>OZ022265.1:73340794-73925794 GCA_963978885.1 Nemotelus pantherinus | reverse complement strand
AAGGTCTGCGGACTGAGGTGGAGTTTTTAATTGTTTTGGCGTATTATAAAGCAACCACATCTTTACAATATATGCGGTGTGCTTTGGATCATTATCTTGTTGAAACCAAAACACATCCGATAGTCCTAATTTAATAGCACTTGATTTTAAATTCCTTTTCAGGATATCGAGGTATTGAAACTTGTCCATAGTGGTCTCAATAAATTCCATGTTGCCGACTTCTTCTGCAGACATGCAGCCCCAAACCATCACATTTAGTTGCTCCATGTTTTACGGTTCCGCACAAATTTTCTTTCTTTAGCTCGGTATTCACTTTCCTCCAAACTATTTATCTGCCATCAGAGCCAAATAGGTTGAACTTACTTTCATCACTGAATATTATGTTTTTCAGAAATCTGGACCCTCATTTTCGAAAGTTTTCGCAAACTCTAACCGTTTTTTTCTATTTGCTTCTGAAATAAATGGCTTTTTACGGGCTATTCTTCCATTTGAACCATGGTTTCACAATGTTTTTCTAATAGTTTCCTTGGATATTGGTTTTTGGATCTTATGAGAAACTTGAGCCCTCAAATGATTAATCGGCTTCTTTGGACATTTTTCTATTTCCCGTCGAATGTATTCCTAATCTTCAACTGACAGTAACTTTTTTCGTTCGCAACCCGTTTTATTTATTAAAGTTCCGTCATTTTTCCATTTGTTGACTACAGTTCTTACTGAAGAAAATGATCTCCCAACTATTTTTCCTACTTCTCGATATGTTTTACCTTCACAAACAAGCTTAGTAATAATTTTTCTTTCCGCAACTGTGGTTTCTTTTCTCCGTTTAGCTTTTCCATTTCAGCTTTTTTTTATTTATTTATGTACAAATACTTATTTTTTTTTAAAAAACAACACACTTAACTCAACTAGTCACTAACGTTCACCTAAAACTCAATATTTGTAAAGAATAAAAAGTAATTGCATCATCAAATTCTACGAAATATTTTGTTAGATGCAACTGTGCCTTCAATTTTGTGTAGCTCGCAAGTGGTACAGTTGACATCAAAATAGCAAACTTTGTGATAGATTCGACTTTTTTTGTATGAATTTGGTGTACATTTATAAAGAAGATTACGCACTAACAGAATAAAATGCCAATTCGATAAATTTACTACAATTGTAGTAACATTGAATAATATTTTGGCATTTATATAGATTGTGCCTTCAATTTTGTGACTATGTGTATTTAATTTTAGCGACAAATATGCTGTTCTTATTTTAAGCCTTACGTTCTTTCATGGTTTTCATGAAATTCCTTTCCTTTTTCCCTAAATTTTATCGTTTCTAACAATCTTTTTAAAATGCCCACTATTTTCTTTTCTTTCTTGTGTTATTTTTGCTTTTCAAACTTCCTCTACTCTTTCGATGATATATCTCAAATCCTACTCAAGACTTTTGTCGAGGACGTTTGGTCCCCATTTTTGTGGACTGTATCGGTATAATGAATTCAAACTTTAAATTTATCGGCATCCTCAAAATTCTGATTTGGAGCTTTCTGGTGTTTGTTGTTGGAAGGAAATGTAAAGGTTCCTTGATTATATAATCGTTTACACTTTCAAGAAATATATCGGTTCTTTAAGTTCCGTTACCAATACCTTGGCTTCGTTTATTTTTAGTTCTTTCAAAAATGCCAAGTAAAATGTCAACGTTGAAACATGCGCCAGATCAAAATTTAGCAGCCGATATCGGAAAAGAAGAGAAAAACTGTACAAGTATCTTTCTTCTTCCCTCTGGTATTATTTTACACCTGACCTTCTTGATATATTGAGTCTGTTTTCTGTTTGAGTCTAGTGAGCCCAAACTCACTCGACGGCTCGAAGTGCAAATTGGTGCAATCGAGTGGTTCGATGGGCTAGCAGAACACAAGGAGATCTAAGCTGGATTCTACACTAAAACAGTTCCATCATTCTTTGGAACCATTTCGTTTGCTTAAGTAGATAGCCAAGACAAAATCTGCTTACTAGATCACCGGGCGACCTATCAGCCCGCGGGGTATGTGAGGTCTGGCTCACAAAAAAAAGTTGAAGTTCAGCGTCAGGATCCGCCTAAGCACCGCTCTAAGCACCATCCGCCCACTTTATGCGCAATACTTTCTCAGCTTATGTTGAGACTGCGACTTAGTTTTTGTTGTTTCACAGCATTTTCACACAATACTGGCAGTACACCTTACCTATTCTGTTCAGGTATTTCCTGAAGTAAACGTATCCTGTCAAGAATTGACCAAGATGGATGTTTACCTCTCCGTGACTACGGCTAAGCAAAGGCTCAATAAGATCAATTTGCTTAGCCGCCCAGCGTCCTTTATCACATTTACTCCAATGTTGTCGCCAGAGTTGGAGGTTAAGCGTACGCGCGGAGGAGGCTTAACTGAGGCTTAACCTCCAGAGTTGGAGGTTAAGCCTCAGTTTTGTTCAGCTCTGGGCAAGAGAGGTATTATTCTATTCTTCTTGCGCTAATAGACCTATCGGGACTGCAGATCTACGCTTGAGACTCCCAAATACCTGACCAACGCGCTGGTCTGGACATCGAAGAAGTCAACTATCATGCGTATGATAGTTGGTATCCTCCGCTTCCATGACGATCTCAGTCATCCACCGCTCCACTCTTCTCATGATCTATTAAGTCTAAGCTGAGCAAAATTGGCAGATCTAGAAGTGATTGCCGCTGCAACGTCATCAGCGTAACTTACCAGGGAAAAATGTGCAGACATTTCCAGGTGCACCAGATCATCGTACATGATGTTCCACAGGTTAGGTGCTATGATCAATCCTTGTGCCGCACCTGAGGTGAAATGCATCTTTCTTACTCTCTCTCCTCAGTATCGTAGAGCAACCATCGGTCCCTGAGGTTGCAAGTAACCACGGAAACAAAACCTCTGATTAAATAACCCTTCCCGAAGCTTCTCCGCAGTGTCCAGCATGCACAAAGGACGATATGCAGATGGATTGCCATGTTACCTTTCCCCTTGTCTACAAGTGCCAGTCGAGCAACTTTCCACAATAAACTGCTTTCTACCATAACAGTGAGACCAACCAGTAAATTTGGCTACTCCCGGCCTTCTCTTGGCTCGCTACACCCTGCGCCTATACACCAAAGCGATACGTGGCAGTTCGACCATTTCATCATTCTACCATTACGCATGTTGCGTCCTACGAGAGGGCTTCCGTTTGAGCATTGACGCCTCCTATGCCCAGCGAAGTCACCCTATGGCGCTGTCAGCCGTAGCTGCTGTGGCTGCACGAGTCACTAGGGTCCCAGATATAAGAGGTTTCTGTTTGACACTCGAAACGAGCGATGTGACCATTACGTCCCTGCTTAGCTTAGCCAAGCGGTGGTGTCTTTCCCTGCCCTCAGCGATCCTCCAATACCTGAAGAGTGCCACAAGTCTCTCCGATGCCATAGTGATGTCGAGAATAGATTCCACGAATCCGGGGCTTCGGAATTTTGGTGTCAAAATGATATTCAACACCAACCTACCAAATCTCGATGCCATCTTGACGCCGAGTCTTTTACAACAATTACAACAGGCCATGCCCACGCAGATTCGCAATGTCCGATAATGCCCGTCTACTAGTTTCTGAATTTAGCGTATGAAATAGGTGAGCCATCTTCGGGATGGATACATTGTTTGAAAAATCTTTCTGGTGGGCCACTAGTTTCAAACAATGTAAAAAGGTTTAAGAAAACTGCATTCAGCTGTTTTCTTTCTTCTGATGAAAAGTTGGGCGCTTCACCGTTATTTAACGACATTTGTTTGATTTCGAGTTCGGCAATATACAAATCTAAGAAAAATTTGGCTATTTATCTTTAGAGAAAAGGCAGTTTGGTGCGGAAATTTTCGAGCAAACTAGGTTCATCGTGGATGATACGTATTTTGCGTGTTTCGGATTATTTGAAGCTGGGCTGACCGGTTTCTTGTTCTTTCTAGACTTGTTGTAAGAATCGTGACATCTGTGAGTCTATGGGACTTATTGAGCTTGAAGCATAAATTTCACCACAGATGTTAGAGAGAATTGCCTTTTAACTGACCTCTTATGTTGCAAGTAGTAGCAATCGTAATTTTTATGGCTTTTTCGTTGTGGTTTTCTATCTAGAAGATGTCAAGCTTCCTGCTTGGGCTATCTCCAAAATACCAGAGTCGCTGTGGAATATACAAAATGATATTAGCATCTTTTATGAAATCGACGCCGAGCACAGTATGACTATCCGATAGTTCAGGAAGAACTATAAACTGCAGCATGCAAGAAAACAACCTCCAGTATAAGTACAAGGACTAGCTGGGTTTAGCGAGCTCTGCCACATAAAAATGTATTCGTAGCATAAGGTGTGAATTTATTTCCTTGTTCCTGTAGCTGTTTGTAGAACTGGACTCCCGCGGCATTAACACTTGCTGCTGTGTTGACGAATTCACACTCAGTCATGTTGTTGACGTTAATCTGTGGAACTGGACGTTAATCTCTGGAACCGTTGTTTGTCAGTATCGACTAACCAGAAGCTGACTGACTCTGGTCCAGTTGATTGTATGTCCGAAACTGCAGGAAAGTCACACTTTTTCCTCCTTTGCTGCTTTTCTAGACATATGCTTCTCTAGGTGTCTTCTCGCTGTATTTATCTTCAATTTATTTGGCTTTTTGAAGCAGTTCTTCATAGTATGTGTTGTTGCATAGCATATATTGATAAATTCCAAAAATTTGGGCGTGGGAATCTCACGGAAGCTCTAACAAGAGAGCTCTTTTATTGCAGATGAAAAGTTTGATCGACATATGGTATTGTAGCTTGGTCAGAGCATATACATTAATAAATAGCACGTGATTTGCGATATAAATTACGATATAGCCCCACAAATTGGGAATTATAGATAGCAGTACCCGGTTTCGAAAATTGAAACAAGACAAAAACTACCCTGCCAGCGGCAATGGTACGATAAGATACGTTCTTTCATTCCCACTGGGCAAAATACATATACTTCTCAAAAACACCTTTTTAACGATTGGCATTTCATGCAATATTAATTTTCTCAAAACCTAGTCTGTGTATTAAAATGGTCGGCAATATGATAATTGACGTGGAATACTATTTCCGATACCATTTGGAGAATAACAAAAAGTATAGCGCATCAGAATCGCTAGAAAACTAATTTTCGAAGAAGCTATCTTTGAACGATTTAAAAATGTATGAAGACGTTATACACTTCTTTGTAGTTTCATATCAACCATTTTTACTCAAAGGAACAAATATCATTTTCTGACAGCATTTTCCATAACACAAATGATGAAAATGTTCAGTGCTGGCAACATTTGTCCAACACAGCAGCAATAAAGCTACTATAACATGCTCGTGCTTAATCAACCTATCGTTTGAATTTCATTTTCATCCCATGATGTCATCGAAACTTTCAGCGATTAAACTATGTCTGGGGTTGCCATCCCAAAAATTTCCAAAACTCGGAACATTTAAAAATCGGATGCTTATTTTATTGTTAATGCTTTGTTTATGAATAGAAAATGGAAGCATCTGTTGGTGCAATATTTACGAAATTGTCCGGTGCTGGCAATCATGTGCTAGCACCAAAGCTGCTTCACGTTGTGTTAAATCCACCCTATGAATTTCGTTTCGATTGAATGGCTGCGCTGTAATTTATAGGAGTGAATTTAATCTTAGGGTTACCATCGTCCAAACTCTTTAAATTTTTGAAACGTAAATATTTGTTGATAATTGTCATTGCAGGATCATTTCCATTTGGAAATTTTATGACAAGATCGCTTGATAAAGAAATGTCAATAAGTTACGAAATTCATCATAGCTGGAAATCCTTCCACGGTTTTTTAACGAAATTCCTACAGAATTAGAAATACAACGAGACCCACTTATCACATGAATTTCGTTTTGATTTCGTAATCGGAAGTTATAGAGAAAAAACCTGTATTTTCTTGAGCAAATTTACAATACTTAGGAGACAAAAATTGCCACAGCTGGCGTCTCTATACTAGTTTTTCAACCAAATTTCAACGAAATCTATCTTAGAGCTAGGTTAATCTACTGCGTGAATTTCGTTAAAGTCTGGTGGCTGAATCGGAAGTGGTAGGCCAAAAACCAGTTTTTTTTCTCAGCGATTTTTCCAAATGGTACCACTGCCACAGTGTTGCCCGTATTTCTAAATCACTTCTATCAGGTCCTAGCTAATTCCAACATGTCCTGCAAATTTCATATTGATCACATTATCCGATCGTCAGTTCTCGTACACAGAAGTTTTGAGTGCTGAAAATAGAGGTAATTTGATCACGGGTTGCCGTTCTTGTTTACCGCAGGATTCTTCAAATTTTTATTTGACTTGGTGGACAAAAGTCAAAATTGATCAATAATAAGAATTTAATTTAAAAAATGAATAATTTTTCAGGAGGGTCGATGATTTGAAGGTTTTTTTTCAGGAGCCTGCTGTAGCTACAGAAAATCCTTGCCCACTTTTAAATTGAAAAAAAATCCTTGCCCACTTTTAGGCACAAGGCTCAAAGTTTCTTATTCTTTATCATAGGCAAGCTTAAAACATAATAAGTTTTCATTCCCATTACTTTTTTTTAACAAAAATGTACACTGCTTGGAAATATAGGAGAGTACCCGAAAATTCACCAAAACGCCCGCCGCCAAAAGGTTAAAGGTATCTGAATGAACCTACCCACTTGATACACCTATGTTCTCCGAAAATTTCAGCTCAATCGGATCGGCCACTCCTGAGATTATCTCCCTTAATCATTTTGCTGATATATATATATATATATATATATATATATATATATATATATATATATATGTATGTATGTATGTATGTATAAATATATGACGAATTTTCGACGAAGTGAGTTTAATATTAATTTTCTTCGAAAACTAGTAAAAATCTCAAAAAATCAGTAAAAAGATCTATAAGGTCGTGTTTAAGATTTTTGATGAATCAATCAATTTCTAAAACATTTGAAATTTCGGCCATTTTCCTTGCAAGATATGGAGTCATTTTTTCTGAATACTTTATTGAGACAAGAATGGAGTTAGTTTTTCTTCCAAATCTTGGTGTAAAAACTTGTAATATTTTTCAGCCGAATAATATTTTAAGTACCTGTAATTTTTGCTCCTGTAATTTTCGCACCATTAATATAAGGATGGTAATTTCGACACAGCATTGGCTAGGAGGTACCTCTCCATTTGCATAGTTGATGTTTATTGAACATTGGATGTAGCTATTATGTTGTGAGCTAGTTTTTACTAATGTTCGAAGAACATTAGTATTAAAATCGATTCGGCCAAAAATTCATATTTCCATATATAGACATATATATATATATATATATATATATATATATATATATATATATATATATATATATATATATATATATATATATATATATATATATATATATATATATATATATATATATATATATATATCATCAAAAAATTTCAGTGAGATAATCTCGGGAACGCGCCATCCGATTGAGCTGAAACTTTCAGGATACATTGGTGTATATGCAGAATAGGTCCACGTCTCACTAAATGTCAATTATTTTTAACCCTTTGGCGCCAGCGGCCATTTTAGTGATATTTTTAATATACCTATTATTCCGTACACAAATAATTTTCGTATAAATAAAGTTGACGAAATAAATTTTGAGCGTGTTCTACATGTGAATCGGATAATGCTTTGGAATTTTTTAACCCTATGTGTGCGCTGGGTGCTTAAAAAGAGAACGGGAAAATTTGAAAATTTTTAAATTGCGATAACTTTTGACACAGCTATTCCATCATTACGAAATTTTCAGGACATATTAGTATAATTTAGTTGTAGATTTGTGTAGCTTTTAATGAGTGTGCTGGCAACCCTGCAGCTAGGGGAGGCACTGAAAGTGGAAACCTCCAAATCATCGTCTCTCTTGAAAAAATGCCGTATCTTCAAAACAAGGCCATTCATATGTAAATCTTGAGCTTTGTTTACATAACCAAAAAAAAAAAAAAAGATATGGTATAACGGGCACGCCTGGTAACCCTTGCCCAATTTACCTATATTTTTAGCATGTTGGAGAATTCTGTTTCTATTGAAATCCATGAATCCCATACATTTTCTCTTTGGAATCCTACGAAAGGTGGCAGTAAAAACTTCTGTTCACGGAAACTCACGATCCGATGAACAGAATTAGTTGAAATTTTCAGAATGTATTGGTCTTAAATAGGACCAAATCTGATAGAAGTAATTTTGAAATGTGGGTGATTCTGTGCCAGTGGTGCCATCTTGAAAAATCACTAAAAAATATAACTGCTTTTAGCCCTATAAATTCTGATTGAATCGTTCGATTTTGACAAAATTCACACAGTATTTGGACCTTACTTCAAACCACATTTGGTAGAAATTTGATTGAAAAATTCGATTGGAGTTGCCAGCTATGATAATTTTGGTGTCTTAGATTTGAAAAAATGAAAATTTGGAAGTGAAAACATTCAAACCATCGAATATCCTAAAAAAATGTCCGTTTCTTACAACAAAACCAATCTGTATACAAATCTTATGCTTAATCTACACTTTCAAAGTAAAACTTTGGAAATTTCATGTCGAACAAGAACGGTAACCCTTTCCCAGTTAACCTATATTTTTAGCATCAAAAACTGCTGTTCACGGGAACTCACGAACCAATAAACAGATACAACTGAAATTAACAGGAAGCATTGGACTTAAGCAGGACCAGGTTTGATAGAAGCGATTTTGAATTGTGGGCTACTCTGTGCCAGTGGTGCCATCTTGAAAAATTACAAAGAAAAAAAACTGCTTTTTGCCCTATGAAATGTGAATAAGTAACCCGATTTTCATGAAATTGACACAATGGCTGAACCTTACTCTAAACTCTGTTTGATATAAATTTGGTTGAAAAATTCGATTGGTGCTGCCAGCTCAGGCCCGTATTTACCCTGGTGCTTGAGCATGCTCAGCATGCTATGAGAAAGGCTGCGCATGCTCTGAAAAATGCTGAATGTTCAAAAAAAATTTCAAATACGCTCTTGCTCTGAAAAAAGGCAATAAATAGAAAAATATGCATAAAATGTAAATAAACTCAAAAAAGATCAAAAATTTTTGTTTAATTGTTTTTTATTTCAAACTTAACTTTTATTTCAAACTTAACTTTTATTTCAAACTTAACTTTTATTGCAAACTTAACTTAACATAATTGAATTCTTCATTCTTTTTTATTATTGAATTCATGTAATACTTCATCAACCGAAATATCATTCAATCTCTTATGTTCAAAGGCTAAATATGCAAGGTGTCGCATGCGCTTATTGGTCATTGAAAGTCTAGATGTAATATTAATAGCAGTCAACGCAGAGAAAGACGCTTCGCACACTGCAGTGCTGCAAGCAAATGTTTCTATTGATGCATAAATCTTGTATACATCTGGAACAACTTCATATCGTCATTTTTATTTGGCTGTTGTCCAATAGTTTCTTCCACCACGAAATCTTCTAAAAGTGTTGACTTTCGCCGATTCCGTGAAGGAATTGTTGCTGAAGATTCTGGAAGTAATTCATCGACCAATTGCAATTTTCGTCAGTTCTATATTTAGTAACGGTAGACTGAAGATGTTCGATCATAGGCTTAGCTCGACTATAGCTTATGTCACGGCTTTGAAGCAGGCGATCAACTGGCTCAAAAGTTTGTAGAAAATCATTCATAAATACCAATAAAAAAACAAACTTTTTTTGCTTTATGATATTTGATAGACCAATTGCCGTAGCAATTTGTTCACCATCTAAATTGCTTTTAGAATCTTTGGCTTGAGTGAGTGTTGCACAAATCCCAGAATAATTTGAACGTACATTTTGCGTTGTTATGAAAAAATAAATAAATAAAAAAATAAATGACCCGCCCACCGTGTATCAATTAATCTTGCTAGCGATCCCCCCTCATATATATTTTTTATTTTTGGTTTTTTGAAAAATGTATATAATAATTCTAATTGATCAAAAAATTGCTTAACACATGGGATTTGCTTGACAATGGCAATGATAACCAAATGCAGACGGTGGTTTAAACAATGTACGGTATAATTTTACCTAGCAATTCTTGAAGTCGTTTTGCTACACCCGATATATGACCGCTCATTACCGGTGCTCCATCATAACACTGGCTCAATATTTTCTTCGTGTCCAAACCATAATCATTCAGTGATTGTAAAAGCAATTGAGAGAACGCATCTGCATCCAAATCTTTGCTTGTTTCAAAGAAAATGAGAGCTTTTTTTGCTTTGCCATTTGCAACAAATCTTGCAGCTATTGAAAGGCATTCGTTGCCGTTTTTATCTTTGGTGCCGTCCAATAAAATTGTAAACGCGTCAGCATCGGATCTTTTAATTTCAGCGACTACAGCATTACTTACTAAATTAGCCAAAATTTCAATAAATTCATTTTGAATGTTGGGCGATTTATAGGTGACATTGGGTGGCATGTACTTTTGACACGCAGCAAGTTCTGAATCTCTTGTTAGCGTAAATTCAAATAAACTGTTGAATAACCCTCTTTCAGATTTTTTACTAATGTTCGAAGAAGAACATTAGTATTAATTACTAATGTTCGAAGAAGAACATTAGTATTAAAATCACTTTGGCCAAAAATTCATATTTCTATATATATATATATATATATATATATATATATATATATCATCAAAAAATTTCAGTGAAAAAATCTCAGGAACGCGCCATTCGATTGAGCTGAAATTTTCAGGACACATTGGTGTATATGCAGAATAGTGCCAGGTCTCACAAAAAGTTAATAATCTTTAACCCTTTGGCGCCGGCGGCCATTTTAGTGATTTTTTTAATATACCTATTATTCCGTACACAAATAATTTTTGCAAAAATAAAGTTGACGACATAAATTTCGAATAAGTTTTACATGTGAATCGGATAATGTTTTGGAATTTTTTAACCCTATGTGTGCGCTGGGTGCCTAAAAAGAGAACGGGAAAATTTGAAAATTTTTAAATTGCGATAACTTTTGACAGAGCTATTCCATGATTACGAAATTTTCAGGACATGTTTGTTTTATTTAGTTGTAGATTAATGTACGTTTTAATGATTGTGCTGGCAACCCTGTAGCTAGGGCAGGCACTGAAAGTTAAAACCTCCAAATCATCGTTTCTCTTGAAAAAATGTCGTTTCTTAAAAAAAACGCCACTCATATGTAAATCTTGTGCTTTGTTTACATAAACAAAAAAAAAAATTTGATATGGTATAACGGGCACGCCTGGTAACCCTTGCCCAAGTTACCTATGTTTTTAGCATCAAAAACTTCTGTTCACGGAAACTCACGATCCAATGAGCAGAATTTATTGAAATTTTCAGAATGTATTGGTCTTAAATAGGACCAGGTCTGGTAGAAGTGATTTTGAAATCCTGGCGATTCTGTGCCAGTGGTGCCATCTCGAAAAACCACTAAAAAAGATAACTGCTTTTAGCCCTATAAATTCTGATTGAATCGTTCGATTTTAAAGAAATTCACACAGTAGCTGCACCTTACTTCAAACCACGTTTGGTAGAAATTTGGTTGAAAAATTCGGTTGGAGCTGCCAGCTATGATAATTTTGGTGTCTTAAATTTGAAAAAATAAAAATTTGGAAGTGAAAACATTCAAACCATCGAATATCCTAAAAAATGTCCGTTTCTACAATAAAACCAATCTGTATACAAATCTTATGCTTAATCTACACAGTCAAAGTAAAACTTTGGAAATTTCATGTCGGACAAGAACGGTAACCCTTTCTCAGTTAACCTATATTTTTAGCTTCAAAAACTTCTGTTCACGGGAACTAACGAATCAATAATCAGATAGAATTGAAATTTACAGAATGCATTGGACTTAAGTAGGGCCAGGTCTGATAGAAGCGATTTTGAATTGTAGGCAACTCTGTTCCAGTGCTGCCATCTTGAAAAATTACAAAGAAAAAAAACTGCTTTTTGCCCTATGAAATGTGAATAAGTTACCAGATTTTCATGAAATTGACACAGTAGCTGAACCTTACTTTAAACTCTGTTTGATAGAAATTTGGTTGAAAAATTCGATTGGTGCTGCCAGCTATGGTAATTTTTGTGTCTTTTTGTGAAAATTCGCTCAGGAAAATAAAACTTTTTGCCCTATAACTTCCAGTGCAGTCATGAAATCAATACGAATTTCATACAATTACTGGAACCTATTATAAACATTATTCAAGCCAAATTTGGGTGAAAAGCCATGATAGGGTTGCCAGCTATTGTTGGTTTTGTGTTTGCTTGCAATATCTTTATTAAGCGGTTTTATCGTAGAATTTTCAATTGGTAATGATATTGTAGTGACAATAAACAGCAAATATTAAGCTTTCGATTATTTGAAAAAACTCGCTGCAGGTAACCCTAAATTTCTTTATACTCCTATAACTTTAAATGTAATATAACAACGTGAAGCAGATGTGATATATTCCTGGCTTTGATACTGGCGAAAGGTTGCCAGCACGAGTCGGTTGTGCTACTTTTTTTATCAATAAATGCTTACAGTTAGTATTCATACCGGAAACATTTCCAATGAAAATAAATAACCGATGTTTCAATTCCCAAAGTTCTGCAAATTTTTCGGATCGCAGCCCCAAACTCCAACTTCAGTTACAGTGCTGCAGGCACTGAGCATTTTCTTCATTGATATTATATGAGATGCTGCTTTCAAAATTTTGTGAAATAAGCAACTGATAACGAATATAATTAACCCGTGTTTTGCTCTCATAAACGTTGAAATTCATGCCAGTGGTAATATCTGAAACCTTCTACCATATGAGTTATAATGCATTCTTGAGACAAAAGTAAAACATGGCATTTGAAACAATTTGGCCGTAATAAGCAGCGCATGTGGTGGAATATGCACTCAAAACCTGCACGATTCTTCTACTGTTCTTCGAACATTAGTGTTTCTAGCGGTTCAGGTGCGCTAGAGTTTTCTTCTTCATTCCAATCGCCACGTAAACCTAAAAGATTACTAGCCAAAAATATGATTATATCAACAATCGTTTTACAATCGTATCGACGTTTTTCTAAAACTGTACTGATACAGATGTTCCCTCACGCTTTCGTTTTTCTTTTTCATGTTGTCGTAAAGCAGCATCAACATGTGCGGTAGATGCATCGTGTCTTGAAAATCCTTTTCCTTCAGTGAGAGCAGTCCGCCATTTATTGTACCCATTCATTTATTATTGTACCGAATCTTTATTTATACAAATACTTACCGTTGACAAATTACTGTAAACATATTTATTGCTCGAAATAAAAATGAAGTGTTTACATACATACATCGTTCTTGACCATTGTGTCAATGCCTAAATTGGAAATGCTGAGCTATTTGAATTTTTTTCGTTCATTTTATTTATGCTTATGAATGCTCAAATCACGACGCGACATTAAGTATACTGATATCGATAAATAATTATTTCTTTATTCATTATATTATATTCAGGTCCGTATTTTGAACACCTTTTGTACTGGATGCTCAGCATGCTCAAAAATTTTGTTCACGGTACGGCCCTGTGCCAGCTATGGTAATTTTTGTGTCTTTGGTTTTGAAAATTCGCTCAGGACAATAAAACTTTTTGCCCTGTAACTTCCAGTGCAGTCATGAAATCAATACGAATTTCATACTATTAATGGAACCTATTATAGACATTATTCAGGCCAAATTTTGTTGAAAAGCCACGATAGGGTTGCCAGCTATTGTTGGTTTTGTGTTTAATTGCAATATCTTTACTAAGCGGTTTTATAATAGAATTTTCAAATGGTAATGATATTGTAGTGACAATAAACAGGAAATATTAAATTTTCGATTATTTGAAAAAACTTGCTGCAGGTAACCCTAAAATTCTTTATACTCCTATAACTTCGAATGTAATATAACAACGTGAAGCAGATGTAATATATTATTGGCTTTGATACTGGCAAAAGGTTGCCAGCACGAGTCGGTTGTGCTACTTATGTATCAATAAATGCTTACAGTTAGTATTCATACCGGAAACATTTACAATGAAAATAAATAACCAATGTTTCAATTTCCAAAGTTCTGCCAAATTTTCGGATCGCAGCCCCAAACACCAACTTCAGTTACAGTCCTGCAGGCACTGAGCATTTTCTTCATTGATGTTTTATGAGATGCTGCTTTGAAAATTTTTGTGAAATTAGTAACTGAGAGCAAATATAATTAACAAGTGAAATTCATGCCACTGGTAATATCTGAAACCTTTCCACCATATGAGTTATAAGACCAAAGTAAAACCTGGCGTTTGAATTAGTTTGGCTGTAATAAGCAGCTAGTGTGGTAGAATATGCACTCAAAATCTGCACGATTCTTCTACTGTTCTTCGAACATTAGTATTTCTAGCAGTTCAGGTGCGCTAGAGTTTTTTTTAGTTTTTTTTACTATTTTAAACCATGTTCTAACTATACATTATGGAAATAAATGTATTATTATAAGTAATATTTTCATTCATTTCAATCATTATTAATAATTGATACTCTGATGTAGATTCTGATAGATTTAACTTCTCCGAAGTAGCTTTGAAATTCATATAATTTACAGAAAATAAGTAAATAACACAAATATTAACTACTTTTGTATATTTATTTGCTTTTCAATAAACAAAACATAAGTTTTAATGTTACAATAAATACTACAAATACTATCATAATTTAACATAGTCTTCCATTGAATGCACCAGCCGCTTACTTATTAAAAACAAAGTAAAATTAGTACGCAAATTCAATGAAAAGTATATTTTTCTGTAAACTTTATGATCTTGGATTCATGATTAAATACTCCGAACGGACAGGCTTACCAGTATAGAAATAAATAACAATAAATATAAATAAATACGTAAATAAATTATTGAAATCGATAATAAATAGTCAATAAATATCATCTTAAATAAATTTGTGTTTGCTTAAAACTAGATAAATCTATTTAATGTATGGCGCCCAAAACCTTAACCATCCTTTACATGTATGAATATATTGTAGTTGATAGTAATCATTAAATATTATCTCTTTTGCCGTTTGGCATACTTGGAAAAATTTTACATTGAAAATTTTCTCTAAACAAGATAGTGACTAAATTTTACTCTATATGAAGCAGTAATATTTTTTTTACTTTGCTTATTCGTTTTTTTTTCTATTCTAGGTTTGTGTTTCAGTTTCGGGGTAATGTGAAAGGCTATGGTGATTTGAGTTAGATTAGGTTTTATTATTCTTAAAGCGAATGAAAAAATGAAAATATGTATGTAACTTATGTCATTTAACTAAAAACGCTAAACCTAGAGTTTCACCTCAATTATTTTAGCCTTGGCAGTAGCTTAAAATGATGTTTCACGAAAACTTATTGATTGACGGTGTGATTTGATGTGGGCGGAGATGAAATTTAAATGCACTCGTATGTGATTTGATAAAAATAAAATTTTCTGGATAATTTGTACAATCGAAGATAGATAAGAAGATTATGTATTTTAGAGCTTACGAAGTTGCTGGTAAGTTTCGAGCGAATGTTAAATCCTTGCAATGATTTGACAAAAAAATATTTGTTTTTATAGTTGAAGTTTTTTTGTAAAATCTTTATGTCACTATTTATACGTGCAGTCGAGAAAATCAATAACGGGTTTATATATATTTTCTCCGATGTTGAAATTTCAAACGAAAAATTTGATTGGCTGAACATGTGAACAATGAATTAATTTCCTTAAAAACTAGCATTTGAATCGAAAGTCGTGCTATTTTAATTTCTTGCATTGCCTATTGAAAATTCCATAAGTTTCAACTCATTCCGCGGAAATCTTTCTACAACCGGTTGAGATGACTTTTAGATTTTAGAACTTTTAATCGTCAGATCTATACTAGGTGTTAGTACCCGTTAACTAAGAGAGCAAAACGAAAATCAAATTTAAACAACTAACTTTTCCGGGAATAGTTGGTAAGCGTAAACTATGGAGTAATAAGGATCGAAGGTTTTTAGCCGTGGATTGATTAATTGCTTAAATATTGGTTCTGCTAGATTTTCCGTTTCACTTTGTGGAAGTATTATAATTCACACGCTTGGCTCGTAATTTTTAACTTCAGTAGGCACTTCAGGGATGTAAATATTAATATGAATATCCCTAGGAATACTTGGTTACTCACTCTTCGTTGAACACTTGGCTACTTACTTTTGCACTACTAAGTTCAGGGTCTGCCTTTTCAGCTTAAGTTGGCACGGTTTCATATGTTATTTCAATGAACTGTAAATTATTATTGGCAGCACCAACTATACAATTTGTGATTTGAGTTTAACTTGTGTGCTTTCATTTCCTAAATACTGATCGTAACAAGGGATCAAAACAATTATGAAATATGATGAGTCTTTAGACAAACGACACACCAGTGATTCGATAGAACAAAAATTTTATTTTTGAGCATTTTGAAGAACAATATCCATTGTGTAGTAACAGACAGTGGCGGCTCGTCAGGGTGGGCCCGGCCCGCCTGGCCCACTCTGACGAGCCGCCACTGGGCCCGCTTGACACAAAAACACTATTATAAGGTATACGCGGATACCAACAAGAAATATCTACTTTACTTTAACTCAGTGGCGGCTCGTCAGGGTGGGCCAGGTGGGCCGGGCCCACCCTGACGAGCCGCCACTGGTAACAGATGTACGTGCGTAATATGAAAAAGTCTATAAAGATATAAAAATCAAATATATTGACCTTTAACTACACTCTTCATATCGAGTTTCTTCTCGCTAATGATGAAAGGCTTAGAGTATCCCATATAATGTTATAGCACAGCCTTGACCGAAGGAAAATTAAAGTAGGGTGTAACACCTTTTTGTATTTTTCGGAATTATTCCCAGGGCTACAACACATTTGCCAACCAAAGAAAATTTTTCGTTCCAGTGTGCACGCACCCTAAGGGTGTATCGGAACCTCGAAATGTACCGCAATAAAATGACTTCACTCAAGCCTCTACAAGCAAATTTAAGGTTTTCCCCGCGTAAGTGAGTGAAACCGGAGAGACGCGTTTTTCTGTGGTCTGAAACTGGTCTGATAATTATGATATCGTGGGTTCATTATAGGTATCGTGATTTTTAAGTACATTTTTGATTTTCCAAAAAGATTTTGGTTACATTTAAAACCTTACAAGTGGATTATCGAACTTATTTTATTCGTTTGAAGTATGATTTTTTGGGTTTTCCGACATGCTGTAACTGACTAGTTCTGGTGAGACAGGCGAGGATTATTACCCTTTCCGGGATTATCTGAGTTTCTTTGCAATATCGCACATATTTGCACACCTCTTACAACTGTGTGTGTCTGTGCGGTGCTAGATTCTGTTTTGGGAGTCAGACTGAAATTTGTTATTATTGATAAGACAGCTGATTGTAGCTACATTGATTAAGAAGGGGTGCCCAGCGATTAAACGTCTTGCCCAGGAGCTAGAGAGCAACTTAAACCAAAATTAAGTGTAGTTTTTTCGTACATGGACTATTGAGTGCGGTTTGCATACCTTGACATAAAGGTGGTAAACCAAGTGAACTAGTATAATATGGTAAGAACGCATTTTGTAAAGTGAAACAGATTATATGTTCCTGGTCGCGAAGGCGAAATGTGTTGATACTGGCAATGTGATTTTGGTCAAATAAGTTATTGGTATATAATTTTACACTATCATATTAAAGATCTATGGTATTTGAAAAATGAATCAATATATGGGTAAAATTTGACCCTTTTATCTTTGTGAATATTTCCGTGTGTACACCTGCTTCAGATTTCTAAGCCATATACTAACCTTCTATAAAATAGATCGAAAACTTAATTAGTATTCACTCATCCAGGAGCTTTTGAACTGCCAATACAGAGTCGAAACAAGAAAAAGTACGTCAGAAAATTATTTTCAAATACGTGGAAAATCGCGAAATCCAGATTTCAAAGATTGCCAACGATCTTAAAACAACGCTTTTAACAGTACGAGTATCAGCAAATTGTAAGAAGGGGAATTTGGCAGTGGTTGTTCGCACATTGAAGGCAACGGTGGATCGAATGAAGAAACATTACACTCTGGGAACATATAGATACGGAAAGTTCCAGATCGATCCGAGGAAGAGGAGAAATTCGAAAAACCCATGGATTGAAAATTTTGCCATCAATATGTGAAGAAATTTGATTGTGTCATTTCATATAACGGTACTTATGTTAAAACGGAATTCAGGCAGATTCATGACCATTTATTTTACACCATTGAAGCAAAGCGTGCAGTGAAAGAAGTATTTAAGTCGAAAAAAACCAGTAAATTTTCTAAACAGCACATGGTGTGGCCGGCAATTTGTCCATGTGGTCTAAGGGGTGCTATTTTTATAGCGGAAGACACAATCAACGCCCAGGTTTATATTGAGGGGTCTGCAGAAGCGGTTGTTGCCTTTGATTAAAACACGTGAAGGGTCCTTGCTGCTCTGTTCAGACCTATCATCAACATCAAATCATTATGCTAAGAATCTTTTGGAGCGGTATGAAAGCAGCCACGAAACTGTTGTTTCAAGGAGGTCAACTAGCCAAATTATCCTAAACTTACGCCAATAGAACAATACCAGGCTCAAATGAAACGAGTATTGAATTAAAAATGTATCTGACTTTAAACAGTAAAAATCAACAGGAAAGAAGCCTAACGGAATCGCTAAAAAGACCTCTGTGGAAAAACATGATGTCTAGCTTCAATCGGAAAATTCAAAATTTTCACTTACGTTTACATATGTAGTTTCTGTGTATCTTTAGGGGGTAAGCTATAATAATAAAAAATAACTCAATTTTCCTCAACTCAAAAGATTTAATTTATTGTATTTTACTAAAAGGGTCCAATTTTACTGGGCTAGTCCTTATAACAAGCATCAACCTATATCGTAACTGCAAAAAATAAGTCCATACGATTTGGAAAAGTTTGATTTGAAATTCTTTCAATCGATTCAAGCATGTAAATGAAGGCTTAGCGCTGTTACTTGGCTGAACTGATTTTTTTTGGCCAAATTAGAGTAAAGAAAAAATAGGTGGAAGTAATCGACTTTTAATTTTGATTTTTATCCTTGAATCAGAATTCAAAGGTTTGATTACCAATAAATACTTCGACGCGAAAAAGATGCTTACTGTTAAACTTTTCGAAATTCATTTGGCTCGCAGATGCATTTTTACTCTTTGGAAAAAATTAGCTTATAATATTACGGTACGGTACTACAAAGAATATATTTTTTGGAGCGAATAAAGAAAGCAAATAATTTTTTGTGGATATGTGCTCATTATACTACAAAATATATACTCATAAAAAGGTGATTGTAAAAGCGGGTGCTCTGTTTTGTTTCGGTCTGCACAACAGTGCAGATGGCTGCTTTTGTAATTTAAACATGGCGATACTAAAAACTTTGAGTATTGCCTGGAAACGTAACTTAAAGAACATTAAGCCTTGTATTAGTTTCTGTACATAGATTGTAGATTTCCATACGTCGAAAAAAGAAATATATACTGCCATTAAATCAAGTGCGGAAATTCGGTTAAAAAAAATTGAATCGAACTCTTCCAACTATAGCGGAAAACCACAGAGAAATTGAATAGAATTCTCCACAACGGTCAATTTATGTGCTTAAATTATTGTGACGGCAGCCAATCAATATTTTATCATATGCGTTTTTTTCACAAAAGT
The DNA here is from genome assembly GCA_963978885.1 of Nemotelus pantherinus. Taxonomy (NCBI): domain Eukaryota; kingdom Metazoa; phylum Arthropoda; class Insecta; order Diptera; family Stratiomyidae; genus Nemotelus; species Nemotelus pantherinus. Next base: position 73,906,001 of record OZ022265.1, on the reverse strand, counting down.
AAAATGTATATAGAATATTTTCACGATACCAGAGAAGATAGTGCTTAAAACTATGAAGCTTACACAAACACTGATGATGACGGTTAAGTTATAGCTAAATTTCAAACATTTACTCTCATTTCACTGCATCGGACATATAAAAACCTGGTAAAATAATGGAGAGTTTATATAGTGCCACCTATTACAGTCTAGCATTAGTAGTATTTAGGTTTGCCTCGAAACTTTGTATAGATGAGGTGAAAAATTTTGGCTTTTAATTTTACCCCTAGTAAAATTTATATGAAAATTGACATTTTACCCGAACTGCGTACTTGGCTTTATGGTACAATGAAGCGTTTTGGTATACTCGTTGAAGAGGTTTGAAAATTATGTCTATGGTTTTAAAAGCAGATTCAACAGTACATGCTCTGACATTTTGTTTTTGATATGAGAGTGCTACGTGTTTATTTTTACATTGCTTTCAAAACAAGAATTTTAACTTGAATAACAGAAAACAGAATAAAATTTAACTTGCAAATTTGACTCTTTTGGCCTTCTTTTTTGATGGGAGCCCATAAGGAACTTTCATTTCAGGTTTGATGATGGCTTGGCTGGCCTATAAATAAGACGCACTAATTTCTTAGTGTGTGAATTTTAATTTAGGGAGGGATTTCGGGCACTGGTTTTATAGCGCCCATACACGATTCATGCATACATGCACAATCCCGTGATTGCACATGCGGATTGAACGTGTATGGCAATGATTAACTGAATGCACATGCTGACTGTATGTTACAAAACTTTTTGATATTTTCTCGACTGCACATGCTTGCATGAGAGGTTTGTGTTGAATATTGTGCATTCAAGCTCGGATTTTAGAAGTTTTTGTCCCGTGAACATCGTTAATAAATTATGTCCGAAAAGAAAAAAGAAATAATCTTTTAGACTGAGTTTCTGGAACTTTATCAAAGTTTACCAGTTCTTTGGAAGATAAAAAGCGACGAACAGTAGTGGTGGCCTCACAAGTCTCTGTAATGATTTTGCCAATTGTTTGAGGAGCGATTGCGGTCAAAAATTTTAAATCTTCAAATGTTTGTCCTGTTGCGAGAAACCGCAAAGTCTGGGATAATCTGTCACTAGGAGAAATCGGTTGTCTCATTACAGTTGTTTGTTTTATTGTGAGCGGACTAAATTTATTCAACAAATAAAGAAAAGTAGGTTTCGTCTTTCTAAAGAAATTTCTATTGAAAACAGCACAGTTTTGCATGAATCGTGTAGGGCAGACGCAATACTACACAATCAATGTACTTTGCATGCATGCATGCGTCGTGTATGGGCCCTATTAGGCTGGAGTCAGCGGATGTGGCGTGACCCCAATATCGTCAGGGGTCTCAACACCATCAGAGACTTGAGTCAGCTTGCCTTTGGTCTGGCGCATTTTGGATGGAGGCAACTTTTCCATTGTGTAGGTTTCCTTGTTTGTTTTCAGACCCCTTTTTCGCTAGGCATGCGCTTTGCCGCGTCCCGGCTGTGTGTATATGACGGATGAAACACAAGAAGTGCCCCTTATTTTTTTGGAGTAATATGCCACCCCATGTTTTGTAGGCCCACTCCAGCCGCAAAGAGCTAGCAAAGTGATTCTTCAAAGTTCCGCGGGGTTGCATAAAAAGGTGCTTCACTAAGGCGAACTAGGGGCCATCACAACCATTTCCAGGGCATTCTACTCCAATTCTTTTTTGCTGGACTTCGGTTCAGTTGAGATGCCTTGCTATGCTTTCACTTCCTGTTACAAAGGGCTGGAACAAAGGTTGAGATTGGAGAAAATAGTGGCGCAAGTTAGCCGGAGAGCTAAAAGTAAATGGTGGGCTATTCGGCAATTGTGTTGATCTAGATATGAATAAAATGTGAATTTAAGTGACCAAAAGAGTGTGCGAGCATTGGAAAGCTCAGGACTAGCGCTCAGTAAGTGCAAAGTGTAGTCCAAAGGAACTGACTGCATATTTCATTAGAACAATGCCCAGAGTAATAGAGATAAAGAAGAAAAAGTTAGCCCTCATAACGTCGGGATTAATCACGGGAGGTAATAGTTTTATTGCCAATAAGCTTGAAACAGTTGGACCTCATCTAGTTCCGCTAAAGCAGTACAGCCCATATATGGGGGTTATATTCAAGTCTTGGTATCATGAGAGTTTTGTAAACATTTGCGGGAAAGGCTAGAAGGTAATAGGTTTAACAAGGGTGAATTCGAATCAGTGGTGAGGTTAAGTGAAAGAAGACATCGTTGGGTTTTGGACGCATTAAAGCCACAAGCAATAATGCTTAAAAGGTCTCTGTTTAACGAGGCAAACATTCAATCTCTGCTAATAGAAGTATCGTTCCCGCTAGACGGCCACTGTGCCAAAAAAGAATGAGAAGTTAAAAGTGCGACCGTTGGTGAAGCTATGAATTAGATTCAAAGTGAAGGAAAGGAAATCATTTAAAAATAAAAGGAAGATATTAGTACCTAGTGCTTGCCCGAAATAGGTGGTGTGCACTTAGTATTTGAGTTTATTCAGCACTGCTTGGAAAGAGCGACCTACGAGGAAACTTTCAATACATTTGACTAGGACGGGTTGAAGATCCAATATACAAAGTTTGGCTAATAGAGCTGGGTGCCAGACTCTATCAAAAGTCCTCAAATTATCAAGAGAAACGACTATCGCTTCACCAAAGTTAGGAAGACAACGATTCTTTATCTCGGTGGGAAATGTAAGTGCCCAGTTAAGTGCTCAGAGCAAAAACAAACGGGCGGGCGTTGATAAGATGATTCGACTCAGGATAGCTCATTAGTTTTGAATTTACAAGTGATTCAAAGACCTTAGACACACGAAGCAAGTGCAATTGGTTTGTAGTTAAACGCTACCTTCCACTCCACCTTTTTTTAGGCATAGGCTGAATATTTCCAAGTTCCCAGGAGGAAGGAAATATTCCAGTCAAGTTCGAAAAGAATAGTAATTTGCGTAGAGATTTAGCCAAAGCGGAGGTGCAGCACATTAGTAGGAAGGCTGAAATACCATAAAGTCCGGCAGATTTGGATACATCAATCTTAGCAAGGATTTAGAGAGAGAAAAATAAAGGCCTTTATCTGAAAGCGTACATTGAAGACCTAGGCAGCTGTTATTATTAAGTCTATTGAAAAATGAGTGAAAAAGTGTATAAACAAGGAAGAAAGTAGGTAATGGAAGCCGCCTCAGAATCACAGTACCGAGAGCGACTGAGTTTTTTTTTAATGTCACAAAAAATGAAAAAAGCCAAAAAGGCAATTAGCCCTGACATTGACGTCACCTATCGCAACGCATTTTTAAAAAAAACAGAGACGAAAGATAGACAGGAGACAGTTTGGAAAAGGCAGTTACTAGATAGACACAAAGGATTAAGCAATCAAGGGCCATGAGCATCAACGAGGGATGCTAGATAAAAAAAGACTATAAAGTTCATGATAAAGGATAACAGCTCTGAACTGATTTCAGTAGTTTTATTGATTTCGTTGCCTGTTTTTATAATGCTACAGCAGATTTTGATGTTAGAAAAGTTTACTGGCATTGTTGTTTTTTTTTTCATGAGTCAAGCAAACGTGGTCTCAGAATTAAGCGTGTAATTGCTTGTTAAAAGTGTGGGAACACTCCCATTGACAGTAGTTAATTAAATAATGGATATGCCTGCGATATAGACAAATAACTTATTTTGCCGTGAGTTTGGTTAGTATTGGAATTTGTGGTGTGCGTTTATGTGATTAGCAAAACCTGTGTACCAAAAAATGTACTCTGAATCTTAAACGCCGTTGGAATCATTAAGAAAATCCTGCTGAAAAAGGTCAAGCATAAAGGCTGTGGAAAAATCACAACTTTCGATCTCGTTGCAGGCTCACAAGTTTAGTGGGGTAATTTACTAACGAGGTGATTGATATTTGCGTGAAATCTACAACGAGAGTGGTAATGGGAAAACAGAAAAAATACCGCTGAATACACGAATTGGCATGTTTTGTATGAGAAGTACGAACACACAATGCACAACGTGTGAAATACCCATTAGTGGAGATAGGGGAAATATGGCTAAAGTTAAAGGTGGAGGTATATTAATGTACTTTGTTGTAGTCTTTTTTTCTTGTGGAGGCAATTTCTTTTACTGTTTTAACATACTACGAAAGTGGAGACCAAATTAGCCTGGATTTGTTTTTGAAATGAAATTTGCCAGATTTATGAAGCACGTAACTAAACTACCGTGTGACATCCGTTTTGAGCACACTTCAAAAAATTCTGTCAACTCCCATTTTCACATCAAATGCCTAACTATTAAAATTATTCGGACAGCCAGCTACGAGATTCAATTCTCTGAACAAGAACGTCAAATGTATTGAATTTAAAAATATATTTCTATTCTTTATAATATTTTCGTCTTCATATATGGGTTTATTCTTGAAAAATATGTAGGCAAATGCCGTGAAAATTATATATCGCTCTGAAAATTGTGTATCACTAGTCATTTAGGTTTCGACTTTCCCTATAGTCATTTAGGTTTCGGCTTTTCCTATATCTGGCATAGCTTATACATGCAATTTGTAATTAAATCGACTAACATGGCTATAAATTAGCTTTTTCCCGTCGAATGTAATCCAAATAGATTACTGCAGATAATATCGAATGAAACAAGCAGCCGTCAATTGTAGAGAGTATAGAAAAGGTAGATTCTTCAAACTGCTGACTTCTTCGATGTTATCTTTAACATTGGATTACCATAAAAAGTAATTGCAATATCACTCCTAAAAAAAACTTGTCTTAGATGCTGGCTGATATGAAAATGAAAAATATCTTCAATTCATGTCTAAAAAACTGTCAATTTATGTTACCAGGCAGTCTATCTGTTTAATTGCGTTTTTTTGCTAAGCGCCCAATGTGGGTGCTTGTACATTTCGATTCAATTCGATTCGCATTTTCTGCAAGTTTGAACGTTTTTGTGATCAAATTCAATCAGATATACTAATATGGTGCTTATTTTCGCTTGCAAAGATTAGATTATTAAAGATTTAGAATGTTGAAGAGCTAAGGATAAAATGTTATTGCTAGATTAAAATTTGGTAGAATATGTGTGGTTTGTTTGAAAATTGTGTTCTAATATTCTACATTGTTGAGGATACCATTAGAAATTTGTAAATTTTGTTTAAAATACAGGCAATCACTTTTACGAAGAGACATTCTTGTTTACTCTAATCAGAATCAGGTTACACTTATAACTAATTCACCTTTGGGTAAGATCAGGTACCCGTAAGTTCCCAAGCTTGCCCGAAGATCTTTTCTTAATTTTTCTGGGTTCAAAAAATAGGGTGATTTTTGTTAAGTGCCTCTTGCAAGAATTTGCTGGTGATTTCTGGTGTACTATTGATCAATTTGACGTTTTTTGTGAGAAAATGAGTAATATAGAGGTATGAACGCTGACGTCGCGTTTGACACTTCTTGTTGCTATGCATGGTTTTACCCAAAATTTGTCAAATTTTCTTCCACCACAGATATTTTTATCTAAGTAGTTAAGGATCAGACATAAGTTACTTTAGTTTTTGCCTTCTTTTTTTCCACAAACTTTTTTTCAAGCCCAATCAATCAAATTCGAAAAATTAGATACATTTCTATAGTTTGCTAACAAATAACTACCGCTGAAGGATTTAAATTTTCTTCAACTTAGTATGCACACCTATCTTGACCAAAAAGAATTAATTAAATAGATTTAATATCAAGTTCAGAGGAATAGGTGAGTAGCACTATTTGGAATTTGGAATACATGATTCAATCGTTGGGCGGAAACTGGAAATATTCAATTCATTAAGGTTTACGTTGAAGTTTAGGATGAGCATCTCGGAAAGGATATCGAAGAATTTTTCACAATTGAAAAAGACGGATAAAATGCAAGGTTTGTAAAACAAACCATTCAATTTTGTTCCCAGTTGCACTAGGGCATTAAATATCATAGTTTAAGAGACAATACTCATATTTCTAGTGAATATGACCACGCAACGAAATGAACAAAGCAGATATAAATATTGTTTTATTTCAAATGCAGCTTGCCACAGCACAACCGTAAAATTTGAAAATATGAATATGATGAATTAGAGAAATGTGTTAAACTTCTCGTTTTGCTGATCGGTGATTGCAGAGAGTAGTTTAAAGTAGCAGTGATTTTAATCACAGTTGCGATTGCAGTTTTGTGCGCATGAAAAACTTTGGCTGCACACTCTCAGTGATTGTAATTTTGGTGTATTGCCTGTGATTGCAACATGCAACATTGCAACAAGCTTAGAATTGAAATTCGCTAGCATAACAATGTGTTGTTTAATGATTTCTATATAAGCGATGAATATCAGGGAACGGATAGAAAGAAGAATAAATGAGCAAATCAACGTATTAAATGATTCGATTTGCAAAATAGTGCTGAGAATTTGAAGAGGATGAGCAGAAAGCAACAACACTAGTTACTGGTCTTTTCAAAGGGCAATGTGATTCGCAGCAATTATCGCGAGAGCAGTCACATTTCTTTCTTCAAGACAGCTGCCGCGATACAGCCATTATTTGATACTGAAATTAAACATTCTCAGGTAAAGTGTAAAAGTTAGTAAAGTTATTCCACGACAACTCTTGTAGGGGGTCTAGGGGTTGAAGCTGGTAGAGAGGCTTCATTACAATTTTACATTCACTGTGAATACTAATGTGGAGTGATTAGTTCCACGAATCAAAAAGTATAAGCAAAGAATAAACAATAATGTTTAAAAACTGACTTAAACCCAACGAAAGGTAAAACATTTTACTAGAATTTATGAAATCGGCAAGAAATTGACATTTTTCAATACTATATGATATCTATATTAAGTGGGCTTAGTCAAGAGTCAGACTATGGGCATTTTAAATGAGCGAATGCATCTCATTTTATGAATCGATTTGGATAACCTTGAGGACTTCAATACGCTTAAGGATTTTTTCATGCGATTCGGGTGATGAAACGTACGTCTGCATGCCTGAAACGAAGCGGCAGTCAATACAGTGAACTCAGAAAAAAAAATTTGGTCAACAGTAAGCGAAAGAAGTCACATCGCTTGGGAATGTAAAGGTCACTGTTTTTATTTTTGGTAAGTAATGACTTCTGGATTATCAAAATTGACTTTCTAGAAGAAGGAAAGTCTATAGATGAGTGATGTACAGCGCTTAGCAGACTTTTATATCGTTTTATTTCGAACCGTTAGTGTAAATTGATGTGATTTAAATAATGTGAAAAGAAATTTTCTGTGATTAAAAAATTTGCGGCTAATACGCAATGGTAGAAAATCGATTACTTGCATAAGATGACTCGATATTTTAAAAGAAGTAATTATAATTGAAGCTGAAGATTTTCAACGAAATTGAAGACGGTGATCTATAAATTACACAGTTCGACAGCACCAATCAGCCCAGAACTTCGAAAAATGTCATCGAAATTAAGATAGTGGAAATATATTGCTTACCTCAAGCGTCTAGATGTATTATGTCTAGATGTTATTATGTCTAGATGTTAGACTTTTTTCAAAGTAAATAATTCAGAATTCGTTTATAATATTTTACTCATATTCAGAAAAAGTAAGATCTATGCAATGAAAACTGTTTGACTTAAGAGTGAAATTGCTTTTTTGGACTAAGACGAAAAAGTCAAATTTTTATAATAGTCTACATTATATGGTTGAGATTTTCAGGGCCCTACATTAAATTGGCGTGATGAAACTACAACCTTATCCTTTCATACACTAAAAAAGTTTTGATTATAAATCCACGCCTAAGCCTGGAACTCCACCTTAAATGATTTATAGAAGTTATTCACGTGCCCACGGTGTTGATTTGCACAATACATTTCACTCAACGGCTGGGGAAAGTTTACCAATAAATTTTAATGACTCTGACTTGGGATTGGGTGGAAATGAAAGTGCTCAAATTTTAATACAAAAAATGTATGATTTGCCCGGTAATATTTGAAAACCAAATGTAAAATAATTTAAATAATGGTCTCTAAGGAATATTTTGATTTTAGGAGCGGTTGCCATTATTCAAGTCACGGTTGTAGGGTTGCAATTGAAATCCGAGCTTTATTAAGTGAATCACTTCTAATCATAATCAAATGAACAAGAAGTGAAGAAGGTTTGTTTGTTTGTTCAACCTATCTTGTTGTTTGGAAATTTACTTATCTATCAACAATGATATTTCATGCAGTATTGATAGATAGCTTGCTATCTAGCATTGAAAATTTATCAATAGAAGAAACACTGCAATTTCTGATTGCATGAACTTTTCACAGCTGTTCAGTAGTTTTTATCTAAACGCTAGATAGTTTTATCAAATAAAATCTGTTTCCCGTGCAAAGTCTTATTCCAAAATGTCGAAAACTAAAGCCGCGGATAACTTATGGTTGACTGACTCACAAAAAAAGGAATAAATTAGTAATTGCACCAAGGAAAAGTCAAAATAACAAACGTGTAAAACAGTATTTTTAAAATGTGGCAATAAACTGAATCATTTAACAAAATAACTTATCTAGCCAAAAGTAATTACTGTACGAGAGCACAACAAAAAAAACTAGCACAAAAAGAATGAAAATTTTGAAAATGATTTAACTGGAAGCAAAAAGCCAACTTTTAATATAAAAACACTTTCTTAGCAGCTTCTGAAAATACTGAGCAACTAGTTGAATCAAATTGCCAGTTTTCCAACGTTGGGAAAAATGTGCTTCAAACACTAAAGGCTAATATTAATTTTGGAAACTAGCATATAAATGAATTATTTTCGTCCAGTACTTTCACCACTGTTTCTGTATAGAGAATTTAAGCTCATATTAGTAAAGCCTTATCGTGTTTATCCAAATTATGTTTCCAATCATAAATTTTTCCAGAAATATTTTAAAACAACGTTTGCCAGTCAACTACACAAAATTAAACATAAATTGGACATAAACAACTATCGTGCTGACGCCAAATACATCGCAAAATTTAGAGAAAGTTGTTAAAAATATTTAGTTTCTTATTAAGGCGATGGTAATTTCATAATAGAGAGCCAATTTGGTTTCACGAAAGAAAACAGTACGCAAAATGCAATTGAAAAACTAATTACTTTGATTACAGATACAATTAGATAATGGTAATAAGTTTCTAGCTGAATTTTTAGACTTGCTTTTTATTCCAAACCAGACGCTAATATCATTTGCAAACTCTATAAACAACTACTGCGCAAACTACTTTATAATTTGCGTTTAAATATCAGTAAAATGAATGTAAAATTTGAAAACATAATAAATGAGAAGTTCAGTTCTGAGCTGCTTTTGGTACTTTTCTGTTTTTCTCCCCCCCCCCCATTTTTTCACAATTGGTTGTTGCAATGCTTCTAAAATTGATTAGAAAGTAGTAATTAACCAAAATTATGATGGAAAAACACGTTTAAAAAAAAGAAAATTTTTTAATTTTTTTTTAACTAATTTTTTAATTTAAAAATTAATTAAATTAATTTAAATTTGGAATTAATGTCACATAACAGTGAGAATAAATTTTGGTACTTTTCTGTTTTTTCCCCTCCATTTTTTTTAATATTTTTAATGAAAACTGCTCGAAATGGGTTAAAAAGTGTTACTCCACAAAAATTGAGATGGGAAAATGCATTTAAAACAAAAATTTTTTTTTCCGATTTTAAATTTTTTTTCCATTTTTATGTGGCAGAATGAGTTTTTCAAAAGTTAATGTGTTGTTGGGGAGGCCTGCTGTAAAATAATTGTAAAATAAATTGTAAAATAATTGCTTAATTGTAAATTGCGTTGAAGCTTCGGAAAGGTAAGACGTCAAAAATAGAGCAAAATTTATTCTCACTGTTATGTGACATTAATTTAAAATTTAAATTAATTTAATTAATTTTTAAATTAAAAAATTAATAAAAAAAATATAAAAAAAAATTTTTTTTTTCTTTTAAACGTGTTTTTCCATCATAATTTTGGTTAATTACTACTTTCTAATCAATTTTAGAAAAAATGGGGGGGGGGGGGGGTAAACAGAAAAGTACCCTGCTTTTTAGTACGGTGTTCCATAAAGAACAGTTTTAATGCCTGTACTTTCCCCCGCATATGTAAATGGTATTTCCTCATTGCATGTGTGGATACACAAACATATACACTTATCATTCTCCTATTGACTACTCACCACACTACTTGACATCAAACACACCACATCAAAATTTAAAAACAAAGTAGGTTAAGACAAAAATGTATGAAGAGTAAAAAAAAATATTTTGGATAGATAGAGAGTTGTCAATTGATTGGTTGTGAAAAACGTTGAATTGTTTTTAATATAACTTGTACTAGCTTTATGTGATGTACTAAACAGTAATCCACATTGATTTAATTTATTAAAAACTCAAATTGTTCTTTAAATGAATTTAAAAGAAGGCATTTCTATTTTTTAGATTTTCAAACAAAATATCTAAAATAGTTATAGGATATTGAAACCAAATATCTAAACATGTAAAAGTTGATTTAATATGTTTTGCTGATGCTACCGTTCTGCTTGCACTGGACTCCAATTATCAGTAAGTCAGGCTTAACACAAAATATAGTCTTTCCTTACTAAAGTATTGGGTCAAAATCAACTCCCTGACGTTATACGTTCAAAAAGCAAACGACATATAATTTTCTTTTATTCGATATGTTCTACCCAAAGATCTGTAGGGAAATATGCATTCACTAAGCTGTACTTAGAACCGTCACTGTGTGCCAATAGAAAATATTACCCACGCAAAATATTTTGGATTTACCATAGACAAACACTTAAGATGAGACTATCAAGTTCAAAACAGAAAATTGATACCGATTTGTTTTGAAATTCGATAGTTTTTGAACTTTAAATTCTTAACGATTCTTTATTTCAATCATTTATTTAATATTGTAGGATTCGGTAATTGTCTGAAGCTGTGCAGCGCATAGTATTTTAGTTCCATTGACCATTGTCCAAAAGGCACTTATAAAATTTTCCCGAAAAATAGCCCAGACGCTTCAATTTTGAAGAGCTGTATAGTTCCTTAAAGTGATTCCTTTCGACAAGATTTTGAAACTGAGCATCTCAATTCAAACTTTCTAAGACCTTACAGCAAGTAAAATACAAGTCATTTTGAACTGAACCAGAGGCGATATCTTAGTGACTCTTCTAGCTTAGCCAAAACTATTATACACAAAACTATTATATTGGGTTGCTGGGATAGTTCTGTCTTATTTATGCGGATAATTTTACCTATCAGATCAAAAAAAGCAGGTAGAATGAAATATAAGAAAACTACTTTCAATATCGTTCATCAGTTAGTTGCAAAGTAGAGCAATTACAAAGGAATAAGGCATCCACCATTTGATTGCTGAGGAACACATAAAACATCCTGGATCTGTCTTGAAGCAGATTGTTTGGGTTCCACACAATTTGACTGAAAGGAATCTATCAGATCGTGAGAGAATCTGCTCATCGTTTCTTACTTCACATAATGTTGAGCCGCCTTTGAATAAGCTTATTACGGGAAATGAAAAATGGATCCTTAACGAGAATATAAAAAGAAAAAGCTTACTGCGAACTTGGAACATCAACCACAATTATTTGGAAACCAGATCTTCATCAATTGATGCTCTGTTTATGGTGGGATAGAAGAGGCCCGGTGCACTTATGAGCTATTTAAACAGGGCAAACCATCAATACGAGCATCTATTGTAACCAGCTTTGTAAATTGTATGCAGCTATCAAGGAAAAGTGGCCAGTTTTAGTAAACATAAATTGTGTTCCATCAGTATAATGCAAAGCCAAATACTGCAGTGGTGACGCAATAAAACTTGAATGAGCTTGGATGGGAAGCTCTTAGTCAACCACCATATTCACCTGAAATCGCTCCATTGGATTCCGATCACTTCAAAGTAATCTGACGGGGAAAAAATTTACTTCTTCGGAAGCTTTCTCCAAAGCAGTCGCTGCATATATTGTGCTCAAGAATGAAATCATCTACACCATGCGAATCGACAAGTTGCCTGAAAGATGGCAACGAGTGGCTGCATATAATTACATTATTGATTAAAATGTAAATAAACTTTATTAAAATGTAAATAAACTCGATAGAATTAAATAAAGTATTAAATAATTCAATACTCTTTCAAAAGAAATTAAAATATTATTGCAAATCATTGATTTTCCATTACTTTTTTGATTTTCGCAATCGTTACAAAGCTTTTTGAATTCCCTGTACTGTTCTACTCATTTGTTTAGTAAGTTTTTAAAAACTTTATTCATAACATTGCTTTTTTTTGTGATTTGGAGGCACTAAATATTAGTGATGGGCTCGAAAACGCCAAACAGTTTGCAAAAAACGTTTAGCTGCAAAAAACGAACGAACAGTTTTTACAAATAATGACCAACAATTTTTCTAAAACGAACCGTTTTAAGTTTGTTAAATCGAACTGTTTGGTAGTGGAAAACAGTTGGCATGAAAAACTGTTTTTCAGCGGCAAACTGTTTGGTAGAGAAACAGTTTTTGGTAGCGGCGATTTGTTTCGTATCGGGAGAATGGTTTTTAACGAAAACCTGTTTGGGTATGGAAAACTGTTTAGCTGCGGGAAATAGATGTTCATAGGCAAAGCATGAAATGAATAACCCTGAGTGTGTTCAATATTCTTGCTATATCAGCTATTAGCTGCTATTTTAGCAGCTCTGGCTGTCCAATGTAACGAAATAGCTACTTTCTGATGCTTGCTATTTGACAGTCGGGCTGTCCAAGATTCCGGAATAGCTGCTATGGTAGCAGCTATTCGCTGCTCGCAGTCTGGAGGGTAGCAAGAAAGTAGCTAAGGCAAAATGGCCGTGCGTACACAGCTGACATACTGTTCAAACGTCAATTTGGATTAGAAATAGAAAAGCAGATTTCGCGCTTTGGTGGCAAAGGAGATGCACAACAGACTTGATTATAGTGCTATTATAAACTGAATACGGGCTTTTGAGCTCTTCAACTCAACTCGAGTTTTAAGTAAGCTTTTACACAGCGGGACTCATTTTGAGTTTTTGGAAGGCGGGTGTGAAGTGCGACAGGCCGAGTACGCTGATTCGTGTACCATGAAATTTTCCAAGTTTCTTATTCGCTCTTTTTCACAGATATGGTGCCAAAAGCCGGGAATAAGTGAAACGTTTTGAAAATGTTAAAAACATTTTAATAGTTTCTGCAGTTGTATGGTGAAAACTCAGAAGTTTCAACAATCTCCAAAGTGCCATTCAAATGTGAGCTGATCCACGTAAATACAAAGACTAAAGTTAAAAAACTGGGAAAAAATTTGTTATTGTGTTGAGCTGTGTAAAAACCGACCTACGTAGCAGCCAAGAGTTGCTACGTAGCAGCTCTTGGCTGTCCAATATCCATAGCTGCTTCACCTAGCTACTGCGAATATTGACACTTGCTAAAGTGATGCTATGCCATGCTTTTGGAGCAGCTATAGCATGCACATTGAACACCCCCCTGTATACGAGTAATACGATGTTGTCAGACTTATTAGGTGCGTATTTTTGCATCTCGATCAAGAGTTGGTTATGGTTGAAAACAACAACAGTTGCTGCTGTTTTGAATACTGCTAACCAGAACCAACTCTCGATGACTGATTGATGTATGATTATACGCGGTTGATCAAGTAGATAATATATTTGAAAATTGGAACAATACAAGTATCAATTCCGTTTGAAAGCGCTTAGTACTAGCAATGAATGTTTACGATACGATGATGGCAGACATAATACATAAAATATATATAAGAAAAACATAATACGTAAAAATTCATTGTACTAAATAATTGACGATTATTCAAATTATGAACGATGTTTCTGAATTGAACTACATACATACATTTCAAATAAATATATTTTGTCGCACATCATACATTTTTTTCTTGTCGTTAGCAAACTGTTTTTTTTTCAATAGTTTTAAAAAACGGTTATATTTTTTAACAAAAAAAAAAACAGTTTGTTATCGTTTTTTTGAAAACAACAGAAACGCCCATCACTACTAAATATTATCTTCTCATTCCTAACAAAAGCTTTTCAACTTTAATAAGGTCAGTAGTGCTATGAAATTATAATGAATGTTAGTTGTTATAATTTTATACGTACTTGAATTAAAATAAAAATTGGTAAAAAAAATAATTTTCGAAGTAATAACTAAAAGTTCCGTTGTTAAAAAATCAAGTTAACACACACAGTCAAAACTTTGACCATCGATGGAAACATATAGAATAACGAGGTTTCGGTTCTTTTGGTGCAGTAGAATCAACGTATGACAAGTCAGTTTTACTAATATGCTAGCGGAACTTCTTTTAGATATTTTTTAAGTTTCCATGACGAATCATTATGATATTAGCTTCTCATTGGCAATTGTGCTTTGGAAAAATTATTTGGAAATTCTTCTAGCTTGGCAGGGTCTGCCAAGTTATTTTTTTTGTGGCTTAGCTGTACAAATGGTGATTTTTATAATTATATGAACTATCGCAATAAATGGTAGTTCTAAGAATAGTACCATAAATACTGACAGTGGACATTTTTGAAATTCCATTAGCAAAAGACACATTGTAAAAAAGAAGACCGAGGTCAGATTACTCCTTTGGAATGTTGAGAAAATGAGACAAAATTTTAATTTAGATTATTTTGCCGGGTCTCGATTAGATAGTTAAATATTGGCTTCCAGCTCGATTTTGAATCAGAGCAATCAAAGTTTTTTTTTGCAAAAGTTTTTGATTTTATGTATAATGAAACTTTGACTGGAAATATTCAAAAAACGCCTATTTTTCTCAGCAGATTTTAGAGCCGGTTGAATTCTGGGGAACGTGGACTATCCAGATTACGATTGTCATACAATATATTAGGACGTATTTTGTTTATTCACGGGAAGAAGATTTCAGTTGCGAAAAGAGCATAAAAAGTAATTTAACTTCTTTTCAATCTTAATTTTCTTATAAACCAATTTAATAATGTCGAAATTGAAAACGACTAATAACCATATCAACCGCTACTTAAATCAAAGAAAGAGAGGTAAATTTTTGAATAGATCGCTTGTCAAATGTAACTTAGAATATTTTGCAGTATATTTTCAAACGGAGGAAACAACTTGCTGCCACTGAAACCATAATATTTTTTTTCAAAACCAATGACGTTAAATACTATTCTAAACAAATACTATTTTATTTACATTTTTTGAAACGGTCTAATGATCTCGAATGCCTTAAATTTCCATTTTTTATATGCTTTTAAGCGTTTTTAGTATTATTTGTGCTTTCAGTATTATTATTGTACTATGGCCCAAAAAAATTTCGTCTTTTAAGCTTACAACATATTACGATTGAATGGAAACGTGAGAACACACTCGAAAATATTTAAAAATCCTGAATGCTACAAGCGACTGACTGGGAACCTTTGTGATCTCAGATTTTAGTATAAGAATATAGAGAGTAATAAAATACGAACAGGTAGAAGCTCTAAGAGGAAAAGAATAGCAATGCAACCAGAAGAGCAAAAACTACAACAGAAGTAATCAGTTAGGATCCGAATGTAAGTATAGTTATTATTACTATAGCTTTTTACAGATCTGGGGGTTCAAGTATGTGAGGTCTAAGTTTACAATCATTGTACGAGTATTGAGTGAATAGTAGCATGACTCTTTTAATATTTGATATGAACCAGGTACCTACTCACAGCTAGCTCAACTCAAACCAAACCGTCTGTGACCGTCCATGGCCGGATTTGAGCCGCGTGTGTTCAAATATTAGATTGCTGCAGATGAAATGGCCGATTCAACAATGACATAAAGTTGGCTGCATTTTTAGTGTATTATGTTGGCACAAGGCGGCGCAAATGATATGACATATTGAATTATAAATACTGCTACCTTGGTTTATGGAGCCATTTCTGTTTTGCACTTCATAATTACCGTAAAAACAAAAAGAGAAAGTGAACATGGAAGTGAATCAAAAACGGCTACTTTTACTATACGAATTTAAATTAGAGCACAACGAAACGGAAGCAACGAGGAATATCAGCAGCGCATTTGGGCCTGATACAGTTAGCGAACGAACCACTCGGCGGTGGTTCGAAAAATTTCAATCCGGAGATATGGACCTTGGAAGTGAGCCACGTGAACACCTAGGACCATCGATCGATAACGAAGAGCTGCGTGCATTAGTGGAGTCTGACCAACGCCAAATCATAAGGGATGTTGCCGAGAAATTAGGCGTTCTCAATTCGACAGTCTGCCGCCACTTGCAACAACTTGGAAAAGTGAAAAAGCTTGACAAATGGGTTCCGCATAATCTTACCGAGCAAAACATGACGTGTCGAATGGAGATTTCAAGTTCTCTTCTCTCCCGCAACAAAAAGGAACCGTTCTTGCACCGAATTGTGACCTGCGATAAAAAGTGGATTTTATACGATAATCGTCGCCGATCGGCCCAATGGCTAGATGCCGATGAAGCACCAAGACACATGCCGAAACCAAGCCTTCATCCAGAGAAAATAATGGTAACTGTTTGGTGATCTGTAGTTGGAGTTATCCACTATTCGTTGAGAAATGCTGTGCTCAGCTGGATGAAATGCATCAGAAATTGATAGTCCAACGACCTAGGCTTGTCAACAGGGATGGAGTGATACTGCTTCATGGTAACGCACGACCTCATGTATCGAGAACAACGGTCCAAAAATTAGACGAGTTGTGCTATGAGACTCTTCCTCACCCTCCATATTCACCAGACCTCTCACCAACAGATTACCATTTCTTTAAACAATTGGATCACTTTTTGACAGGAAAAAGATTTAATAATGAAGCTGCTGTCAAAAATGCTTTCGAGGAGTTTCTTCGAATCAGAAACTCAGACTTCTACAAAACTGGAATAAATGCACTTGTATTTCGTTGAGAAAAGTGTGTTGCATCTATTGGTACCTATTTTGATTAAATAAAATGTCTTTATAAAAAGTTACAGCTGTTTAAAAATTTATTACTAAATCGGCCATTTCATCTGCAGCAACCTAATATTTTTTGCCCACTATTATATCTGCGTCGGGAAGTATAACTCATTATAAGTACAAAAGATGAGAGTATTTGGCAGATTAATAGGATTATAGGGTATTACCATATGTGGTATCTAGTCATAAACTAATATAAATCGAAAGCTTTAGTGATGTTGAGAGAATTTATATCTTTTCAACTCAGAAGAGAGAGATAATTATAAATGACAAACTACTTGAGCTTAGTCCCAACTTGCATGAGGAAAATATGATTAGTATATTTTTCGCAATAAATATTATTTGAAAAAACTGTTTCTCCAAACATTAAATTGCGTTTTTTCTTAAAAAAATATTCACAGCTGTGGTTTCGATTAGTAAAATGCATGAATGTTATTTAGAAACTATAATACTGTGGAGAAACTACTACGATTTTTATCGAAGATATTTATTCCGACGAGGACCTTTGAAAATTAAATAAAATAAAATAAAGGACCTCTGAAGTGTTATGTTTCCATGCAATTTGCGAATGTTGTTTAGATCTAAATTAAAGCTTAGGGACAGGAAATAGGCAAATAAATATTGTATGAATTTGCGCGATTTGCATAGAACCAATAGTAGCAGATCATTTCATAAATGAAGAATCAATGGCTTTCATCTTAAATAACAGCTACGGTGGTAACGAAAAAGGTAATGAAATAAATAAAATTGCAAAGTATGTACTTAGCGTCACAAATATAATCATATATTTATTTAAACTAGAAGGTGCATTTCTATTATTTCCTCATTGAAGTCTAGTGAGCTTCAGAAAAAAGACCAAGTGTGTGAAAAATAATAAAATTTGACAATGCACAGCAACGTTATCAGTGGATGCTACGGATACGTGAAAATTATTCGAAAGAACGTATCCTTTATTAACTTTATTTATCGTTTGGATATAGTCCTAGCCAACCTCACCACTATTGGAGAATCACAGCAGATTGATGAAGGCAAATCAATTTTTATTAAAGTGAATAGAAAATGAATGTATTCATATCCGATAAATTACAGAAGGTAAAAGAATGTTATGATCTATAGAAAGGCTGTAGACTAAGGCCGGTGATTTCATCTTGCAATATTAGAAAAAGCGATTATTATTATGTCCGAGAGCAGTAACGAAAGTGGAAAAAACACGTTGGCTCACACTTCAGTGATTGAGCAACGTGCCTTCATTAAAATCGAAGCAATTCGTGGTAAAACTGTGGCTAAAATTCACACCGCCTTAGTTGAAGCATATGAAAGGTTAAGGTTAAGTCATATCAAGATGAATTTCGTAGATTTTAGTAAGTTTAAAGTAGTAGATAGAAGTTTACTACTTGGACTTGTTTCTTTGAAAACTAACTACTACCCTATATTAATATGATTTTCGTACTTTAAAACATCCTATTTGATACAAAATAAATGGATTACTTATAGTGGCTGTTTTCTAGATATGTTTGTATAACAGAGTCTATTTTGTTTAAAAACCATCTGATATTAGAAGAATTATTAAGCCAAAAACCATGAGGTCTTGAAAGCGAAAACTTGGAACGTTTGACCAATTAGATACTTTAGACGAGCAAAATTTTTATTGAAATTTAAAGTCAAACAATAATGTAGTGAAATAAGAAAATAACAAGAACCACCAGTATTTTTTTTGATTTTCAGATATACATCTGCATATATGTAAAGATTTCTTGCATAACCATTTGTGATGATGGAGTAGAATTATTGGCATATTAAAGCAAAGCGACGATATATGAAAGTTAGATAAATTAAACTGAATTTTAACCGTACTTCTAGGCCGTAATTATGCCCTCTAGCCAAATTCATCTATTATTCATCCTGGCATTTTTTTCCGCAAAGCGCAACTAATTTAGTAAGCATATGAAGCAAATCACAACTTAAATACAATATGCCAATTGAACCTACCTACCAGGCTATACCGGTAGTTGTGTTAATATCAAAATCTACTTTGAGTCTCTGAATATCAGTAGGTTTTCGTTATTAGCTAATTTTACCTCAATCTCTTTTGCATTATGTTAATACTTTCAATAAATGAAATAGTTTGAAAGATTTTAATATCCACATGAATTTAAAAACAGAAAATATGCTTCAAAAGGTTAAATTAGACGAAATTTGAAACATTGAATTTGTCTGCACTTCGATTTGCATTTACAACTTATCCAGGTAAGCTCTTCGATTCTTGTTGTTTTTCTTTTTGATAGTTTAAAATTGTGTTTTTTGGCAAACTGGAATTTGCAACGTCGGATTGTTAATGTTATTCACTCACTACAAGCGCGAAACAAAAATAACACAACAATATGTACCTACATCAATATCGTTTTCGTGAATTTAAAACTGACAGTCTTAAAGAAAGTATGCATGCATTACATTACAAATGTCTATGTACCTCTAAAGCAAGCCTCAAATCTCCTGAGCTTCACGAAAAGAACAGCAGCCCGTTGATTTTGTTCCGCTTCTTTTCCTCTTCCTGACTCTTATGACTACTGCTGCAACTGCTGCTTGTCACCACTTGCTGTACAGTCGCCAGTTGTGGATTAGTGAAAGCGACTGCTCGTTCCTTTTCCGAGAAGGAAAATGGACGCAGTCGAACGTAGAGGAAGGCAGATATGAGGCAAGATGCTATCAGGATGCCCAGAAGAACGACTAGAATGATAGCGAACCCGGGCGCCGTCATGCAAATCAGGCCATCTTCGCGAGCGGGGAAGACCATTGTGGCTTGTGTGGAGTTGGCCGAATCGTCTATGGGGAAGGTAAGATCTCCCGACGAAACGACTTTGATGATCCGGTTCAATCCGATTTCTTTTTCCGGGTCAACAGCTCGCTGCCGACGCACACGCCTTTCGTCCCTTGGTCTTCCGACACCGTGTAAGTATGACTCAACTGCAAGATGAGGGGGTGGCGGGGGTCCGTACTGTGATTCAGGGCCGGATTGAAGATGGTGCACGTCGAGGAGATTAGGCTCGGAGCACTGATCAGGGCATTGGTAGCGACAGATTTGAATCGTGCATTGGAAGTGCACTTCCATTGAATCGGGGAACTTGAAGGCTTGGAAGTGGGCATATGACAAAACTGAAGCACTGGCACCGAAGTTTTTGATTTTTGTAAAACGTGACATTAGCTTCGGCCTAGTGACACAGCCACGCTGGTCAACAAGTTGGATTGGGGCTCTTTTGCCATCATGGGCCATGCAGTTTCGCACAAGCATATCAAATTTCCCGTCATCATCTTTAATAGCCAATACCATTGTCATTGTCTGGCCAATTTTCACCAGCCCCGAGACCTCCGATGCCCACGGTCCTTTTCCCACTTGTATTTGCATCCAGCAACCTACATTATCACCGGCGAAATCAGCCCGAACAACATCGAGCATGTCAACTGGGAAGGGTCTGAATGTCACACTTTTCTCGTACTGGTCATGCCATGTGCAACGAAGCTTCCTCGCTTGATCCCATACTTCTTGCACCTGTGGGTCGTATTGGATAACAATGATGTTTTCGAAATAAGTTCCTGATCCGGATTCCGTGCCATATCCGTACAGACCATTTTCTGTGTTGCCAGACGTTCCGCATTCATGCAGGCCTATGTCAAACGTGACAGACGCTCGACCCAATCCGGCAGGCAAGTGAACGCAGTTGATATTACTGTAGTGCCCCTTACTGAAGACAATCCCGTAGAATGGTTTATCAAACTGCAGGAAAACCTTCATTCCATTTTTCTCGCATTTTACGTCCAAAGCTATGATTTTTGGAGTATCCTGAACAGGTGACGCCCAAATCTCATTCGAAAGCGTACCTGCGACTTTGAGGTCTGGCGGAGGCCCCGAGTGGCTTGGCAATGGTGGTGGAGGACCGTGATAGGCTAATTGTGGAGGCGGTGGCCCGAATGGTTGCCCTATGGAAAGTGTAGGTAGATTTGGGGGACCTAGAAAGGAAAGCTCGTATATTTCAGAAACATCTAAATAAAATTCATGGAAAGTAGCTTACCTCGCGCTGGACCTGGCCCACCTGGTTGATGTTGGAAGTGAACAGATTGTGAAGGGTCCTGGTCCGCTGATTCCAAAGCAACTTGATCTGTTTCCGAATCTCCGCGGTCGGGATGCTCTTCGGCCGTTATAGCTTTGACCACTTCAACCTCTTCTGCATTGAGTATCTAAAATGGGAAAATCAAAACGATGAGAATAAGGATTGCGTATTTTTCGAATAAAATTAATTACAATCAACGTTTGGTTCATCTTCAATATATTTTCACATCAATTTATTTAGAAATTATTATTTACATCTAGTATATTGGTTACAAAATTTATTTCGTATATAGGAGCCAATTTAAAAAAGATAATTTAGTCGTCCACTTTGTCAGTCAGATTCGGGTCTACGAAAGAAATGTCTCACCAAAATCACAAAGAAGAAATTATTTATTGGTAGCCTTTTCGTTCAGCTAGAAATAAAAGTTAACAGACACATTCAACATTGTTTGATTCTGACCCAGCAAACGTGCGTTCAGCACTTTCGCATAAAGTTGTAAGAACTTTTCCATGTGTTGATACATTTTCTAATGAGTATTTATCTTTTCTATTTCTCAATGATTATACATGCTGCTGTACTACTGCTAAACTCCTGAACAGGCTGTCTAGTTGTTGTAGTTTTCCGACACGTTGATGAATCTCTTATATATTTACGGTTCCCTATTTACAATGAATATAAAGTACTGCTGCACTACTGCCAAACTGGTGACCAGATGGTGCAATTCGAATCGTTTCCCAAAAATCAAATCGATTTGCCCATACGTCAAGCGTCAGTCATACTTCGCAAGTGATACATGAAATATTTTGAAATTTATAATTAAAACAGGTCTTTTTTGCTCTAATTAAAGATGACATGAATACAAAGTAATGCAAATGTGATGACATGAATGCAAAGTAATGCGAATATACTATTGGTGACATTATAGCTGGGCAGCCATATCAATGTCCTGCTATACTGCTTCTAAGGCAGTAGTACAGCAGTACATTTTACGTGCTGCTGTTTCACCACTTCAGCAGTAGTATAGTAGTGCTTTTGCACTCCTTGTATTCCTATCCTTTGTCTTTTTCCTATTTGTGGGATGGAAACGATCAACCATGAAACAAAACATATTACACGAACGCGGGTAATATGTAGTAAATAGGTGAATTTTGGGGTAAAATGCTATCTCTAGCATTAAAAGCATTCACGGATTTACTCACGACTTCTGCAGCACTTTAGAAGTAGTGCTGTGTTTGCTGGGGAGGGTGTTTCTTATACAGTTAGTTTTTGATACAAATGTTTATTTGTTTCATTTCTTAATTTAGATAAAAATGTAATGTCTTTGAAGTCAAGGAATACAATTTAATTTTGAAATTGGAACTAAGTAATTAAAATTTATTACTTTCAAATGAAATGTAGGTTGTCGAAAAATGGTTCTTCTGTGCAAATAAATTATAACCTCACCAAACTTATATTTGTTTCATTTCATGTCGTCCATCAACCAATATAAGTTGTCTAACAACCTTGAAAAAATATTGCATGAGATATAGCTCAACTAAAATTTTAAATAGCATACCTTTACGTCACTATAATATTTCACACACATACAAGAGATTACAAAGCTAACTAAACAAAACTACTTTAGTATTATTAATCAAAACTGTAACCTCTGCTCTAAACAGATTACACTAAACCCACTCGAGCTCCATTGACTTCTGTGAAACTCTGAACACTGTCAGTCTCAATCGTTGTTCTTGGCTCTTTTTCTATACGCTTAACTGAACTTATAGAAGTTGTGTTAGATGAATGTACTGCTTACGCTTCTTATCTCTTTTTGACGTTCTGGAAAGATCCATTCTCAGTCCTCTATTGTTTGTTTTGACTGTTAATAACTTCTTGTCAACGTTGTTTTAAACATTGTGTCGCATTTTGAGCAAGATTTATGGCATCAGGATCTGCGGGCTCATCTTTTTCAAAGGGGCAAATCTCTTTTATGACCAAGGGCTAACGGGACCGAGGACTTACGTTCTGTATTCATCTGTTATCCCCAAACTTTTTGAGAAGTTAGTTTGTGAAAAACTTACTCGCATAATCGACCCTCTTTTAAATGAGCAACAACATGGATTTCGTAAGGGTAGATCGACTTCTACTAATCTCATGATCCTGGTCTCTGATGTGCTCTGTGAAATGGAAAAAGGAAGTCAAATTGACACAGTCTATACGGACTTTAGTAAGGCTTTCGACCGGGTTGACCATCAAACTCTAATATACAAGCTTCTCAACTTCGGTATATCAGGGTCTCTTCTTGATTGGCTCCAGTCTTATCTTCGCGATCGAACTCAGCTTGTTAAATTCCAGGGCCACTTATCTAAAAGAGTTTTCGCATCTTCTGGAGTACCGCAAGGCAGTCATCTAGGTCCCCTGCTTTTTAACATCTTCATTTCTGATCTTTCTGAGACATTGCTTGGTATACCCCATCTCTTTTATGCAGACGATTTAAAAATTTACCACAGCGTAAACACGCAATCTGACGCAATTCTTCTACAATCAAAGCTTCAATCTCTCGAACAGTGGTGCAATGAGAATCATTTGAATCTTAACATTAACAAGTGTCATGTAATAAGCTTTTCCCGTAAGAATACGATCAAAAAGTATTCTTACTGCCTTAACAACACCATATTGAATAGGGTTGATCATATTCAAGATCTCGGGGTAGTATTGGACAACAAGATGCGGTTCAATCTCCACTATGACAAAATCCTTGCCAGGGCTAATAAACAGCTCGGATTCATTAAGAGACGTGCTAAAGAGTTCAAGAATATATGGGTTACCAAGTCATTATATATCACTCTGGTGCGTCCTTTATTGGAGTATGCCTGCATAATATGGAACCCAGTTTTTGAGCTACATAGTGAGAGAGTAGAATCTGTTCAGAAACAGTTTTTACTTTTCGCTTTGAGGGACCTTTATGATCCAAAAGACTTCCAACATCTTCCTTCTTACAAAACCAGACTGAGCCTACTTAATTTAATGCCTCTCTCTTCTAGAAGAACACTGTTAAGTGCATGCCTAACCTTTGATATTATAAGTGGTGCAGTCAATGTTGAAGCTCTCTCCAACAAAATTATTTTCAACGACCAACCAAGACGCACTAGGCATGCAACTCTGCTCAAGGAGTTCAATCACCACACTAACTATGCATATAACGAGCCCATAAATAGGTGCTGTAGAATTTTCAACTCTATAAGCAGCAACTACGCTTCGGGGATCTCTAAACACACTTTTAGAACAAACTTATTAAAGACCCTATCAACATCCTAATCCCACTTAATTTGCCCATCAATTTAGCTAAAATCAAAATAAAATATATTAAAGTAAAGTAAAGTAACTAAAATAAAAGTTGTGTTGTATTATGTTTTCTACTGTGTTGGAAAATTTGTATGTAATTGTTATGTTGTTATATTGAATTGTTAATGTATGTTGCCTTGTTTGGTAAATAAATTAAATTAAATTAAATTAAATCTGCTTGATGCCACCACGATCAGATAGTTTTTAACCCGGGGCCCGTCAGTGATGATTGTCGAATACTGGGATAATATCAGACTAAAACGTGCGATTGTCGTTTCAGCTATTCTTTTTTTCAACTGCTTCTTTCCCTAGTGTAGATGGCCAGAAAAAATCTGCTAACCAGATCGTCGGGAGACCTATTACCACGGGGTATGTAAGGTTTGCCTCACTAAAAAAGACCATCTATAAGCCCACGAAGCTCAGAGTCGGGACACGCCTAAGCACTCCAGGTTCCAGGTTTATGAACAATACTTCGTCAATGTATATTGAAACTGTCCGCCAGTTCTCTTCGCTTGGCAGCATTGCATTCACGATCTTCTCAGGCGTAACCAGAGTGAGCGTGGACTCAATGGTGTGCCTTAAAATTACAAAGCGAACACATACAAAGAATGAGTGCTGAGCATCTTCTTGCTCAGACACACTGAACCAGCACTACAGTGCAAACACCGTACCCATTCTGTTCAGGTATGTATAGAAGTAACCAAGCCCTGTAAAGAATCCTTGCGTTTTTGCGCTGAAAAAATCTTAAATTATGACTTTTGCCCACCAAGTCAAATAAAAATTTTCAAAATTCCGATTTGCACAAGAACGGCATCCCGTGATCAAATAACCTCTATTTTCAGCACTCAAAACTTCTGTTCACGAGACCTGACGATCGGATAATGCGATCAATATGAAATTTACGGGACATGTTTGTATTAACTAGGACAGGTCTGATAGAAGTGATTATGTGGTGCCATTAAGAAAAATCGCAGAGAAAAAAACTGGTTTTTGGCCTATAGCTTCCGATTTAGCCACATGATTTTAACAAAATTCACGCAGTAGGTGAACCTTACTTTAAGATAGATTTCATAGAAATTTGGTCGGAAAATTAGTATAGGATCGCTAGCTATGGTAGTTTTTGTCTTCTAAATATTGTAAATTTGCTCAGGAAAATAAAGGTTTTTTTCCTATAACTTCCGATGCAGTTACAAAGTCAAAACGAAATTTATGTGATAAAAGGATCTTGTTGCATTTCTAATTCTGTAGGAATTTTGTTGAAAAATTGTCAAAGGGTTGCCAGCTATGATGAATTTCGTAATGATTAGACATTTCTTTATCGAGCGGTGTTGTCATAAAATTTCCAAATAGGAATGATCCTGCAATGACAATTAACAACAAATATTTACGTTTCAAAAATTTTAAAAAGTTTGGACGATGGTAGCCCTAAAATTATATTCACTGCTATAACTTACAGCGCAGCCATTCAATCGAAACGAAATTCATAGGGTGGGTTTAACACAACGTGAAGCAGCTATGGTGCTAGCACATGATTGCCAGCACCGGACAGTTTCGTAAATATTGTACCAACAGATGCTTCCATTTTGTATTAATAAGCAAAGCATTTACAATAAAATAAGCAACCGATATTTAAATTTTCCGAGATTTGGAAATTTTTCAGATGGCAACACCAGACATAGTTTAATCGTTGAAACTTTCGATGATATTCTTGGATGAAAACGAAATTCAAAGGATAGATTGATTAAGCACGAGCATGTTATGGTAGATTTATTGCTGCTGTGTTGGACAAATGCTGCCGACACTGAACATTTTCATCATTTGTGTTATAGGAATTGCTGTCAGAAAATGTTATTTGTTCGTTTGAGTAAGAAATGGTTGGTATGATACTACAAAGAAGTGTATAACGTCTTCACACATTTTTAAATCCCTCAAAGATAATTCCTTCGAAAATTCGTTTTCTAGCGGTTCTGATGCGTTAGATTTTTTACTAACTTTCGAAGAAAATTAGTATTAAACTCGTTTCGCCGAAAATTCATATTTCTTTATAGAATAATAAGTATGTATGCAACTTTTGTAGCCAACAATATGGCCTATAAAAAAATAAAATTCAAATGGCATCTTGTCATGAGATTTTCTGAGAAAAACGACATTGAACACAAAATTTTCGGGGTAGAAGTGCCAAAATTTTTTCTTTTCAAGTAAATATCTCAAAATCAGGTACAGTTACAATTTAGGATGTTACATCAAATTAGAGGTAATTTGATTTCATAAAAAACAAGCTATAAAACTATGCGTTATGATTATTAGTTTTCAAGATATAATGATTTAAGTGAGTCAGGGTGCAGGTCCGAAACAGTTTTATTGACCACCCTGTAACTCCGTACATTTTGAAAACCGGATCACCCAGTAGAACAATTTTTTGCTCAAAATATATCAAGGAATGCTTCCTTACAATAGTGTCCACCGAGTACCAAAAACCCTGTATATATATATATATATATATATATATATATATATATATATATATATATATATATATATATATATATATATACATATATATATATATATATATATACATATATATATATATATATATATATATAGATATATATAAATATATACATATCTATATATATATATATATATATATATATATATATATATATATATATATATATATATGTATATATCAGCAAAATGATTAGGAGAGATAATCTCTGGAGTGGCCGATCCGATTGAGATGAAATTTTCGGAGGACGTAGATGTATATACTAGGTAGTTTCATGATTTGCTAAAATTTAGATACCCTAAACATTTTGGAGGCGGCGAGCGTTTAAGTGAATTTTGAGGTAGTCCTTTATTTCCAAGCAGTGTAAATTTTTGTTGACATAAATGTTTGGAAATAAAAACTAAAATGTTTGGAATTTAAAACTTCTAAGCTTGTTTATGTTAAAATTTTGGAAATTTTGAGCCACGTGTGGGTGCAGCGTGCCTAAAAGTAGGCAAAGATTTTTTTTCAAATTTTGATTTGTCATTACTTCTGACAAAAACATTGGATCATCGTGAAATTTGCAGAGCATATTGATGTTGAGTAATATTTAACACCCATGGAATTTTAAGATAGTAAGTTTAACCCTCTAGCTACGGCAGGCTCCTGAAAAAAAAATCCTTCAAATCATTGACCCTCGTAAAAAATTTTTGAATTTTGACAGAAAATTTAAATCATTAATAAATTTTGACCTTTGTCCATCACGTCAAATTGAAATTTTGAAAATTCCGATTTGCACAAGAACGGCAACCCATCACCAAATTACCTCTATTTTCAGCACTCGAAACTTCTGTTCACGAGAACTGACGACCAGATTATTCGATCATAATGAAATTCACAGGACATGTGGAATTAACTAGGACCAGGTCTGATAGAAGTGTTTTTGAAATGCGGGCAACCCTGTGGCAGTGGTACCATCTTGAAAAATCACTGAGAAAAAAACTGGTTTTTGGCCTATAACTTCCGATTCAGCCATCAGATTTTAACGAAATTCACACAGTACTGGAACCTTGTTTTTGGTAATATTTGAGGAAAATTTGGCTGAAAAATTAGAATAGAGTTGCCAGCTATGGTGATTTTTGTCTCCTACATATTGCAAATTTGCTCAGCAAAATAAAGCTTTTTTCCCTATAACTTCCGGTCCAGTGTTGAAATCAAAACGAAGGTCACGCAGTAATTGGACCTTAATGTGAACCAAATGTCGTAAGAATTTCGTAGAAAAACCATGAAAGGGCTGCCAGCTATGATCATTTTTGTAATTTTGTGGAATTTCTTTGCTGAGCGATTATGTCATTAGATTTGCAAAGGGGAATGATCCTGCAATGAAAATTAACAACAAATATTAACGCTTTAAAAATTTGAAAAGTTTTGAGGGTGGTAACCCTAAAATTCTTTTCACCCGTATAACTTCCAGCGCAGTGATTCAATCGAAACGAAATTTACTGGTTGGGTTTAACTTAACGTGATGCAGATTTGGTATATATTTTCCTTTGCTACTAACACTAACCACCATTGGCCATTTTCGTAAATATTGTACCTACAGATGTTTCAAATTACGTACTCATATGCAAAGAATTTGCAATAAAAATAAGAAACCAATTTCTAAATTTTCCGAGTTTTGAAAATTTTTCGGATGGCAGCCTCAAACAACGTTTAACCGCTGAAGCTTTCGATGAAATCCTCCGATGGGAACTAAATTGAAAGGATAAGTTGATTTAAGCATGAGCTTGTTATGGTTAACTTATTGCTGTTTCGTTGGGAAAGTGTTGACAGGAATGAACATTTTCATCATTTGTGTTATAGTTGAGTTTTGTTGCTTTTTTGTCACTCAAAGACAATTTCTTCGAAAATTAGTTTTCAAGCGGTTCTGATGCGCTAGACTTTTTTTTTCATTATCTGGTTTCCAGAGCTGAGGGAGCTATCTCAAACGGTGAATAAGCGATTGGGGTTTTTTTGTGGACATTAAAAGTAATGTTGACTGTGCACTTTTGAAGAAGCTATGTGAAGTTGGGACATCGCTTGTGCTGATGACATGGCCAATTTAGCAGTCAGTAATGATCGGAATGTGGGTTAGAAATACGCACAACGCATTGGACTTAATTGACGGTTGGTGCTCGAAGTACGACTTTTCAGTAAATCTGAATTTTAAAAAAAAATTGCTACTTATTCTCATTACAAAATAATTTTTTTAAGCAAATTTTATGGCAGTATTTTTTAGTACAAAAATAACTAAAACTACCAGTAATGGCACCCATACTTTTATTTCGCAACCAAAGCTTTATTAAACTTGGCTTACATTAAAATGAATCTAATGATATCGTTTCATGTTGATGACTTCTTCGGAAGTTATAGAGCAAAAAGCTTTGATTATGTTAATAATTATTTTGGGATGGCAACAGCATATCTATCCAGCTACTACTAGACCTGGTCCTATTTAAGGTCAATACATCCTGGGCTTTCCATTTTCATTTATCATCGGCCATCGATTCTCGAGACCATAAATTTCGAATGCTAAAAAATAGGCTATTTGGTAAAGGGTAACTGTTCTTGTGGGATGAGAAATTTCGAATATTTTGCTTTTCAAATTTTAGGAAAAAATACAAATGATTGGATAGGATTGAAAAAATATTATCCAAATATACTAAAAAACACCTGCATATTTTTGAACATACTAATGTATCCAATAAATAAATAAATGAACTGATGATTCTATATGAATAATATGTAATTATAGGTAATAGACTGCTAAAATAGATAATGTTAAAGTATTTCAACAGGCAGTATACATACCTAGGGCTTTATACATATTGAGATTACTGTATAGAATGGAATTCTAACACTAATGTTCTTCAAAAGTTTTCAATCATCAGTGGATTAGCTAAAATTACAAAAGTATGTGACTATTTATTGAGTTTCGTGAGAAACTATCCAATGTAGTGACGCGTTTGAAACAAGAGTATAGAGCACGAGTTGAGTTCACATACTACTCACGCTTATTTGCATCAATTGAACTAAATCTTCTTTACATGATGCACTCTTGTAGGTCTATTATACTTGAACGAGTTACATGACGTACTTGCTTCAGCGTTTTGTATTGTTGCAAGTCTGTCAATAAGAACTATTCTTCCCATTAGTGTACTAGTTTATCTGGATGCAATTTACGAGTATGTCTTCGCACTTGTCGATAACAAAAGAAGAAGATTTCTTATAGGTAGTTCACACATTATTAAGGTCTGAGATGTAGGCGCTCGCTTGTTTGAAAAACTGTTCGAAGAACATGATAGAGAAAAGTATTTACTGTTGAGGCTAACGAGGATTATGAGTAATTTGTGTGAAGTAGGGTGTAGTCTTTGAGCACCTATTTAATTGCAATAATGCGGGAAAATATTGAATATTTCTCAACTGAGGACAAGTAAAATAAACATAACATTTACTTTCTGCTGCTATTCACAAAAGTACTACTCTATAGTTCGATTGCACATTCGATATCTAAGTGTGAAATCGTGCGACATCGATAATAACGTTCAGTTACACAAATACGAACTGAAATGGACTATTATTGCATTATTGAAAATTGTTCAATAGGTGTAATCTAATATCAGTTCCGAATCCAAATAGATATAATATAAATAGATAAAATGCACACTATATTTGTCAGCTTATCGCCAAATAGCAAAACCATTCATAGTTTTGTCACGCAAAATTCCGAAGAAGTTTTGGAGCTTATTTGGCTACCGACGCTGATCAATAGGCAAACCCGATAAACCTACTTTAAGTACGAGGAGCAGGTTGGCTACGTCGGAAATTTTCACCTCTCTATCAATTAAGAAACAATGGCCCTTCAAAATTTGAGCGCTAATGGTAGGAATTTATTTATTTATTGCTGAAAGCAATCAATAAAGAATTGATAAAGCCTGAAAATTATGTGCATTGCAAATTCATTGAGCATACTTTCCTCAGCTAGATATAGTTCAAACTCAAGTTGACAGATGACAACTAAAAATTAACAGATCCTTTGGTTACTGACGATACGGAGCCCTTCACGCATGACGCGCTGGGTGAAAATACTTTTCAAGGAAAATGCGTTTGAAGGGTGACGTATTTTCATGATCCCTTGGGGACTAAATAATGTAGTTAAATACGAATTCGGATCATATTTCTTGAACTATATTCTTCAGCAAATAGACTTAGATTCGATCCAGTGCGATAGCAGTTCCCAATTTATGGAATTGATATTAATAGCAGGTAGGCGTTGGTAAAAAAGAAAGAACGGATTGGATGAAGTTCTAATCGCTGGTTCAATCTTCACTGCAATTTTCTCCGGGTAGCATAGATTGTTGCCAGGATCTAGAACAAACAGCTAACACTCTTGATAGCACTCTCAACTCTACTGCTGGGGTAGTATTTTACCCATCCAAAGCCAGGGGAAATGTCTAAGCCTCCATGGTGGAATATGCAAATCGCCACCCTACAGAGAGAAGAAGACGGGGGGGGGGAGGAGAGAGAGAGAGAGCAACAAAGAGTTTAACAGCGCAAAATATATAATTCCCAGTCAATATATAATTCCCAGTCAATATATAACAGGAAACTGAGGGTTTTTAAAGATGCCGTACGCACAACGAAGAGACACTCTTGCAGGCCCGTTGCTCCACAAATCCCCACTGTAAGGTCTCAAGCTCAACACCAAAGGCTGTACGGTGTATTTAGAACCATGACGATAGTTGGACCAATTGTACCTCACATTTTACAGAAAATTATAGCCCTTCAGAGTAAATACCGCATCAAATGGAACAATCTTCGGGCTTTGATCGTGTTTTCCAGCTGATAAACACCAGTCTATAGAGGTTACGCTAGCATGGCTAAAGGAGATATGTATATAATGCGCGTTTGCGCTTCTCATATGTTTTCGTCAGGTGGTGAGAAACAAAAGTTTTGTTTATTTCTAAAATGTAGAAAGTATATTAAAATATATAAAAAAATATTAAAACACCAATCGTCTCTTGGTTAATCTCACAGTCACAGCATACGTGCACTAAAGACAAGTCTGTTGAAACTACTCTTCATGCTTTCATTGAACAAATTGAAAAAATTCTCATTATTAATGAGTATACGTTTGCTGCCTTTCTAGGCATTGAGAAGCTTACGACTACATCAGGTTTTCTCTGTCAAAAAATAGCTTTTGCAAAAAAGTTTATGCAATGAATTTTGAACATGTTTTAAATGGTAATATGATAAAATTTTTGAAATTTTTAACCCTATGTGTGCGCTAGGCACCTAAAATTAGATTGGGAAAATTTGAAATTTTTTGAATTGCGATAACTTTTTATTAGATCATCAGATCAATATAAATATTACAGAACATGTTAATGTTGTTAAGTTGCACATTTGCATAGTTTTTGATGAGCGTGCTGGCAACTCTGTAGCTACGGCAGACACTGAAAGTGAAAACATTCAAACCATCGAATCTCTCAAAAAATGTCCGTTTTTTACAATGAAAACTAACTTGTATACAAATCTTTTGCCTTGTCTACACAGTCAAAGTAAGATTTTGGAAATTTCTTGCCGGACAAGAACGGTAACCCTTTCCCAATTTACCTATATTTTTAGCATCAAAAACTTCTGTTCACGGGAACTCACGAACCAATAATCAGATGCAGTTGAAATTTACAGAATACATTGGACTTAAGTAGGACCAGATCTGATAGAAGCAATTTTGCATTGTGGGCAACTCTGTGCTAGTGGTGCCATCTTGAAAAATTAAAAAGAAAAAAAACTGCTTTTTGCCCTATGAATTCTGATTCAGTTACCAGATTTTCATGAAATTGATACAGTAGCTGAACCTTACTCTACGCCATGTTTAATAGAAATTCGATTGGTGCTGCCAGCTATGATAATTTTTGTGTCTTTGGTTTTGAAAATTCACTCAGGAAAATTGAGCTGTTTGCCCTATAACTTCCAGTGCAGTCATGACAATTAATGGAACTTATCATAGGCATTATTCAGGCTGAATCTGGTTGAAAAGTCTTGATAGGGTTGCCAGATAGTGTTGGTTTTGTGTTTATTTGCAATATTGTGTTAAGCGATTTTATCGTAAAATTTTCAAATGGCAATGATATTCAAGTGACAATATACAGCAAATATTATGTTTTCGATTATTTGAAAAATTTTGCGGCTGGTAGCCCTAAATTTCTTTATACTCCTATAACTTTGAACGCAGTCATCGGATCGAGACGAAATCCGCAGGGTAGGTTAAGTTCAACGTGAAGCAAATGTGATACATTTTTGGCTTTGATACTGGCAGAAGGTTTCCAGCACGAGTCGGTTGTGCTTTTTTTGGATCAATAAATGCTTACAGTTAGTATTCATACCAGAAACATTTACAATGAAAATAAATAACCAATGTTTCAATTCCCAAAGTTCTGGAAATTTTTCGGATCGCAGCTCCAAACACCAACTTCAGTTACAGTGCTGCAGGCACTGAGCATTTTCTTCATTGATGTTATATCAGATCCTGCTTTCAAAGTTTTGTGAAATTAGCAACTGATAACGAATATAATTAAGAAGTGTTTTGCTCTCATAAACTTTGAAATTCATGCCAATATCTGAAATCTTTCCACCATATGAGTTATAGTGCATTCTTGAGACCAAAGTAAATATGGCGTTTGAAACAGTTTGGCTGTAATAAGCAGCTCGTGTGGTAGAATATGCACTCAAAATCTGCATGATTCTTCTATTGTTCTTCGAACATTAGTTTTTCTTACGGTTCAGGTGCGCTAGAGTTTTTTGGTTTTTACATTGTTTAGCTCAATAGTTGGATTCAGGGCCGGATCTTCCTCTGGAGCGAATGGAGCAGCTGCGCCGGGTGCACGTGAGAATGGGCGCAAAGTTCATAATAACAAAAAGTTCATAGTATCTTTTCAAAGCTCATAAAACCTTTAGTTCATGATAACAAAAATATCGAAATACACAAATATTCAAAGTTCATTCTATTCAATTGGCAGTTTATATTCTTATTTATTTTATTTTTTCTTCAATGTAAGCTTTGTTATCACAGATCGATACATGCCTACATACAAGTATCAAAGAAGCCCTATCTTAATATAAAATTCACTTGCGTTGCAAGAGCAAAATTTACAAGCACAATCGGTGTTTGGGGCACATTACGCACTTCACATCATTAATATTTATAAATAAAATTCGATTACTTCAGTCTGCTCATTACTTTACTTCCTTGTATGCTGCATTCTTCTCCATTTGTGTTTTTTCCACACCCCAACGGGAATCGCGGTAATGTATGCTGGCGTAATGCATGAATCAAACAATGCTGGTAATGCACATTTCCGATTTCCAAAGCTATTTTCCAGCAATTATAAGATATACTCGTAAACATGACTTGGAGCATGGAAAATGCTGCAAGGGAGAAAGCTCATATGTTATAAGTCCAAGACTGGCCAATGAAATTCACTCGCAGAAACAAGGGGAAAAGAACTTGCGAGCATACATCGGTTATGGGTAGTCTGCTATATAAAGCGGAAAGATGAAAATTTCGTAGCATTTCAAATCATCACGCACGGGTAAGTAAAATGTATGAAGACAATTCCCCCTAGCAGCGATGGGCATTGAGACGAATAAATGTGTAGCAGATTTTGCTCAAAAAAGTAACAGAATTAGAAAAAAAGTAGTAACAATTAGACATATATATAGTATGAAAAGAACCGAGAGCAACAACTTTTTCCGCATTCTAAGAACTTAGTCAGACGAGCAGCATTTAAGAGTAGTTGCCACACGCTTGGCGTTTTCTTATCATAGATAGGCTTCAGGTGTTGCTTAAAGGTTCACCGAAGTTGCATCAGTGCTATCTTCACTAAAAAGTAGTTCCCTGGGAAAAGTAGTAAATATCATTTGCTACGTAGTAGAGTAGTAGATTCAGAAAAAAGCAGAAAAAAGTAGCAGATCTACTACAATTGTAGTAAATGCCCATCCCTGCCCCCTAGTAGCAAAGAGCATGCGCTATTGGAATTTCCAATGAGCGCCAGCATGCAAAAACCACACATGCAGAGATACGATCGGCCGCCGGCCAAAGCTTTCATTCATATTGAGGCGTATAAATGCGAGAATACGATGTCGTACTTTCCAAAAAGCTCTTATACATAAAGCTATAGAGCTAAAAGCATGAGTTTCCCCTTGTATAAATCTTCCCAGCCTAGGACATGCAATGTTAAAAAGAAACAACGCGTAATGGTCCGGTAATGCTTACACGCATTACGCGTAATGCTTGCCGAATATATCCGTAAGCATTATTTTTCCCGTTGGGACCTTCAGACAATTCAACACAAAAACCCACAAGAGCAATTGCCCTGGTGCAAAAATCTATATTGCTCCATTCACGACTTCATTTCTTATGAAGAAAGCAAAAGTATCACAACGCGCTTTATGCGTATTCGTGTATGATTTTGGTGCGGGATGAATTCTTGCGCCAGCGGTATCAAAGTTTTTCATCATTCTACTTCCAAGTTTATTTCATTTCCCTAAGTCCGTATTCCCTCATGAACAAACTCATGCGAGTAGGTAGGCCGTGTTTATATGCAGATATGATAGTATAAATGTATACGCTAGTGGTACAAGCCATAATCAATATTCCGGTTTATATTTTCTTTTTAATAGGGAAAAATTTTCTAATGATATACATACTTTCAGTTTGAGGAGCAAAATAGATTGTGGAACTTTCAGTTTTAAAACTTAACTGAAGTACGTTTGAGTAGTATCAAATTTTAATTATATTTTAAAGTTGTTTGACTTGATTTTGATCGTTTTTGCGCCTAAATTATTTTGTAAAAATAGTTTTTGCGTTCGTTTGTCAACTTTGACTCTATCATAAGCTCAACTTTAAAAAAAGTAGTCTGGTAGTGCATAACGGAAAAAAGTAAGTGTTTAAAAAACGAAAGCACTTTATGACTAAATAAATTCGTGGCAACCACTTCATCACACGCCAAATTCGTATATTTATTTCAAAATAGTATTTCAAACGTACCAAATCCTGTACTAGATGAACGTTCCCTTTCTCTTATGGAATCAAGAGAAAAAAAACTCTAGCGCACCTGAACCGCTAGAAACACTAATGTTCGAAGAACAGTAGAAGAATCGTGCAGGTTTTGAGTGCATATTCCACCACATGCGCTGCTTATTACGGCCAAATTGTTTCAAATGCCACGTTTTACTTTTGTCTCAAGAATGCATTATAACTCATATGGTAGAAGGTTTCAGATATTA
Source organism: Nemotelus pantherinus (assembly GCA_963978885.1). Taxonomy (NCBI): domain Eukaryota; kingdom Metazoa; phylum Arthropoda; class Insecta; order Diptera; family Stratiomyidae; genus Nemotelus; species Nemotelus pantherinus. The sequence continues at coordinate 73,869,733 of OZ022265.1, read as the reverse complement.
CCACTGGCATGAATTTCAACGTTTATGAGAGCAAAATACGGGTTAATTATATTCGTTATCAGTTGCTTATTTCACAAAATTTTGAAAGCAGCATCTCATATAACATCAATGAAAAAAATGCTCAGTGCCTGTAGCACTGTAACTGAAGTTGGTGTTTGGGGCTGCGATCCGAAAAATTTGCAGAACTTTGGGAATTGAAACATCGGTTATTTATTTTCATTGTAAATGTTTCCGGTATGAATACTAACTGTAAGCATTTATTGATACAAAAGTAGCACAACCGACTCGTGCTGGCAACCTTTCGCCAGTATCAAAGCCAAGAATATATAACATCTGCTTCACGTTGTTATATAACATTTGAAGTTATAGGAGTATAGATAAATTTAGGGTTACCTGCAGCGAGTTTTTTCAAATAATCGAAAGCTTAATATTTGCTGTTTATTGTCACTACAATATCATAACCAATTGAAAATTCTACGATAAAACCGCTTAATAAAGATATTGCAAACAAACACAAAACCAACAATAGCTGGCAACCCTATAGTGGCTTTTCAACCAAATTTGACCTGAATAATGTTTATAATAGGTTCCAGTAATTGTATGAAATTCGTATTGATTTCATGACTGCACTGGAAGTTATAGGGCAAAAAGTTTTATTTTCCTGAGCGAATTTTCAAAACCAAAGACACAAAAATTACCATAGCTGGCAGCACCAATCGAACTTTTCAACCAAATTTCTATCAAACAGAGTTTAAAGTAGGGTGCAGCTACTGTGTCAATTTTATGAAAATCCGGTAACTTATTCACATTTCATAGGGCAAAAAGCATTTTTTTTTTCTTTGTAATTTTTCAAGATGGCACCACTGGAACAGAGTTGCCTACAATTCAAAATCGCTTCTATCAGACCTGGCCTTACTTAAGTCTAATGCATTCTGTAAATTTCAATTCTATCTGATTATTGATTCGTGAGTTCCCGTGAACAGAAGTTTTTGAAGCTAAAAATATAGGTTAACTGAGAAAGGGTTACCGTTCTTGTCCGACATGAAATTTCCAAAGTTTTACTTTGACTGTGTAGATTGAGCATAAGATTTGTATACAGATTGGTTATATTGTAGAAACGGACATTTTTTAAGATATTCGATGGTTTGAATGTTTTCACTTCCAAATTTTTATTTTTTCAAATTTAAGACACCAAAATTATCATAGCTAGCAGCTCCAACCGAATTTTTCAACCAAATTTCTATCGTACGTGGTTTTAAGTAAGGTGCAGCTACGGTGCGAATTTCGTCAAAATCGAACGATTCAATCAGAACTTATAGGGCTAAAAGCAGTTATCTTTTTCAGTGATTTTTCAAGATGGCACCACTGGCACAGAATCACCTGCATTTCAAAATCACTTCTATCAGACTTGGTCCTATTTAAGACCAATACATTCTGCAAATTTCAACTAATTTTGTTCATCGGATCGTGAGTTTCCGTGAACAGAAGTTTTTGATGCTAAAAATATAGGTAACTTGGGCAAGGGTTACCAGGCGTGCCCGTTATACCATATCAAATGTTTTTTTTTGCTTATGTAAACAAAGCACAAAATTTACATATGAGTGGCTTTTTTTTAAGAAACGACATTTTTTCAAGAGAGACGATGATTTGGAGGTTTTCATTTTCAGTGCCTGCCCTAGCTACAGGGTTGCCAGCACGCTCATTAAAACAAACATTTATCTACATCTAAATAAAACAAACAAGTCCTGAAAATTTGGTAATGATTGAATAGCTCTGTCAAAAGTTATCGCAATTTAAAAATTTTCAAATTTTCCCGTTCTCTTTTTAGGCACCCAGCGCACACATGGGGTTAAAAAATTCCAAAACGTTATCTGATTCACATGTAAAACTTGTTCGAAATTTATGTCGTCAACTTTATTTTTGCAAAAATTATTTGTGTACGGAATAATAGGTATATTAAAAAAATGGCTAAAATGGCCGCCGGCGCCAAAGGGTTAAAGATTATTAACTTTTTGTGAGACCTGACACTATTCTGCATATACACCAGAGGTGTCCAAACTACGGCCCGCGGGCCAAACCCGGCCCGGCAGGCGATTTTATCCGGCCCGCCAAGGATTTTGAAAAATTTCGTAAAATATAAATGTAGCGTGGCGCGTCGGTATTAGATCTCACGCAGATGAAGAGCGCGTTCGGTTAGAATGAGCACGGTATCACGCTCGAAAAAGTACAGTCTGGTATTAAAGTTTTTTCTGTATTCTGCGATTCGACTCGGCCGCTCGACTACATGAATGATTTTGTACTCTGTACGTAGGCGGCGCGGAGCGACAGACTGCACTCAACTGCAGTGCCTGCAAAGCTACGAGATTGTCCATGACAAACCAAAAATTCGTCGGCCGCGGAGCTTATTTACATTCTTTACAGTTGATATATTGTAAATTGGTATGTTTAGATTTATATTTAATATATTATAACTTAATTATTATGTTAATATTATTTTTTAAAGTTGAACATGGAAACAAAAAGAAGAAAAGTAGATAACGAGTGCCGCGTTTTTAAAGAAGAATGGGGATTCAAATATTTCTTTGTGCAATCGCAGTCAAAGAATGGCAAAGCTATTGTAATTTGCAATCATCTATGTGGCATGAATGGCAAAGCTACCAGGTGGAGCTATGAATGGCAAAGCTAGTGTAATTTGCAATGACACTATTGCTGTAATGAAGGAATACAATTTAAACAAAACATGCTTCAGCTTACTCACAATTTAAGGACAAGCAGCGTACTGAAAAATTTGAAAAAATAAGTCGTAGTTTGTCTTCTCAGCAAAATTTATTTAGGAAGGCAAACTCGGAAAATGAATCGTTGACTTTAGTTAGCATGAAAGTTGCTTATTTGTTGGCTTCTTTATGGATAGAAACATCGTTAAAGTGTGTATGATGGAAGCTGTTGGGGTATTATGTCCGGAAAAGGTGAAACTTTTCAAAACGATAAGTCTTTCCCGGAATACTGTTGCTCGTCGAATTGACGATATTGGCAATAATATACTCCACAAGATTTTTGGGAAAGCACAGCGTTTCACCCACTATTCTATCGCGATGGATGAATCGACCGACATTAGTGACACCTCACAACTTTTAGTATTTGTTCGTGGAGTTGACGACGATCTTAATGTCACCCAAGAATTAGCATCGGTTAACAGCATGCATGGCACTACAACTGGAGCAGATATTTTTAAGGAACTACAACAGAGCTTGACCAAATATAACTTGGACTGGAATCGACTCCAAGGTGTGACAATTGACGGAGGAAGAAACATGTCTGGTGCAAATATTGGGGTGGTTGGGCTAATAAGAAAAGCTTGTGAAAGCGCAGGAGCAACAGTACTAATTTTTCTGCACTGTATCATCCACCAACAAGCCCTATGTGTAAAACATGTCGACATGAGCTGCGTTTTGAAACCAGTTGTTTCTGTCGTAAACTTTATTCGATCACGTGCACTCAGTCATCGCCAATTTCGATCTTTCCTCGAAGAAATTGTATCTGAGTCTGTTGACTTGTCGTATTATACAGCAGTTCGATGGCTTAGCTGTGGAAAAGTGTTATTGCAGTTCTTCAAGCTCAGAAAGGAAATTAAAATTTTTCTTGCTGAAAAGAATCACCCTGAACCGCTTTTATCGGATGCAGAGTGGTTCTGGAAGTTGGCAATTTTTGCAGATGTCATGACACACGTAAATAACTTGAATTTAAAGCTCCAAGGTAAAAACAACTTAATTTGTGATTTATTCGAGCAAATCAAAGCATTCAGAGCCAAGCTGATTTTGCTCGAAAGTCATATGAATGAATGTAATTTCTCCCATTTCACGTGCTGCGAAAAATTTAGTACAGAAACTGACGAAAGATTTCCCACCATATTTGCAGTAAAAGTAATCGCGGATTTAAAACTAGAATTTCAAAAGCGTTTTTCTGATCTTGACATAAATTCAAGGGAAATTCGGCTGTTTCAAAATCCATATGACTGCAACGTTGGCAACGTTTCAAGTCAGTTTCAAATGGAAATAATTGATCTTCAAGCTAGCGATCAAATCAAGAACAAATACAAGGAAGGAAACTTGATCGATTTTTACAAATTTTTGGACGCAAAAGAGTTTCCAAATTTAAAGTAATTGGCTGGTAAATCTATTTCTATGTATGGCACTACCTGTGCGAACAAACTTTTTCCAGGATGAAGTATCTGAAATCTAAATATAGGGCAAATTTATCGGATGATCATTTGCAATCATTGGTAATAATTGGTGTTTCCGATTTGAATCCCAACTTTGAAGAAACTCTCCAGGAAAAAACCCAGTTCCACCATTCCCATTCAAAATTGCATGAAATAATTTTATAATAATATAATTTAGACATGTTTGTTTAGTATTGTTATATCTGTAATTTACTATAAAAAATAAAATTCAATGCTGCTTTACTTGTAATAAGGTTTTTTAATTCACATATTTACGATGCTTGGCCCCCGATAATGAATTTAAATACCAAACTGGCCCTCGCAGCAAAAAGTTTGGACGCCTCTGATATACACCAATGTGTCCTGAAAATTTCAGCTCAATCGCATGGCGCGTTCTTGAGATTTTTTCACTGAAATTTTTTGATGATATATATATATATATAGAAATATGAATTTTTGGCCAAAGTGATTTTAATACTAATGTTCTTCTTCGAACATTAGTAAAAAACCTTTCTACGGATCGGGATGCTAGACATCCAAATAATTCTAGTCCGTGTTTTTTCGTTTCAATGGCAAGAGGGGTGTGTACTTTTTCAATTGAATCAGAGCTTGGGGATCCTTATTAATAAAGAAACATGACTCGCTCAATGATATCCTTGAATTCATTTTCAGTAGAAATATTGAAGATCTTTGAAAATAGTGTTGACTTTTCTCTTTAAAGTTACAGCGGGAGACCGATATTTTCAAAATTAAAAATTTTAAAGAATTATTTGAGATCTACGATGACGTAAGAAAGATTATTAAATTTGGCAATTTGAACCATTTGGTCTTGTCTCCGAATTAAATAGTGATTTTTTAGTTGAAGACTTTGCGAAAATTAAAGCTCGCTGTGCTATGCTTTCAACTAGATAAAAAAAGACTTCTCAGAAAACTATAGTTTCTCTCCACAGAATTTGGAATTTTTGTGCATTAAAACGTTTCAAAGTGGATAAGTACAGCGAACTCTTGTCATTACCGCATGAAAATCTGAATTTTCTATATAATTTATGTCTTTAACATATATTTTAAGCTTATTTTTGTTTGTTTGAATGAACGAATAGTGTGATTTTTTTATGAATATTAGAATTTTCTCTGCTTATTGTACTGTTTTTACATTTATGCATGTGCCTGGCTATCGATAACTAGACCTACAGGGGGAAATTTCTTTCAATAAACGCATCTGAAGCTCTATCTCATAGCGGTAGATCCTTTGGAAAAGAGCTGTTAGCAAAAACTATAGTTTTGTACGTAATTAGGCTCAAACAATTGGTTGCTATCCGGTCAACAGCATTACAGAGCCAAAAAATCGGAGAAGAAAAATATTTCTGCGTATCGAAAACTTGAGACAAAAACATTTTGAGAAAAAAGTGTTTTGCTGCATTGCATGAAAATTACATATTGAGCATGGCTCAGGTAAATACTCCCAAGAACTAGTAAAAACTTGCTAAGAATTCGCAGTCATGAAAGAGGGGTCAAAAATTAAAATCATAATATAGAAATGAAATATGGCCAGAACCGGCCCTGGTCGGATTGGTGCCTTTTTTCATTAGTATTAATCTTCAGCTTTGTGAACACTTTGAGCTATGAATAAAATGTTTGAATTTCGACAGCATCCAGCAGGAAAGACGAGCAAAATCTATACGAAACCGTCACAAAGTATTGAAAAAAATTTTACCCATCCGGAATTTTAGATGCAAATGAGAATAAAGCCGGCGCCAAACGAAGCTACCAACACCCTCCAACGCTGGGCACTTGATGGTTGGACGCATCGTGTGACCGATGCGCCAGCTACCAGTTCCCAATGTCCAGCGTCCAACGTTGGCGCTGGAACATGTTCGGTCTGTTGTCGGTCTTTTTGTCCGCTTCAAAGGGTTTTTTGTCACTGGAAGGTATGATTGGAGGGCATTTGTTGAACTGCTACACGATTCGCTTTTCAATTCAATTCGCAATTGAATCAGATTTTTATTGTGTTTTGACAGGTATGCATTTTTAATGCTTACATATTTTAATTAAGTATCAGTTTGAATTTTAATAGATAATTATTTTCAAACAATCGTTCTAGATTAGCATTATAATCGTAATACTGGGCTATCCATTTCGTGCTATCAATTCAAATAAAATGAACAAAAGTAATATAATTTATAATGCAAAATCAATGTACACGAAAAATTTAACCAACACTGGCATGAAATGTATTGGATCTAGAATTCATTCCACCGTGTAGCAGAGCGCTTGCCATGTCAATCGTCCAATATTTGACTCAAAGGTTGGAGGCAAAAGTTTGAATCAAACGTTCACCGCATCGTTTGGCGCCGGCTTAAGACAATAATACTGCAATGGCTGCAATGATGGTCACTATCACAAAGGTTCCTCCACACACTGGGCAACTAGATGGACCAGTCATGATGGCCCTCTTTGATGTGTGTGAAAAACGACTTTTAAAGCCACCTTCGGCCACAGTGTGAAGGCGACATAAAAGAGGTAGTAAAAGAGCAGAGAACACTTCACAGAGTATATTTAGCAAGTGATGATTTTACAATTGCTGCAGTCTATGGTGTCTCCTTTTTTGTGCATGGGGCAAATAGATCCAAGCATCTTTTATGAGGAATGATTTTACTGTCCCATACTTCTAGCACTAGTTGATAAACCACATGATGTAATTTTGTGCCTTCATATTTAACTAATTTAGCGAGTATTCCATCGGCTCTAAACGATTTGCTTTTTTGAACGGTTGGATCGCAAGAATGGTATTTTCCATTGTTCGTTGTTTAACAATTCATCATGCATTTCATTTTAATTCTCTCTTATCTTTGCAGGCTGAACACCAAGCGGTGCACTGCTTCATTTTGCTTACTTGCTGGCCAAACTTCTCCACCTAGTGTGGTTAGTCGCTATATTGCTTGAGCTCCTGAAAAAGTTTCTATTCCCAGGCTTTCTTTTTGGGTTGATGAATCCGTTTTTCTACTTTTTGGAGATCACGGAAGGTTTCTATACGTGCTTCGACATTGCTGCATGACTCGGCATGCAGCATTTCTCGGTGCAGTAGTTAGCTTGAAGCCATCGTCAAAGAAGTTGTTTTGAACCTTTCTACAACTGGACCTCACATGTTTGTGCCAATGCAATTGATAGCGTCTTTAAGATGTCTTAAGATAGTGACTCAAGTCCTCGGTATGTTCGTATATATAACAGATCACCAAAGTGGTGGCGATCTATTAACACACGGTCTTTTTGGTTGAGTTATCTGCGACCATATTGAGCATAAGCCCAATACCAAATAAAAGAAATAATATGCCGCTAAAACAGCCATCTCTCCATAAATCTAGATTTGTCAAAATGTCAACAAAAAATATGCATTTATAATTTTGTATGGATTAGCAGATGTTACATTATCAAGTAGCTTTATTTCGTGAGACGCTGCAAACTCAATAGTTCGGATTCCATTATCATTGATATAATCGTGGAAGCTATTAGAGCCAACATACTACATCAAATCTAGGGTACGCAACACCTGTTCAAAAAAGATGTCCTTTTCATCAGCGATAAACTCTTTTGTAGGGGCATGAGCCTTCCATTTATCGCTGTAAGGCTGATGAAGAGACTTCTAAACTTACCATCTCTAAAAAAAAATTCTTTTAACAATTCTTAGTAAACTCTAAGCTTTGCTCTAGAAGATCATATACAAACCTATGGGATGTGGGCATATTGTCAACAGCTATGAGAAACATTATTTAAGCTTAATGCAAATATAATCCATAGACCTCACTAAATTTTTACATCACCGGTTTAGACATATCACCGGACATATCCCAGGCTGTATTTGGGTAACAGTATTCTACATAATAACGCCAATAAAAATGCCTCACCATACTTAACTCAAACAGACTTTCGAGCGACATTCCATAGCATCGCGGAGTTTTTCGCCGTTTAAAGAGGGGCCCTCTAAATCGTCCATCATTGAAAATTTTCAATTTTTCTTCATTAAAATTCTTTTACAAAAAACTGCCAACTATTCTAGGGACGACACCGTACTAAAAATTACAACTATAAGAGGCCTTAGATTCGGCATAGACATAACAAAAATTAATGATTAAACTTGAGTCTGCGACCATATTGAGCGTAAGCAACCAAATAAAAGAAATAATATGCCGCTAAAACAGCCATCTCTCCATAAATCTAGATTTGTCAAAATGTCAACAAAAAATATGCATTTATAATTTTGTATGGATTAGCAGATGTTACATTATCAAGTAGCTTTTTAGTCAGCTCTGTAAAAACTTAAACGACTCTATAGGTTGGAAATATACAAATATGACATCTCCATCAGAAATTTTAGTAGCCAGTGCCATAAGAATTTAAATTAAATTAAAACCATCTATTATCAGTTTCTGACATTTTGTCTTAACTGTAAAGTTGTAAGGAAAAAATACTAATAAGCGTAGTTTTTGTCGGAATCGGCTTCAAGCTCTGAAAACATAAAGTAGAGACCGATCTCTGAGCTAGAAATAAACAATAACCAATATTGAAACAAATATTTTCCCCAATTAATGGAACAAATGCTTTGAACTAATTTCATAATATCACCGATTCAATAAAGCGTGTCATTCGAGTTGATTATTTTGACTAAATGCCCGTTGAAGAAACAGAGCTGAATGAATCTACCAGTTCAGGTATGTTGAGAAATTTTAGATGCAGATGTAAAACGAAAATAGGTTGATTAGATACCGTCAATTCATGCTTTTGATTCCTTGGGCCTATGAACAGTTTCAGGCCTATAAACATTTGAGGCATTCTTATAGAGCACGTGGTAACTTATTTGTTTGGATTGTGTGAAACTATATAACGCTTCAACGATGCTCAATGTATTCAAAATATATTCAAGATCGAACGTTTTGATTCGAACGAAAACGAGATTTGATGTCTGTGCTCATGTAAATGCATATGCTAATCGAAAAGAAACTAGGCAAAAAAGAATTTCGTAACCGTTATTTTAAATATATTTTGTCGCTCGGTTTTGGTTGTTTTCGTTAGAATCTTGCAGAACGTAAAATATTTTTTTGCAGAATGTAAAATATTTTTTTGTCTAATGCATTTGGGCATGGGCGGCTCCGCATGCAAATGATTGGATATTAATATGTATCGTATTTCTTAGGCGCCTCCACAAAACGTTTTCAATCAATCATAGCTGTTTTTTTTGCAATATCATGTAAAAATTGCGGTGGGTGGGGAATCAAGCTAACTAGCCCGAACATAATACTGGCAATTGCAAGACTTAATTTTTTTTCGGAAATCATCTCCGCGAAATTGCTGCGTAGAGGTCTATGCAAATGCAAAATGCCAACAAACTTTGTGATTTTGGGGGATCTGAGCAAAAACAAACTAATTTACGCGCTCAACACTAAATTTGCTGACGTCAGGAATTATTGTTATGAAATACAATCATTATGGTGAGAATGGTTTTTTTCTTTTGATGCAAATAGCACATTTGAGAATATGTTTCGATGTTGAAGTTGAATACCAAGCTGAAGATTTTAATCAGATAGGTACTGTATTATTTAATTTATAAAATTGGCTTTAGTTCAGTGGCGGCTCGTGAGAACCAATATGAGTGGGGCTAGCTTTCAAGGACAAGAACCTACTTATACTGGGAATTCTGAACGGTTTTTTAGTCCACCCATGAAGAACTGCAATCAGAGTGCTTGGCGATTTTCACGACAAAACGTGTACTTGCTCCGACTCGGAAAAGTCGTTACATAAATAGTTCGAGAAAATACTAATAAATATTCGCTTCTACTTATTGTTTAAGTAGATTTTCCATGCACTTATTTTTCTACTGAGAAAGCAAATCTACCACCTGATCATTAAAATATGAAATATTTTTTTACAGATAGATAATACTGTCAATGAACTGTAATGAATTTACTCACTGTGCTAGATTTTAAGTTTCAATATTCTTCAGATTACTAAATCACCTTTCAGATTTTTCAGTTATAACTACAGTAGCTAAAGTTATTTCACTGAAATTATTTGTTTATGAAACAGAAGTAAATCCCTTATTATTTTTAAAATACTGTTCTGTAACAGATAACATATTTCAGAATATTTTATCATTATACATTCATTTCAACTGGTTTTTCAAAGGCCATGTATTCAAAAATGAATAATTCTTTACTTTTGTTTCAATATTTTTGGCAGAAAATTTTTAAATATTTTTTTTTTTAATTTTAACATGGATTTACTAAGCTTATACATGATCGAAATTATCAAAAATATACTTCAAGCTGGATTAAAATTCTATCCCTAACTTCTTTTCTTATCACGCGGAGATCATACATTAAATTAAATTGATTCAGCCGCTCCATCATACATTTGAGAGATAAAGCTTATTTGGAATTGCTTTGGATGTAATTAGAATGGCCCTTTAGTTTTTCAGATCCATATCAGCATATTAAGACATATGCCTCTATTGTAGCTTGTTGCTGTCTCATTGTGGCCACGGTGTAGATACGGTTTGGATACGGTGTGGCTCTCATAACAGTTTAAAATGCCAATTACCTTTGTGAGAACCTGATGTTTCTTTTTTCACTGCTCATTTTGCTTGTTAGTTGAAGCAGCATGACCAGAATCAATTCGAGACATATTGTCAATTAATGCAAATGTTTGGAAACTTAACGTTATAGACGCCCTTTCTTTTTATTCATTGAGAAAAATAAATCCAATCTCGTAAGCCACTAATGGTCCCATGCTACTTCAGCTTGAAACAAACAATAAAGACACCTTTAATTTTATTAAAATCAATTGATTAATAAAGCGAATCGAGCCTTCACAAAAACGAAAACCATCGATTTATCATATACTTATTCCTAAGATATATCGCCTGAATCCCCTAAAATATATGTTGTTAGATTTAACAAAAATTCTTGCAAATTTTATGTTAACTCACACCCGATAATTAGGAGAAAATTCTAGCTATCCATTTGTATATCCAAATCTTAATCCGAAATAAATGCTTTCCAATAACAGAATTTCCACTTCTACCATTTGACCCATTCGACTCCACAAAACGTTCAAAAAATATAATCAAAGATCAATTTTATTGAAATAAAATGTATATATAATTTTCTCCTACGATGAACAGACTATTTTGAACTCAACCAATATTTTTCACAAAATATCTTACGTCCAGATCTGTATGTACCATATAACATCATATGTAAGCTAAGCATACAATTTTTCTACCACAATTGATATCTGTACGAAAATATCAGCAAGCACTGTGAGAACAAAGCCATATTTTTCTCCTCAATATCCCAAACTAATTAACTGAATTTAACCCACGGGTGGTCATCGAATCCATTCACTAGGCAAACGACGAAAAAGTGCCACACTAGTAGAGTATTAAAAATAGGACTTAGTCCCTAGATTATTCTTTTAATCATTGCGTATGACATCCACACATTTTGCCACCTTTGAATTTTTATGTAGGTAATTCATATTGGCCCAAGCAAGACCAAAAGAGACTATGGCCAATATGTCCCCTTGGTGCGAGCTGGGCTGATGTTGGGCTCATTCCCAGCCTGAGTGGGTTTTTGGCTAATATGTTGGGCCAATATGTGTTTGAAGCATTACATTCGTTTCCTCTCTTATCTGGGGCTAATTTATCTGAGCCCCGGCGCGCATTGCATGTGAAAGAGAATATGATAAGAGCATCGCACGCATATTGCATGAGCAAAGTAAGTTCTCTTGAATCGATTTTTACTGATTTGTGTTGTGTAACTAAATCCAAGTTTTGAATAAGAGAATACTAGACGAAGCAAAAAAATTTGACATTATTTAAAAACAGTAAGTGCGCCAAGTAGTTTGATGATTTGGCTCACTTATATAAAGTTTTAGAAATATGAAACAATTGAAATAGGCATACGTTTCTTTTTATTTTAGAATGAAAAAAGATGGTGGGGCTAAACCCCACTAGCCCCAAACATAGAGCCGCCGCTTTTAGTTACTCTAATTATTTACTTAACGATGAGTTTTGTAGATTTCTCTTTCTCCCTCTGGATGGTATTTTACGGCGTTTGTCTTTCAATTATGGCGTCTGTTTAATCAAAAGAATAAAAGGGGGTTTGTGCAACGTACTTTCTTCCCTGATCGTTCCGTGGTTTTCAGCAAGTTGGAAACAGTGTGGCTTAATTCACAATGAGATCGACCATAAATCTTAATCTAGTTCGGGGCCTAGTTATATTTCGGAAGTTGGGATATTCGAACCAAAACACACTACAACGTTGCGTCGAGCACAAGATTTGTTGCGTCGAGCACAAGATTTGTTGCTGTGCAAGGGAATCTGCGTTATAGCCTGATGACAACAAATCAACGAATAAGTACCTCAAGCTACGGATGGCGAAATACTGCTATTATGCCCTTTTTATCCTGTATCAGGTGTTTCACATGCAGTGTGGCCAGATATGCGCGAGAAAATATAATTTTAAGTTTTCATGGCCTAAAATAGCGAAGATTTTTTATTTGTAGCCCAAAAATTGAAACACCAGATAACTGTCTTTATAAGTAAATCAATTCATTTAATCTGATTAAATTATAATATTTATATCCGTAAATTTCATACCAAGTAACATAAATGCTCTACTTGTAGCACAGAAGTCGTTAGAAACAGTAAAACTTCCCGATACTTTATACAGATAAAATTTTATTCATAAAGTTTTTGAAAAAGGATAGCAGGAAAAATGTGAATAAATTACAGGAACTGTGTGAAAATTTCAGAAAAGTTCGTGAAACTTATTTTTTCAAGGACTTTTTGAAAATTTTCACAAAGAGAACAAAAGCCCGCAAAAATAACTTGCAAATTTAGGTGGCACGAAAATTCTATTAGTATAAGTATCAATGGCTAGAATGGCTGGATGTTTTATTTAAAATGAGTCAAATATTAATATTTTATCCGATTTCATACATTCAAAACTATGAGCAAGTTTTGAATTAAATTATTTTTTTCGGTTAGACGATCACCTGTTAGCATTATGCTTAGACGTTTAAATACTATCAAAAGAAAACATACGTCAAACAATTCCACATACGGGCCTCCAAGCAACGGTTCGCGAAAAAATTGAAGTGTGTTTTGAAATAGAATGAATAATTTTTTTGACAATGAAATGGATACGATGTATCATGTTCATATGTGTATATTTTATAAACAAAGTGAAAGATTGGAATCGGTCCAGCTCAGCGTAGCAAATTAAATGATCCTATTTCCCAGGTGCTCCGATTTTAAAGGTTTAAACAAGAACGTTGAATATATTTTTCCTTATCTTTATTTTTATCAAAGGTTACTGCAAATTATGTTCAGATATTTATTATTATCGCATCTTGAGTATTTATTACATGAACATAAAATGCATAGCCTTTTCACGTGAATGTTTTAAAAATATTTAACTTTTCACAGAAGCGCATATTCAGTATAAAGATTTAAAATAATTAGATATAGAAATTTGCATCTTTACGCTTGTTAGATGTACCTGCTCCATTAGAACTGCGCAATCATCAACAGACAATTTTATGTTAGTGTTAATGAAGCGAATTCACTCCGGGAACCTGTGACATCAGGATTGCCACAAGGTTCTGTCACTGAACCTGTTTTATACACCATTTTCACTGCTGACCTCCCTCTTCCAGCGGGCAATACTCAAGTTAAAGTCCTACAATATGCAGATGACACGCTCTTATTCGCGTCGAGCCAAGACCCGCTCAAAGCTGCGAAGAGCCTTGAAGATTACTTGGTCAACCTAAAATTTTATTTTGATTAATAGGGCATCAAGCTAAATAGTAGCAAAACACAGCTGACTGTATTCAGGAACCCTTCCAAGTATCGGGGATCCCAAACCATCTGCAATAAGGCCAAAAAAGTCGGTGTCTTGTTCGGAACTTCTAGAATTACTCCTAGTCCTACATTGCGCTACCTTGGAGTAGATATGCATGAATTCTTGAAATTTAACCCCTATGTTCGACACAGAATTAAAGGAGCCAGGTCCGCATTTCAGCGCATCAGACATCTTTTCGGCAAAAAGATGGGCATGACGATAAAGACTAAATCCATTTGCTTCAAAACACTCATTCGGCCAATCCTGACATACGCATCCCCATCCTGGATTACCTGTTCCAAATCTGCCATGGCAGAAGCGGAGATGCTCGAACGGAGAATTCTGCGTTTTTGCACTGGCAGGTTTTACAACCCGGTAACTAAAAAGTGGTCGAGGAACTCTCTCCTATATCAGGAGACAGGTTTTGAGCCGCTTAGGGACCGGGTCGTAGAACTGACGACAAGGTTTTACGCACAGACAGACGGACATGAAAACGGACTGATCCGGGGTATCGGACGTATGAGTGGCTCTAATGAGCCATTTATGCGTCCAGCGGAAATAGCAGGACAGCGGCGGCTCATGGACATGCTGTTCAATTATGTTGGCCTTCCGACGAATCAGAGAGGATAGTTAAGACCTAGGTTAAGTTTAGGTCTAAGTAGGCTAAGCTAATTGTATTTAGAATTAAGCTAGATTTAGTTTAGTAAATTAAATTAGTATTTAAGTACTATATTGCTAAGTCAACCCCAGGTATTGTACTACCTGGGTAATATTTAATAAGAGCAAATCCAAAAATAAATGAATGATAAAAATAAATTAAAATAAAAATCCAATAAGACCCAGCAGGCCAAAATAGGATAGCCGCTAAGTATAAAATATTTTATGTTAAATACCTCTTTAGTTAAGTTATCTATGTACAATAAAATGAATAAAAAAATTTATTATTATTTATTTTATTATTATTATTATTATATAAAAATATTTATTATTATTACTGCGCAATCATTTAATGTTTACAAAACTTTAGATATGTTACTTTAGATATCTTTCGCTTTGATGCTCCGTATTTGGTTAATTATTGTGATTATGGAATTAGTATTCTGTTGACAAACTTCATTTTCTGTTTGAGATCACTACGATTTGAATTCACTATCGGAATCAACAAAAGCTGCTATGGCTTCCTCGGTTGAATCCCCTTAAAAAAAGACATCTTCTCAATCTTCCGGGAAATTGTGGTGGTAGATTAATGGACTCCTGCCAAATTTTAAATGTCTCCTGGAACACTTGAGTTGTAATCACTTTGAATTTTAATTCTCATCACAACTCCGCTTTTGACCCTCAGATTTCGAGGCAACCCACACTTCCAAAAACACATTTGTAATTGTAAGTGGAGACACTTTATTTCAAACAGATCGTAACCAGCAGAGATCTTCACATATAGAAGCAAATTTTGTTGGGTCTGAAGTAGTGTACGTTAAACATCGATAGTACTATCGATACTATCGATAGTTCAGAACTATCGAAAACATCGATGATTTTTTTTGTAATCGATAGTTTTTGAAAACTGAAAAAAATACGTAAGGTAACATTTCGATATCATCCCATCCACTGTGAGCATTTTACGTTTGCTTCGTTTTTCGCATTTAATAATATTTCCTTTTCTTCTTATAATAAAGCAGCACAAATCAAAGATAGCAGACCACTCTTATATTTTGTTAGTTTTGTCACTTGTTATTTGTTGTAAAATGAAATAGCATGAAGAACGAAAAAATGTAAAATTTAACTGCACATGAAAATCATAAGCGTAGAAAATTGAGACTGAGAGAGAAAAAATTCCAAATAGTGATTTTGCTAAGTGTAATATATGCCGCAATACAAAACAAGTAAAAACACGAATAAGTTATCAAATCATTTAAAACGGAAACATAAATCAGAGTGGAAATTATTTTCTGTTGAATCTATAGCAAAAACTCATGGTCCTAGTAACATCTTTGAGAGCAGTTCAACGAAATCTATAAAAATCCTCAAAAATTATTTTGCAAGAGCGAAATTCTACGCAGATGTTTTTGCCCGAAAAAATATTTAGATGAACTATAAGTTCGTATTGTTGTTTTGGACATAGTGACTTTGCGGAAAGGAGAACATGAAGGCTTTTGTGATTTCGTGGCTAGTTTAAAACATACTTGCTACCAAAATACTTCGAAGACTTTAAAACGTGGGTTCAAAATGCCATAAATGCAGTTCAAAATATTTCTTTAACTACTGATATGTGGACAAATTCAAACAAAGAAAGAATACTGGCAATCACACCTAATTTTTTTCATAGAGTTAAATTAATTTCTACATGATTAACGGAATTTAGCATAAAAGGATTTCAGATTCGAAAATATTCACAGAATTTAGGCCACAGAGTTCTTAAGTAGGTTGTTTTTGGAAGATAGGGAGTACTTATCTTGTTATTTCTTGTTTAGGCAAAAATACTACACTAAGCAAATGTAACATTTGATCAAAAATAAATGCGATTGTCACTGATAATGCAGCTTGCAGGTTAATAAAAGCAAAACTTCTTCAATTTAATTATATTCCATGTCTCGGGCATACTTTAAATTTGACTGTGTCTGATATTGACGGCACCTGATTTTCATTTTATCATGAAAAAGTGCAAAGATATTGATACTTATTTTCAACCGAGCTCAGTTGTTTCAGATATACTGACAATTGCCCAAAGACAGCTTAAAAAACCTGAATTGAAGTTGATTCAGCAGTTCCGTTCACGTTGGAATAACGCATACGCCAAGATCAAATGTTTCTATGAAATCAGGGAAGAATTGACTTTGGCATTAGCCGAATGTGAGAAGGCACTTGAAACGTTACTTGCCGAAGATTTAAATGTGGTGCCTAATATTATTCTGCTATTAGAACCATTTTATGTGGCTACGACAACAATATCTGGCGCAAATTACATTACTCTTTCTTATATAACTCCGTTATTACGAGGGCTTATTCTACAATTATCGAAAGTGGGAATTAACTTTAAAAAAACCCTGCTGGAAAGAACATTTACCGTTGGAGAGAAAGGCTCTTATAATATAAGTCACCTTTCTGATTTCAAGGTTCCAAAAATAAGTGAAGACGATGGAAACATAGCTGCGCAATCTCTTCAAATAGAATATACTTCTTTTCTGATGACACAAAAGCCGGAGTCAACTCAGAGTACTTATAAATTTACGATAATCGCATACAACTAACGAAGGAAAAGTCGAAAGGAAAAAAATCCAAGGAGTTATTAAAAAACAAAGCTTATAGTTGCCCAAATAAGGCTCGTTTCACACATATGAGGTTCTATTCGGTTCGGTTCGTTTTCGGTCACTTCACGGCGTTCACACATGATTTTAACTGATTGGATCATTTGCATTTTTTTTAAATTTATAAATTATCAGTTTGGATCTCTTATTTTGAAATATTTAGACGTTTTATCTAGTTATTTTAGTCAGTTTTAGTTAGTTTTATAATTACCTCCAATTTTTTACTAATTTTCGAAGAAAAGTAGTATTAAACTCGTTTCGCCGAAAATTCATATTTCTTAATATATATATATATATATATATATATATATATATATATATATATATATATATATATATATATATATATATATATATATATATCATCAAAATGATTAAGGGAGATAATCTCTGGAGTGGCCGATCCGATTAAGCTGAAACTTTCGGAGAACGTAGGTGTGTATAGTAGGTAGGTCCACAATTTGCTAAAATTCAGATATCCTAAACCTTTTGGCAGCGGAGAGCGTTTTAGTGAATTTTGAGGTACTCCTATATTTCCAAGCAGCGTGAATTTTTGTTCAAAAAAAGTATTGGGAATGAAAACTTATTATGTTCTTAGCTTGCTTATGATAAAGAATTGGAAATTTTGAGCCGTGTGTGGGTGCAGCGTGCCTAAAAATAGGCAAGGATTTTTTTTCAAATTTTGATTTGTCATTACTTCTGACAAAAACATTGGATCATCGTGAAATTTGCAGAGCGTATTGATGTTGACTAAAGTTTAATACACATGGATTTCCAAGGTAGTGCAGGTAACCCTGTAGCTACGGCAGGCTCTTGAAAAAAATCCTTCAAATCATTGAACCTCCTAAAATTTTTTTGATTTTTGACAAAAAATTCAAATCATTGATAAATTTTAACGTTTGTGCATCATGTCAATTTGAAATTTTTAAAATTCCGATTTGCACAAGAACGGCAACCCATCACTAAATTACCTCTATTTTCAGCACTCGAAAGTTCTGTTCACGAGAACTGACGACCGGATTATCCGATCCTAATGAAATTCACAGGACATGTTGGTATTAGCTAGGACCAGGTCTGATAGATGTGATTTTGAAATGCCGACAACCCTGCAGCAGTGGTGCCATCTTGAAAAATCACTGAGAAAAAAAACCGGTTTCTGGCCTATTACTTCCGATTCAGCCATCAGATTTAAACGAAATTCACACAATATTTGGATCTTACTTAAGGTAACATTTGGTGAAAATTAGGCTGAAAAATTAGAATAGGGTTGCCAGCTATGGTGATTTTTGTCTCCTAAATCTTGCAAATTTGCTCAGAAAAATAAAGCTTTTTTCCCTATAACTTCCGGTGCAGTCATGATATCAAAATGAAGTTTATGCAGTAAATAGATTTGATGTGACTCAAATGTCATAGGATGTTCGTACAAAAATCGTGAAAAGGCTGCCAGCTATGGCCATTTTTGTATTTTTTTGGAATTTCTTTACTGCGCGATTATGTCATTAGATTTACAAATGGGAACGATCCTGCAATGAAAATTAGCAACAAATATTAACGCTTTAAAAATTTGAAAAGTTTTGAGGATGGTAACCCTAAAAATGTTTTCACCCGTATAACTTCTGGCGCAGTGATTCAATCGAAACGAAATTTATTGGTTGGGTTTAGTTTAACCTGAAGCAGATTTGGTATATATTTTGCTTTGCTGCTGACACAGGGCAACGAGCTTTAGTCATTTTCGTAAATATTACATCAACAGATGCTTCAAATAACATACACATATGCAAAACATTTGCAATAAAAATAAGAAACTAATTTTTAAATTTCCCGAGTTTTGAACATTTTTTGGATGGCAGCTTCGGACAACGTTAACCGCTAAAGCTTTCGACGAAATCCTCCGATGAGAACGAAATTCAAAGGATAAGTTGATTGAAGTATGAGCTTGTGAAGGTTAACTTATTGCTGCTTCGTTGGGAAAATGTTGCCAGCACTGAACATTTTCATCGTTTGTGTTATAGTTGAGTTCTTTTGCTTTGAACGAGGAATGGTTGATATGATTCTACAAAAAAGTGTTTTACGTCTTTCCACATTGTCACTCAAAGACAATTTCTTCGAAAATTAATTTTCTAGCGGTTCAGGTGCGCTAGAATTTTTGAAATTATTAGTCGTAGTTTTTCTGATAAAATGTGCGATTTATAACATGTTGATGTGGATAGGCTGATTTGTGCTGTGCAATCTAAAGCCCTTTTTAGACATGAGTCCATGCGTCCACGCGTCCATGCAATCTAGCGTGTTTTGCTTACACGAGTCAATTCGATTTTGTTTATATAGGCGGCTCTAAAGCGAAGGAGGTGGAGTATGCTGATTCACGTACAATAGATTTTATGATGTTTTTTTTCACTCAGTGGCATGTGTGGATGATTCGTTGATGATCATTTAAATATATGTTTTGTGGATGATTATTTTCTTATATAATGATGTGGATAATATTTGTTTTGCATCCTTACGTGCAAGACTATTACGAAAAAATTTGAATGCATACGAATATCTAGACAAAAACATACATATGTAGGTATATATAGTCATATGGATAAATATATACAATTTTCTGTTACCAATTTATTTGTACGGAGAAAAAAAATTGTAAATAAAAATCCATCTCCAAATGACAAAGAGTGAAAGTAAAGCGATTAAGTGAATGGTATATTAATCACTGTATCCGACCACTTTCGCCTTAGCCCCTCCTTCAAAAAACTGGATTTAAGTTGACTCGACTCGTGTAATCTAAAAACGCATGGACGCGTGGACGCATGAACTCATGTCTGAAAAGGGCTTAAAGTAGCGCTGTGGGACAAGACTTGTGCAAAATTCGAAGACAAATTTAAGACGCAAGAGGCATGGAAAACCGATTGTGTGGAAATTTTACGCAAAGTTGAGGAAGAAAACACAAAACCTAATATGAACCGTGTGAGAACCGTGTATGTGTGAAGGGGCTGCGTTCGGTTCGGTTTGTTTTCGGTTTCAACCGAAAACGAACCGAACCGAATGCTATTATAAGACCCCCTAAAACCTTCGTTAATACATCGATCTCTGTACGCTTTTTTCTCTACTTTCTTTATGTGCGTAGTGTTCTTGAATATTGTTGTCAAGTGTGGTGTCCTCCTTATGCCTACTAAAATACTGCGCTGGAATCTGTTCAACGCAGAATTGCTCGTACCTTATTCTTTAAATTTCAGCTTCCGTACCGCGGATAAATATATGCTGGAATAAACGCGGATAAATATAACGCGGATAAATAAACGCGGATAAATATATGCTGGAACAATATACATATATATATATATATATATATATATATATATATATATATATATATATATATATATATATATATATTGTTCCAGCATATATTTATCCGCGTTTCAATGGACAAAACCTCGGTTTAATTGGTTCATTTTACATCCCATCGAGATCTGACGAATCAGTGTACAATTATTTATGCGAGCAAATATCTTCTTTTATGGCTTCTCGTAGTACAGAGGATAAAATTATAATCCTGGGTGATTTTAATCGCCCGAGCTCGCGTTTTGTTTCTGATAAGTCTGATGATGATTTAATACCAGTAAACCCACTTGAGTCTTCAGATTTTAACCTTGAGAGTACGTTGTATGACCATGATTTGCAGCAGGTTGTTCCGACTCCCAACCAAAATGGTAATTGGTTAGACCTAATCTTTACAAATGTTTATGACGATGTAGTGGTTAGTCCAACAAATGACATCATTCCGCCTTTACAGTTGAACTTTCTACTACAGATTGGAACATGTTAAGTACATACAATAATACGGTTGTATACGATTTCCATAATGCTGATTATGATAGCATTCACAATTTTCTTGATTATGTCGATTGGACAAATGTGTTTATGTGCCATTCCCTTGATGATGATGTAGCCACGTTTTATAGAATAGTTTTTGACGCGGTCGATAAATTTGTACCTAAGATAAAGAAAAAAGATAAACTCTCTGAACCTTGGCTTGACAAGACTCTTAGACGTCCGAGAAATCATAGAAACAAAGTTTACAAGCTAATGAAGAATCAAGTCGACATTAGCCATCGTATTAAAGAAGAATACGATTTAATTGCTCATGAATTCTATACTAAGTCTCACGAAGCGTATGACAGATACATTAAAACTACTGGGGAGAATATAATCCGCAACCCCAAAAAATTTTATGATATTGTTAATATGAAGCGGAAAACAAGCGGCTACCCCTCTTCAATGTCCACTGAAAATACGTTGTTGTCTTCTTCTCCTCAGGAGATCTGCAACTTTTTTGCTGACCATTTTCAAGAAGTTTTTGGTCCAGTTAGCATTCCAACATTGTATCGATTCCCGGGTGCGACTCAAACAATTTTTGTTGAGGATATGACCATATCGAGGAATGAAATATTTACTGCCATTATGGAGCTTGACAGTAACAAAGGCCCTGGACCTGACCTCCTCCCTCCTACTTTTTTGATCAAGTGTTTAAAACAACTGATCTCGCCCCTTCATACTACATTCAATAATTCTCTCTCCTCTGGGCTATTTCCTTCGTATTGGAAATCTTCTTATATTACACCAATTTATAAAAATGGCAATAGAAGTTCTATTCAAAATTATAGAGGCATCGCCATTCTATCTGCTGTTCCCAAACTTTTTGAAAAAATCATCTACTGCAAACTTTCTCCTCTGATCGACGCTCGACTGAACGAGCAGCAGCATGGATTTAGAAAAGGTCATTCTACTACAACTAATCTTATGGTGCTTGTTTCTGATATTTTGTGGAAAATGGAGAGAGGTGATCAAATTGACGGCAGTCTATACAGACTTTAGCAAAGCTTTTGACCGAGTTGATCACTCCATTTTGATCCCCAAGCTGGAACCATTCGGAACTGCAGGATCTTTACTAAAGTGGATTGGCTCCTACCTCCACGACCGCTTGCAATTCGTGAAATTCTAAGGTCTGATTTCTAAGAAAGTTGACGTGAAATCCGGTGTACCTCAAAGAAGTCATCTTGGCCCTCTTTTTTTAATATTTTTATATCTGAAATATCGGAGGTTTTATCTGACATTCCCCATTTACCTCACAATCTACCATCATCGGCTTTTGAAATTCACAGCCAAAGATTTGAGTCTGTTCAGAAGCAATTTTCATTATTCGCTTTGAGGGACCTTTTCACCCCTTATGATTTCAGTAATCTACCATCATACAAATATCGCCTTAAATGTATTAATTTGTTACCCCTTGCGTCGAGAAGATTAATATTATCTGCCTGCTTCAGCTTCGATGTCATCAGAGACGTGGTTAATGTCGTCTACTTGAAAGAAAAGTTTGTACTCAATCAGCCCTTGAGATTCACTAGATCCCGACGATTGCTTCTTGAATACCATCAACACAACATATGCAGCAAACGAGCCCATAAATAGGTGCTGCAAGCTATTCAATAGCATGAGCGAGAACTTTTCCCCTACGATCTCTAAATCAACGTTTAAAAATAACATCACCAAGGCTCTCTCTTTATAGTCTCCCCCACCCCCACCATACTAACATATATGCATTGTATATTCAATTTAAATTTAAATTTGGTATTTAATTTGTTAGTCATTCATATGCCATTTATTTATTACCTTATTTGTTGTCTGTTTATAACTTATTTTATTTATGCACTATTTATTAGTCTTGTATTTTTATATAGTTTGTTTTATTTTTATTATGTTTCATAATTTTATGCAAGTACTATTTTATTTTATTCTTTTTATACATGTACGCCTTGCTTGGTAAGTAAATAAATAAATAAATATATATATACATAAAGCAATCTGAAATTTTGGCAAAACCATTTTAATACTAATGTTCGAACATTATGAAAAAAGACTCTTACCAGTTAAGGTGCAAGAATCATTAAGGTTTCAAGAATCTGTCAAGCTTCGGATACTAAGTGCAAACCCACTGTATTTGAAT
Source organism: Nemotelus pantherinus (assembly GCA_963978885.1). NCBI lineage: Eukaryota > Metazoa > Arthropoda > Insecta > Diptera > Stratiomyidae > Nemotelus > Nemotelus pantherinus. The sequence goes on along the minus strand of OZ022265.1, from coordinate 73,846,309 downwards.
TATCTATTTAACAACGGTAATATTTGATTCTGGTCTAAAGATCACCAAAACACATCACATACTGCATTTCATTTAGCTGATCTATAACAAAACGTCTCACGAAAACTATTTCGTACACCCTCTGCTGCCACAAACCTGCAACCTCGTTGGGCATGACATTGAGGATGTGAGCCACGGCAGATGGCCTACTCTCCAAAAGTCGCGTGGAAAGTGATATGCGGACGTGGCCGCGGACATCTCGGCGGTCGAGAGTCTCGGATGGATCAAGATCCGGGCAATTCTTCAAGTGTGATTTTCGCCTAGAGTCATTGAAATTCCTCAAGTTGCCATCGCCATACAATGCGGCGTCGTGGTCAGATGCAACAACCTGCGCTCTGACGTGCTGAGTCCAAGCGATGTAAAAACTCTTCTTCGGGCTTTCGAGTGAATTCCTAATGCACCCAGTTTCGCAGATTCGTGTCCGTGAGACAGGTATCAGACTGGCCTGGTCTGGCTAGGGCAGGCTGTGGCGACTCCGCGACTAGTCCGGAATGAGGTCATGCGAGCCTCCGTCTCTGGGTAAATGGGTTGAGCGTGCACCACCTCGCATAATGAGCGGTGCAAACAAACGCTTTCGAGGCTGGCCACTCACTCCTCGTCCAGTCCAGTCGCAAAGCGATGCAAGCAGCATCTTCAAAGTGGTCACTTGCACTTGATCTCGATCTTCGATAGGTGCATAGAAATCGAAGATGCTGCCACGCTGTGCGTGCGAAGAAATGAATGGCATGCATGTGCTGCATCTGAAATCGATTTGTTGTCCGAGCTAGTATCGAGGAAACCGAGGTGGAATTTCTTCGGAGCATCAGACGTGCCTGCTTGAAAGTGCTCGTCTGCAGCGGTCAGTGTAGTTGATAATCAGAAAAGTGAGCGGAAATGAATTTTCCGTGAATTTCTGATGAGTTTGGATTTGAAAAGTGATCAAAGACCTCATACCTGCCATATCAGTAAGCGCTTAGCTAGAATTGTGAAACTAGTTTGCCAACGATAGATAAGAAATCGTCTTTGCGACAGCAATACCGTCAAGAATAGGCTTCACTGTGGAAGTTTCTTCTATTGAGGTTTAAGATTTCGGGTAGAGCTTATCTACACACCATCTCTTTCCAATGGCTTATTCACATATACATACATATGTACATCGACCATATTAAGGTTTATGGAATTAAAACAAAAATCTAATCGTTAGCCAACTTTCAATCAGCGTGATGTGTCAAAATATCTAAGTAGAACTTTTAATATGTGAAATTTGTTGTCATTGTTTTCACTTTTTCAGATACGTTCTACGCCACTATCCATCAATTAATATGCACATTTCTTGTGAATCTATGAAATTCTCTCTATATTTCACTTGTACTTCGCAGACAATATGGAGCATTACTATAAGGCAGGGGTGGCCAAACCATGGTGCATGCGCCAAACGTGGCGGGTTAGACGATTACAAGTGGCGCATTGCGTTCTTGCGCCTATTTTTCGTTTCAATGTAGGCACTCTAACAGAATGCATTTTTATATTTCCAGTACTTGAGTGCTCTCAATTTAATTAGTGTATTCTTTCAAATCATCCTTTCGTCTTATTTTTGACAGTTTACAATTACTGGATGTATATTTGTACGTTCACCCTGAGGCAAAATCAAGCGCTTGAAACTTTTTTGGCATCACTTGTTACGAATAGTCTAAGTTCAAAAGATAACGGTAGTGATATGGGACCAAGAGGACCTTAAACTTCAGTTGAATTAAGAAAAGTCGTAGTTTGGCATTCCCAAACCAGTAAAAATGTGCGTCAAATCGCTGAAATAGTTGATTGAGCTCCCACAACAGTATTTAACTTAATATAATGCAATTGGTGCAATAATACACCACAGACTTCGAATATTGATCAATATTATTAATGGATATTAGCTATTTATGCAAGTACTAAAACGTTGAACGTAGAATCCATTGAACTTGAATTTAATTGTAACCACCTTAACACTTATTTGGTACACATATATTGCACTTGAATTAAACCTCTGTCTCTTTCTTTTCCGGTTCAGTAGCAAATGGTCAAGAAGAGCAGGTATTGTGAAGCTAATTAATTAATTAATTAATTAATAATAGCTTTATTTTATTGATCGAACGGATTTAGAAATATTTTCAGTGTTTGAGTTAAATCTAGAGTTTAGGCAATGCTTTTACAGCGAAGTTACTAATAGACATAAATTTAGAAATGATTAATTGTATATAGAATTACAAGTTATCTCAGATTAGGCAAAATTAGCTTAAAACCTACTGTAACACTTAAACTAAACTTAGGATAGTTTTTACAACTAGGGGTTACAAACTTGGCTAAGGAAATGTATTGGAGAATACATTACCTTACGCACGATTGAAGGGTGCAATTAGTGCGTAAGACGAACGTGCACATTTATCAAGGAACTTTTGTTGCAAAATAAGAGCTCTGGACTTGATTTTATTGACTTTTGCCAACTTGTGCAGGCGAGTGGTGGAGTTCAATATGATTTTGAGGCATTTATTCTGGAGTATTTGTAGCTGGTTAATATGAGAAACTGCACAGCTAATCCAAAGTGGACAACCGTATAGGATAATAGGCTGCATCGCGGATTTGTATATTAGCAGTTTATTGGGTAGTGACAGCTTAGACTTCCTGTTGATAAGTGGGTATAAGGAGCGTATGCTTTTCAATATTTTAGATTTGATGCCTGCAGTGTGCGAGTCAATCGTTAATTTTGAGTCTAGATGGATTCCAAGATAATTAATGTCTTTTCTCCAATTAACAATTGAACCAAGAACATTTATTTGCGAATTCGGTAGGCTTTTTCGTGCACGTTTTTTTGTGAAGAAAATTGCTTGAGTTTTATTTGAGTTTATTTTAATCTTCCACCTTTTACAAAATTGATCTATGACAGATAATTGCTCCTGGGGTTGTTAATTATCAACGCTGGGTCAGCTTCGCTGGCGAAGATAGCAGTGTCGTCAGCATACATAGCAATGTTGCAACGTGGTGATTTTTCCAGTTCAGACATGTTGTTGGACTAAGGACTGAGCCTTGGGGAGCACCAGCAGGTAAACCACATTTTTTTGATAATCTAAGTGTCTTTACATTAAAAGTGCGCGAGTCTAAAAAGGAATGGACAATTCTGCATAGGTAGGTGGGCAGTGAGCATTTAATAAGTTTGAAAACTAGGCCGTCATGCCATACTGTGTCAAAGGCTTTTTCAATGTCAAGCGCTATGAGACCAGTTGAGCGTTTCGATATGAAATTATCATTAATGTGGTGAACAACTCTGAGTAGCTGATGAGTGGTAGACATACCGGGTTGAAAGCCGAACTGAAAATCCGGAATAGTGGAGGTAGCTTCGAGTTCTTTTCGAATACGGGAAAGGATAACTTTTTCGAAAAGTTTACTAAAGGCAGGAAGTAAGCTGATAGGGCGGTAGCTACTGGGGAGCCTAGGATTTTTACCTGGCTTTAAAATTGTAATGACGATTGCGTTTTTCCAAGCAGAAGGAAGGTATCCTAGCTTTAAGCAGCAGTTAAAAATAAATGTAGCTAAAATTATAGCCTTCCTAGGAAGGTTTTTAAAAAGGACGTTCGGCAAACCGTCATCACCAGGCGCGGATTTCAATTTCAAGCTTTTGAGATGGGATCTTGTTTCTGCAGGAGAGCAGAAGGTTAGAAATGGGTTCTGGCTTCTAATAGTTTGTCGATTTCAAGGTCTACTTGGAGACTGGTATCAGAGTCACTGCAGAGAACCGTAAACTTGTGTGAGCTTTGAAAGGAGTCAGCAAGTGCAGCAGCTTTTTCTCTTTCAGTATAAGTGACATTAGAAAAGCCATTAGAAAAGAGCAATGGAGGAAGCATTCGTTTTTTGTTCTTCAGTAGCTTGAGCAATTTCCAGAGACGATTTGACCCAGGTGCCTGTGCGCATAGAAAGTCATTCCACCGTTTATTGTGAAATTAAAATAAAACTTAAAAGTGTATCAGAAAGACATAATAAATATTAATCTCCAAGTTCTCGAAAATTTTTCACTTCGTTAGATGAACGCTGAGCAGTGCAACAGATAAAAGGAAACCCCTTCTTTAGTACTCGCAAAGTTGCCATTGAGACAAAAAAAGCATCTTGAGAAAAAACTAGTCTTGGAAACAATAACGACAATTTTTCGGGATTATCGTTTAATGGCAGAGCTGCGAGAAGAAAGCCTTTATTGAGTAAAGTTAATTGCAAAAAATACTAGATTTCGATAAAAAAAAAATCTTAAAAATGAATTTCAAAAAAATTTGGAATTGAAGCATTTTTCATCAAGATAACGATAAGAAGAATACAATGTGGGATATTGACTCCATTATAACTATCTCCAAATACCCGTCACCTTATCTTAATGCTATCCCGGTTTTATGGAGTTACTTATAAGCAAAATTAAAAAAACTTTCTATAACTGGATATGTATTAAAAACAGGATTGATGGAAGAATGGGAAGAAATTGTAAACATTTTTATTGTGAAAAATGGTAAATTCAATGCAAAATCGGTTAAATGGAGCTAAGAACCAAAAAATAATACCAAATGCAAATTTTAGATTTTTTAGACCATTTCTGTAGCCTTTTTTCATTAATTAAATTTACTCCTTAACTTGTCCCGTTTTGATTTTTGACCAGTGTATATGTTTTTTAATAAACAACGACTTTCAAACAAATTTACATTGAATATCACCTCCCGCTCAAACTCTAAGTCCGCTCAGCCAGTGCGAACGGCTCACCGGATTTTGTTGGCAAGTCTCGGCGGTGAGAGAATCCAGAAGAAATTTTCGTATTCAATTAACGAGTGTAAAGTTTAACTTAATACGAAAATTACTTGTCGGTCACTCGGATTTATCATTAGCTCGGACATCTTATGAAATTTCAGAACTTTGACAATGAATCAGTAAACTATTTTAACTACAAAATCAGTACAACCAAAATTGATGGTACACGCATCATCGCAATCGATTCCTTTCTCTATCTTCATCAGTACAAACGGCGAAAAATACGGCAGCAAGTGCCTTCTCGTCCAGAAAACCACTTCTGACTTTTGCAGATTGGGACTCGGAGGTATCTTTTGAATTAGCGTTAATTAATTTAATTGCGTGAGTTATTTTCCTCTCCTAAGCGAAACCGATTTTACTACATTCCCTATTTTCTCACCCCAACGATGAGTTTAAGTAGATAGAAAAATCGGTCGAGTTATATGGCGCATCTGAACTCATTTGTGAAGAAACTGGCGCTTGGTATACAAGAGGTTGGCCATCCCTGCTATAAGGGAAAGAACATTTTGACATTTTCTTCTCAAGTTTATTCGGTCACAGCAAACTTTAACTATTCGTTAGCATATATATATATGTTTTAGTCTATTTGAGTCTTCCTTACAGGTACAACTTGTGAAGGAAGCTGCTTTTATTCCGAAATTTACATTGTTCACTAAAGTATTTTTATTTATATTTATAACTGTTATATATATATATATATATATATATATATATATATATATATATATATATATATATATATATATATATATATATATATATATGTATATGTATATGTATATATATAAAGTTAGACCTCCTGAGTGTGAAAGTGCTTTGGAACTATTCATACCAAAACTTCAGGAGCCAAAGTTTTACATTATAATTCTAATATGGTATAAAACTTAGCTTCTTAACTTCTATAATAATTATATACTGTGTTTCGATCTTGACTAAGATTGGGTGAAATTTTAGTGTGGTGGAGATGGCCACAAGATTTTTCACCAAGAGTGCGTGGAAAACAGCATGAAGATGAATCATAGGCATTTTATCTCTGCAAGTGGCGACCAGACTGAGTCTAGCAATCCAGGCTTTTGGACTCACTCAGAATAGCAAGGCCTCAGATTCTGCAGGCCCCAGCCTCATGTATGACTGCAATGGAAGACCTTGGTTCCAGCGGCAGATCACAGGTCATCAACGTGGAAAGCTCCTGATGTCTCAATTCTTGGAAAGGCAAGCACTGCGATAGCTGGAAGGAAAAGCGGCCTCTCCGTGTCATTCTTGAACGAGTTACTGGCCATCGAGATGTATTCACCATTTTGGACCCTAATATTGCCAAACCTTTCCATTACGATTGTTGGATCACTAGACCTCGTAAGAATGCAGGTCTCGAGAAAAAAACGCAAAGATTCAGTGAGACTTTTCTCTTTTACAATTTTTTTCACTGAGGTCACTCGAATATTGTAGAAAAGTTATTACTTATATCCGTTTTCCGCGCTGCCTCAAAAGCTGCTCTGAACAGAAATGCCGGTAGTATGAATCTTCTACCCAATAGGCCTTGAATGAGGGCGGCTTCGAGTAGCGCTAACTCGCCAGAAGTAGGAGTAGATAGAGCGCCATTTACTTCGAATTTGCCAAAATCGGTCATAGGTCATAGTCTAAAAAGTTCGACCCCTGATTCACAGCTAATTACTTAGAGCCAGTTTAGACGGGCGATGTTATGCTTTGCCAGCACAGAGTTTGCTGGCCGATGGTGCTCGTTGCAAGTTTTGACGAGCGATTCCTTGCTGTGCTAGCACACCGTTTTTTATGTTCGTAGCAATCGAACTTTTTACCAAAAAATTTCTGAGCCTCCAATTTTTTCTAAGAAAATGACATAAAAATCGCTGCCGTGCTCGATGGCCAACTATATCACTCGTGCTCGCTGTTCCGTTCCGTCCTTCACTTCTCTTTCCTAAAAGCTCGTGCTGGATCCAGCAAAAAACCGCTCGTCTAAACCGGCTCTTAGGACGTTGACATTTAACGAGAGTGGAATAAATGCATTCATAACATCCGGTATGTATCGCGAGTGTATTAACTGCACCAGCAATCAATGCAGTTATTCGACTTTGTAGTAAAATGTAGTAAAATAAACAATCAAGCAAGCAATGCTTTTGGGGCATTTCACGTGAAGCGGACAACAAAAAAAAGTCGAGGTCCTGGATTTCGTTCATATTGTGCATAATGGTACTTCTAGAAGATATGAATGTGGATGCACAAGTTTTGGTTTCTATGAGGTTTAATTCCCGAGTTATGGGCTTCTGAATAACTGACGAAATTGATAAAAGGTTTTCTTTGAAGCGGATTCTGAAACAAAACAAAATCTAAAAAACATTAAACATATTAGGCGTGTTTTTTGCTCCTCTATCCAGTAGAGAATAGAGTATATGCATTGAAAACAACAACACTCCTGTCCCAGTGAATTCACTAGTACAGAAATATATTCTGCAGAGATAGTTCATGCGCTCACCTATAGAGTGTGCTGATATTTGGGAAAGTATTCGTAGCGGTTGGTGCAACTATTGACAAAAATGACAGTTCGTTGGAGTTTGCTTTGAATGCGGCTATGGAGAAAACAAAAAGGTAAGGTAAACACGGGATTTATTATATAAAGAGACGCGCTAAAGAGTTTAAAAATATATGGGTTACCAAATCATTATATAGTCCTAGTGCGTCCTTTATTCGAATATGCTTGCATTATATGGAACCCTGCTTTCGAGCTACATAGCGATAGAGTTGAGTTTGTTCAGAAACAATTTGTACTTTTCGCTTTGAGAAATCTCTATGACCCACGAGATTTTCAACATCTGCCATCTTACAAATTCAGACTGAGTCTTCTAAATTTAATGTCCCTTTCTTCTAGAAGAACTCTGCTCAGCGCTTGCCTTACATTTGATATTATTAGTGGTGCGGTAATCATTGAAGATCTCTCTAGTAAAATTACTTTCAATAACCGACCAAGACGCACCAGATATGCAAATCTGCTCAATGAATTCAGTCATCACACTACCTATGCATATAATGAGCCCATTAATAGGTGCTGTAGGATATTCAATTCTATAAGCAGCCACTACTCTTCGGGGATTACTAAAGCAAACTTCAAAAATAACTTATCCAAAGCCCTTTCCACATCCGAACCCGCTTAACTTCCATCGTTACTAGCCTAAATTTAATTAAAATAATGTAGAATAACTGGTACAAAATTTGTGATGTATTGTATCTTTTTTACGGACAATTTGTATGATATATTTATGATTAATTGTATTTAAGATTTATATTATGTTTTTCTTGTTGTTATGTTGCCTTGTTTGGTAAATAAATAAATATAAAATAACGATATGTCTTTGCAGAATTCGTCGAGTGTCGAGTCGCTCTGAGACCCTTTGCATTTTTGGAATCATACTCCAAGCAGAAAGAGGAATTTGAGCACCCTTGTAAAAAGAAATACGCGTACGCGAATGTGCTCTTGGATCTGACCAGCCTCGGAGTTTTAGTAATTTATGCTGTTCATATTTTGGTGTTTGGTGCTTTGTTTAGTTTTGTGTGTTTTTCAGAAGCTATTCAGGTGTGAACGAAAAACTAGGTGCATTTTTCAGCGCCCTCGCATGAAGGAAAGCAGCATAGAAACAACATTAAACTACGCTGCCTATCATAGATTGTAATCGTTGGTCGGTCGGCTCGTCAAGTATTTTCTCACTTCTTTTCTCAATGACTTTCATTAATAGTTTGCAATATGGGTTTTGGTGAATATCCAGCAGAATACAACCCCAAAATTCACAGGCCTTAGGATCCAGCCCGGTATTATGGAAAACGTAAGTAAGCTGCGTGAAAAGTCGATTAGTGGCCGTAAGGTTATGTCTATATAGATAAAATTACATAATTTTACCAGTGCATAATCAAATGTAAAATGATTTCCAGCTGACACTCCATTCGGACAAGTAAAAATCTCCGAATTAGGTGCATGGCTTGGACGCCGTAATAAGAGCCCCCAGTCCATGGTCGGTGCTATCAGTCGGGCTTGGTGGCGTTGGCAACACAAGTATGTGCAACCAAAACGGGCTGGTAACGCACCGTTCTTCCAAGTCGTTACTGCATCAATTATTTTCTTCTATGCCATTAACTATGGAAAGATGAGACACCACAGGAACTACAAATACCATTAAGTACAGAACATTCTTTGAATCGAACGCTATCGAATGGCGACCCACATTGAAATAGATAGTGGCAAGAATCTTTAGCATATAAATAGGGCATTAATCCCGAGATTGAAATGGCGATCCCGAAAATCGGGATTCAATTTTTCGGGATCCCGAGATAATCCCGAGATTTCGGGATTTTAAAAAGAACTATTTTAAGTGATATTAACAGATATATTCACTTATTCGTACTCAATTCAAATTTTATTTCAAACATATATACATAAAACCAGTAAAGTTTACTTCATTATAATGTTTAATTTGTGAAGTAACGTTAATCTATAATTTATTCTAATTTAATCTTATGATATAGTTTCTTCTAGTTTAATCTTAGGATCTAATTTCTTCTAATCTTCTTATTTAATAATTTCTTATTTGTTCGTGATTGTTAATTATAAAATTAGCTACAAACGAATTAACATTTAATCAGCATAACGGACTTTACGATAATATAATAAAAATACATTATTCTCTTTAGTTGTTTACATATCAATTACAAAATAATATTGGTTTTCAAAGAAACAAGTGATATTTAATCATATCGATTGGTTCAAACTGTTGATTCGTTTTGAAAGTATGCTCTTAAAAAACATAATGCGTCAAAAGTTTCAAAATTTAAACTAGATCTGATTTTACTGCACATATGTATATCCAGCTGATGGAAAAGATCTTTCGGGCTCTACACTTGTTGGTGGGATTGTAAGCATGTAATCATACGCCAGCTGTAACAATGAGCCCGTAGCGCCTCCATTTTCATAAAGAGATATTTCTTTTAGTATTAAGGTCTCCAAAGATAAATATGTAGCGGAATACATAGACGTAGAAGTTGAAGGGATTTCCATTTCAGCCCTTAATTCCTGCTGCAGTTTCTCTGTCATTGACATAGCTGCATCCACCAAAATATTTGAACGTAGATCGGAGGACGTCGTTTGCTCTTCAGTTGTTGTGGAATCATCGGAATTAGGTGTCCAAAGTCGTGTGAGAAATTTAAAATTGTCTCCTTGATTACCGGCATCATTGGCAATTCGAAAGTGTCATCATCGTTACACAATTTCACATTAAATTTCGGTAAATTATGAAGATAAATCAAGGCTCCTGTGAACAAAGTTCGTCTTTCTTTTATGCAAGCCCGTAGCGCTTCAGCTAAATTTTGGCTTACGGAAGTGTCTTAATGCATCAACTTTTTTATTGTGAATTGCAACGTAGTTTCAGCAGTAAGCAAAGTTGCCTGAAGATTGCTTAATGTTTCCACTGCTAATTTTATTGGCTGCAAAGCCTCAGCAATTGTACGAATTAAACGTAATTCTTCTTCTGCAAATGAAATGTTTGATCGTAAGTCTATCAAAGCTTTACATACACACAGGCTTAAGGTGCTGAATCATTCTAGCATTGCTGCTAGACTGCTCCATCGAGTTTTGCAATCTAACAGTAAATTAATTTCTTTTCCAAATTCCTCCACTACATATTTTTGTACATCCTTACGAGGTCTTTTCGGATTTCGTTTCAAAATTCTACTTCCAGCGAAAAAGAAAGAGGAAGGAAGAGTTTTTTCAAAAATACATCGATAAAAGTAGAAAAAAATAAGTGCGTCATAACAAAATAAAACTAAATGCAATGTTTTATGTGGAAATCCCAAATGCATTAAGATGGGACTACAGCTTTTTGTCAAAACTTATTAAAACTCGCAATAGGAAAAATGAGTTGTGATTCCCACATTTGTGGGATTTTTAGCCGTCAGGGTCTAGCAACACTGCTGCTAGTATGCACAATTCGACATATTAGTTCATTTGATCAGCTTGGACCTTGAGTTGCTCGCTCATGTCGTTATGATGAAATTTTTCTAATTCCCAAAATGAGTTGAATTTTATCAATCCCGAAATCTCGGGAATCCCGATAAAAAATTCGGGATCCCGAAAATGCCCAAAATACGTCGGGATCCCGAGATCCCGAGATCCCGAAATCTCGGGATTGCATGCCCTACATATAAACCACATAATAAACTAATGGTTAGAAAGTCGGATAGGTTTTTTAATTAAATCTATGCATGGGTCATGTGCTACGATGTCATATCCGAAATGCTTCTGCTTCCCGGACAATTAGTAAAATTGATAAGAAGAGATACTCGTACTGTTTATAATCTTTTATGCGTCAGTCTGACTCATGGCAAAGAGAAAGTATGAAAGCAAGGATATTTCCTGCTGCTCTAATACAGTTTTATACTATATTCAATTATAAAGGAGCCTGTATCGTTTATTTTCAAATCGGATTTGCGCTGAATAAGACTTAAAAGTGATTTTATCTTTCGGATTTGCACGTCCCCCAATCAATTAAAATATTTACAGCTTTTTAAGCAAATACAGGTACTTAAAGTCAAATATTTAATTATTTGTAGCTTGCGGTGCATATGAAACAATATTTATAAATTAGCCAATTATCTTCAAATTTGCTTGCTATACAAATGGCATTGTTTTCGAATTTATTCTACTCTTTTCTATCCGTCATTATGATATGATAAAACTAACTTGCAGATAAATCCTTTTCAAAATCGTCAATATGACGTCATCGACAGTTAAAATTCATTCACTTGCACCAATCTTCTCGCAACAACAGTAAATTCAGCAACCTTTAGCGAATGCACCAGCTATTTTGTACTAGATTTTCTTTTTGTGGGATAATCCTATTCTCTTCTGTACGAGTGCAAAAAACACACCTATTGATTGGTATAGAAAATTAGCTGTTTTTTTTTTAATTTTGAAATAATAATGTGTGGAACCGGAAATAGACACTTCAACTCGAAATTTGAATAATTTGGACCAGGTTAATTTTGTTTATTTTTATAACAAAACAAAGCTACAAGTCAGTGGCGTGGCGTTCATGGAAGCAAGGGAAGCATTGCTTCCCTTACATTTTACTGATATATATTTTAAATTAATTTATTTAAAAATCGCGAGAAAAATCATGGACAGGAATTTTCTAAATAAATTTTCCCAAAAACTCATAGTGAACATCTTGCACGGCTAAGGTGGTAACACCACCGAATGAAAATATTGAGAGAACAAGACGGGTGGAAGCAACTAAAAAATTGCTTCTACGAGCTTTAATTTCACTTCATGTAGACTGCATTGTGACGTCATTCAAAAAAATATGCTTGTACTGGCTGTTTGGAAGCAATGCAGAAATTGCTTCTTAGGGGAAATTCTCGTCTCAAGCGAGAAACTGAGAGAGAAGCCGCGTACGTATGGTTGCTGTGGAACTTATTGTGACGTTCCCCATATAATTTGCTTGTGCGTATTTTTTTTTTTTTGAATGAGAATGTTTGCTGTAGTACCTACACACTATGTGAATTTTTGAATGAATTTGAACTACGAGATGTTTTAAGGGTTGCCAGAGACCGCTTGAATGTAGTTCGGTAGTGAAATTTGTGCTATATTTTATATATAAATTTGGTGAAGGTATTTTTAATTGGTGAAGGTAATTATTTCACCAACAGTTTAGAGTATTGTTGTAATTAAATTGATTTGAATTGTTTAGAATTGAGTGCGTAGAATTACTTTCTGGAATCGCATGATTTTTTAATTTTATACTTAAAATAGTGAGAGTGCAATCAAAAGGTATATGTATTTATTTGTTCCGTAAAAAGCATGGATTATAATTGCATAATTAGTGATCTTTTTAAATTTCCTTTTGGATCTCGATCTTTTGCGGATAAAAAGGAACTCATTGTTTTTTACTCTAATGCAAATTCACAGAAAAAATATTTTTGAATATTCTATCAGCAATAAATCAGAAAATAGTTTAAAACAATTTTATAAATCAGTTTTTTTAGTTCTAACATTGCAAGTAATGAATGCAAAAGAGAATGCTACAAGAGCGCCCGTAGAGCACAGTTTTTCTTGCTTAAAAAGGATTAAAACTTATCTCAGGAATAGGACAGATGAACAGTTACTAAGTGACTTGGCAATACTTTCCATAGAATAGGCTTTCTTAAAATAATGTTTGAGCGAGTAAAGTTTTTATCAAGACGTCATAGAGGAGTTTGCAAAAAAAACAAAGGCAAACTGCATTAAATTTAAAATAGAAGTATGCATGAATTTTCTCATCAAATTTGATTTATAATAGATTTTTTTTCAGCTGTCACTTCATTTATTTTAAATTTACTAGATTTTTTTTTAAAATATAAATATATATGTTATTCGTTATGGGAATGTTGTTACTTTACTGTTATTTTTTATAAGTAGTAGAATATTGAAATTTTCTTTATGCGTATAAACATATAATTTGCATAATCACTGTGGTTGTTATTGTTGCCGTAGCTATATTTGCAAATGCTTTATTTACATAGCTTGCTGTTGCAACATCGCTAATTTATATGTTTGCCAATATTTAATTTTTGCAAATATATATTTAATGAAAAAATAATTATATATTGGTAGCATGCGAATTAGTACTGATAACAATACAGTATAAGTACTCTCACGTCCATGCTCGCAATTCATGGAAGCTTTTGTATTTGCAATGTTAAAAGTAGCTAACAAGAGGGTTTCCATTAATACGTAGCAAATTTGAAGAAAACATAGCCAAAGTCAGTCATCGAAATGAACTAATTGCTTCCCTAAGGTAAACTATCACGCCACGCCACTGCTACAAGTATACTTATTTTATCATAAAAGTTTTAGAATGGGATGGCCAGTAGTTTAGGAGGTAGGTAAATTTCAATACATAAAAGTCGCATGGAGCTTGGTACCGGTAGGTTGATAATGATAGCTAGTGAGTGTGCAAGCAAAATATTTGTAGTAAAACTATTTATTATATATCACTTGTGTCACTTACATATAGAAAATAAAATATTAAAAATTGGTAATGCTGATTTACTTAGTGAAAAAAGCTACTTGTGTATGGACAAATGAATTTATTTCACAATTTTTACAATTTTACTCTCGTTTTTTGAACTAGTTCTTTTTTTAATAACTAGAGGTGTTTATACGATCAGTTTTTTCCTGCAGATTCGACTTAATTTCTTTTCTGCTTTTATTTTTCTTAGGTCCTTAGCCTTCCGATGAAACTTCAAATCCAATGTATTGAAACATCGATAGCCACACGGAGACATAATACACATAATTAAGACTCTTTAACTTATCAACGAAACTGAAAGTCATTGCAAGCGTTGAACAGTAACTCGAAAAATAACGGAAAATTTGAATTGGCTTGGCGTCAACTATATTATATACGCGTCATATATTTTAATTAGGTTTTTATGGGAAAATAAAACCTTTTTCAAATAAGAGATGGCACTACTAATCACATTTCGATATCAATTTTTGTTTTTGAGCCAACTAGCTGTCCTCAGTAAGCTCTCGTATGTATTGAAATTCACCTACCTCGTAGACTACTGGCCATCCCATTCTTAAACTTTTATGATAAAATAATTATACTCGTAGCTTTGCTTTGTTATAAAAGTAAATAAAATTAACCTGGTCTAAATTATTCAAATTACGAGTTGAAGTGTCTACTTCCGGTTTCACATAGGAAAATAAATTTATTTTTCAAATCTAATTTCAAAATTTAAAAAAAAATCAGCTAATTTCCTATACCAATCAATATGTTTAATGTTTTTTAGATTTTTTTTTTGAATCTCAAAATCCACTTCCAAGAAAACCTATTATCAATTTCTTCAGTTATTCAGAAGCCCATAACTCGGCAATTAAACCTCATAGAAACAAAAATCCACATTCATATGTTCTAGAAGTATCATTATGCACAATATGAACGAAATCCAGAACCTCGACTTTTTTACGCTATCCGCTTCACGTGAAATGCCCCATATGTATCGCGAGTGTATTAACTGCACCAGCAATCAATGCAGTTATTCGACTTTGTAGTAAAATCGAAATAAAAAATCAAGCAAACACTTTTTTACTGAAATCTGTTTTAAATTTGGGTTTGAATAGATTCGTTTGCTTTGTTGCTTGAAGTCAAACATACTTTTTTCTGCAACAAAGCATTGAATTCTTTCTCTTTCATTTAAAAACACAAATTGGTTCAATGTGTCTACATTTTTACTTTTTCTGTGATAGTTTTACAAGAGCTAACTCCACAAGTTGCGTCGCCTGAAAAACGGCAGGTGTCGGAAATAAAATGAGTTAAGTCAAAATAACAAAAAACAGCAGTAGTAAACTATGTTTCTTTTGAAATCCACTAAAGTACCATTTATTTTTTGCCAGACTTCGGTATTGTGCGATGTACACTATCAACATTCTACTTACAACCATCACTTAGTAGCATTTGAAACTAGCAATTATTAATGTTTTACGGAAGCAATATATGGCATAGCTAGTATCCATTTACACGCACCGAGAAAAAAGACCAACTTTTTCAAGAATCATAGTGCTGCCGTTGCATTGCTTCTTTCTCCGCGCACTTATAAAAAGCGCATTAACTTGATTAATATTATACTGATTCATTATTAATTGCGTTTTAAAGAAGAGAAGAAATTACAAAACCAGTTTTTTCAACCAAAGTTTTGGCCGCACTTTCGAACGCCAGAGTCTAATCAAAACACATTGGCCGAAGGTCGTTCGCTATGATAAATCAATCACCAAAATCCGAAAATCACCTTGCATGAAAACCCGACATCAAAGTTATTAAATCTTGCATTTTCACTTGGCAGAAAACACTTTCCAGCCAGAATCACACCCAAACTTTAAAATTCCGTTAAATTGGCTGAATGTTTGCGTTTGTTTTGTTACTTCTAAAAAGCATTCGATACTGAAAACCAACATTTTTTCATTACATACCTGGACTGTCAGCAGCACAATTCCAAGCCAAGCTCGTATCACTATATTCCACTTCATGGTGTGAGCCTAGAAATATAAATGTTAAGATTATTTCTTCATTCCCATTCAAACTATTGAAATAAAATTAAGGCTGATTTTTTCGTTAAATGGAACTGGGAAATATTTTTAACGCAATGTGTATATTTGAACTGGTTTATTTTTACTCATTGGTATTTGCAATGGAACTCACAATAGAAAATGAGTTTCACTGTAGGGGCATCTCAATGCTGACCAACTTATTTGATTCTAGCGTCTGTAATTCGGAAGCCAATAAGATAGTTAGTTTGAGCTTTGTGGTTTAATTTCGTTGACTTCAAAGGCTTCTTGAACTTGTTACTTGAGCGGATATCCAAAATTGTTATCTCATAATTTATTTGCATGCATGGGTGCTACCTTCCCCTGTAGCTTCAGTAAGTCATTCAGCATGCGATTCGTAACTACTTCTAGGTAATGGCAACTAATTACCAAGGTAAGCACTTCCAATATAATTTCTGTATTACATTTAACTCATTATGTCATAGAAGGTAATGTGTTGTGATTGTATTCTGAACTAGTTACGGAAACAGTTACATTGGAGTGCTTTCAGAAGTGATGATAGAAAATCAGTTCAGTAAGAGATATGCTGTAATACATTACAGAAGTGGTGATATGGTACGTTGATATATGGTGAAAACTACGAAAATTGTAAATAATATTATAAGTAAATAATATTATAATTCGAGATGATATCATCTCGAAAACGTACGAGTATGCGTGATGGAAATCAAAGTCTAATTCGGAGTGTAGCACACCAATGACGATGATTCGCTTAGTTGGAAAATAAATAAGTACAACGTGTATACAAAATATATAGACACAGATTTTATGAATGAAAAAAGACATGTAAAACAGCAAATATCACTATAAAGTTGATAAATTTTATTTATCAAAACAAGGATATAAAATCAAAGTATTCCAGCATTATTCAAAACGGAACTGCGTGCATAAGAATTGCGCAGTACTTTAATAAAAATTGTGGCTACGCAGCCTCACTTGCTCGTATAAATAAGCAACAAGTTACCTACTGCATTACTTTTTAAGAACGGTAATGCAGTAGGTAAGTTGTTACTTGATCGCTTACTCGACAAACTCGATTACATTGTTAGTAATGGAGCTTCGTGAATAATGTAGTACTTCCAGAATCAATTCTCAAGCAACGCCTTGCCATTTTTCCTACAGGGTCATAACACTCGTGATTGTATTAACGTGCATACATATGTAGGTTGTCACGCGTACCTGGCAGTGACATCTCCAGAACGACTGTTCGATTTTGGGCTCTATTCTGACAGTCAC
The DNA here is from genome assembly GCA_963978885.1 of Nemotelus pantherinus. Taxonomy (NCBI): domain Eukaryota; kingdom Metazoa; phylum Arthropoda; class Insecta; order Diptera; family Stratiomyidae; genus Nemotelus; species Nemotelus pantherinus. The sequence continues at coordinate 73,829,094 of OZ022265.1, read as the reverse complement.
CTTACGTGAGATCTCTCCTCACTTGGAAAGTCACGTCACCTACGAACCGGTATTCTGATAGTACCGTGAAGTGCAGTACTTAGATGCGGGGCGGCTTGGGGACACCGCACGCAAAAAGGAACTTTGCCTTCCTTCATATCACTAGCGCGGCTTACTTTGAAAGGAGTAAAATAAATTTAAAAAAAAAATTAAAGTTCAATTGGAAGTGAAGAAAATCTAACGCAAATGGTAGACTTAAGTAGCCTGGGCATATAAGGTAAATTCGGACTATCGGATCATAGAAGGTAAACTGTTAAACTCGGGCATGTACAGATAATTACGCAAAGTTTCTGGATGAAAAGAGAATATTTATTGGATAATTTTTGTGTTATTCCGATTTTGAGGAGTATTATTACGTAAAAAAAAAGTTTGTGTAGAAGAAATATAGTACAATCCAGTTTAGTTTAAAAACCTCTCCAGACAATCGCACATGTTGTAATACAAACATAAAAACACCCCAAAAATTAACACAACCACAAAAACAACGTCCCAGCAAAACATCTATCGGTGAAATCGTCTTAATGCTATGGAGCGCACGTAGTCGAATTTAGCCGCATTATTGAAATTAAAATATTTCATAATCTTCAAAATAAAATTTATTTACTTTTTTCCATAATTCATTTATCAAAATGTCATACCACACTTCTCTTCGCAGTCACTTGATATTATTGAGTGACTGAAAATCTCACCTCAAATCTCATCAAGAGAGTCACTTCATTCGTCACGTGAGGTGACTCTCAGAATAGGGCCTTTTATTTTAGTCACCTCACGTGACGAATGAAGTGACTCTCTTGATCCCGTACTCTGAGAGTCACGTGAAGTGACTTCATCACACCTCAAGTGACATTTTCGCTCTGTCGGCTATTCCAAGAGTCACATGAAGTAATGAGAGTCACGTGAGGTGAGATTTTCAGTCAGTCGATAATATCAAGTGACTGCGAAGAGAAGTGTGAGAGAAATTGACATTTTGATAAATCAATGGAGGATTTTGACGCGGTATGGATCGTGAATTATGAAAAAAGTAAATAAATGTTACTTTGAATATAATTATATATTTTAATTTTAATAATGCGGCTGAACTCGACTTCGTGTTCTCCATAAACCCAAAACCTAAATCATGACAGCGCACACATAAAACCACTTTTAATATTCACCATTACATTTTCATAGTCCTTACATTTTTAATCTTGTGTAACAAATTTTAGTATACCTATTCCACTTGTAAATATACCTGCCTCTTTTTTAATTTCACTAACCATTTGCTTATCCCTGGGAATACCCAGTTTGCGTTAAATTTTCTTGACTTCCATTTGTCAATGTTGAGGTGTTGCACTCAAACACAAATTCGTAGTCACCTCACCTAGACTGTCAGAATACGGGTTTGTAGGTGACGTGACTTTCGAAGTGACGAGAGATCTCACTTGAGGTTACTCTCTAATAGGGCCCTAACTTTAATTTTTGGTAATTAACAGTTCAAACAATAACGTGTCCGTTCAAAAAACAAATAATATTTGACCTTCACATAGAAATAAACACAAAAGGTTCTAGACCATTCTCGCCAATAAAAGAACAGGATAGAATTGGGGGCACTGATGTGAAGAAAAAGAACTGTAAAACGAACAAACAAGCGCAATAGTTCACTCCCAAAACCTCATATAAAGCAATAACACTTTCTATAGTCATTCTTTTATCATTAATCATCACAAATTATTGATAATTGTACATAATAAAAATTATCATATTTCGTTAATTTATTTCCCTTACATTGCAATTAACGACAAAGTGTTGGAACGTTATGGGCAGGCGGTATGCTTTTAAAAGTTGAAACAAATTCTTTGAACTGAAAATTAAATGGTCTAACTCCGTCGTACTAAATGGATTATTAGTTCCCGAAATTCAATCAAAGTTTAAGATTTCTTGTTTTTTTACTAATGTTCGAAGAAAAACATTCGTATTAAAATCACTTTGGATAAAAATTCATATTTCTATATGTATATATATATATATATATATATATATATATATATATATATATATATATATATATATATATATATATATATATATATATATATATATATATTATCAAATAATTTCAGTGAAAAAATCTCAGGAACGCACCATCCGATTGATCATGTGATTGCTGTGTCCTCGTCGTTAGATCAAAACTCTCAAGTTGTTGCTGTATATACTGATTTTTCTAAGGCTTTTGACTCTGTCAATTTCGATCTTCTACTACTCAAATTAAATCACTATGGCATCTGTGAACCCTTACTTTCTTGGATATTTTCGTTTTTGACTAGCCGCACTTGTTTTGTCTCCCTCTCTGGCGTTTCGTCCTTACCATTTTCGCCCTCTTCTGGTGTACCTCAAGGTTCTATATTAGGACCGCTATTATTCAACCTCTTCATCAATGATCTTCCTATGATTCTATCGTCATCTTGTTTGCTCTATGCAGATGACTTAAAATTATTTCGAGTAATCAATACCTCAGATGATCATCTACTTCTGCAGGATGATTTGAACTCTCTTACTGTTTGGTGTAACTCTAACTGCCTACCGTTACATGTTTCTAAGTGTTTTGCCATGTCTTATTCTCTGAAGTCCCAGACTAATACCTTTCCTTACTTACTATGTGAATCCGTCCTTGTCTCTGTGGATTATTTTACTGATCTGGGTGTAACCTTTGATCGCAAACTTAAATTTGATATCCATGTTCGTAACATTACTAATTTCCGATGCCATTGAATCTGTTCAAAGGAGGTTCAGTCGCACCCTACTCTTTAAATATAATCTTCCTTACATGCCTTACGATGAACGCTTATCGCTCCTTAATCTCCCTCTCCTCGCAAAGCGCAGAGTTTACCTTGATGAATGCTTTCTTTTCAAAATTTTCCGAGGCCATCTGAACTCATCTATTGCATCGTTGATTATTGAACGGCAGTGTGAGAGGCAAATTAGGTCCTCCGTTGTCTTTGATGTACCATTTGCCCGTACTGAAACTTATTTTCATTCTCCTGTTTTGCGCCTATTACGTACCCATAATGGCCTCCAACTTGGTCCTATTCCACACTCTATTGCTACCTTTAAAAGAAATGTTCGCAGCACAATTTTTGCTGATGTTTAATCTTATTTATCTTTTTTATCATTCGATTCTTGTTTTTCATATCTTAATTTTCTCATTTTTTTAGTACTAAGCTTTTCTATTTGTAATTGGACTTTTTGCCTGTTAATGGATTACTTAAATAAATAAATAAATAAATAAAATAAATAACTGAAATTTTCAGGATACATAGGTGTATTTACAGAATAGTGCCAAGTTTCACAAAAAGATAATAATCTTTCACCCTTTGGCGCCGGCGGCCATTTTAGTGATATTTTAAATATACCTATTTTTCTGTCAACAAATAACTTTCGCAAAACTAAAGTTTATGGAATGAATTTTGAACGTATTCCAAATGTGAATAAGATAATTTTTTGAAATTTTTAACCCTATGTGTGCACTAGGTGCCTAATATGAGATTGGATAAATTTGATAATTTTTGAATTAAGATAACTTTTGACCAGATTATCAGATCACCATCAAACATAAAGGACATTTTGTTGTTACTAAGTTGAGTAATTGAACGTGCTGGGAACCTTGCAGCTACGGCAGGCATTGAAAGTTAACACCTTCAAACCATCGACTCTCAAGAAAAATGTTCGTCTTTTACCATAAAAACCAACTCATATAAAAATCCTATGCGCTGTCTATACAATCCAAGGAAAATTTTTGAGATTTCGCATCAGACGAGAACGGTAACCCTTCTCCAATTCACCTATATTTTAAGCATCAAAAACTTCTGTTCACGAAAATTCACGACCCAATAATCAGATACAAATGAAATTCACAGAATGTTTTGGTATTGAACAGAAATAGGTCTGACGGAAGCGATTTGGAAATGCGGGGAACTCTGTGCCAGCGGTGTCATCTTGAAAAATTATTAAAAAAAAAATATTGCTTTTTGCCCTATGAATTCTGATTCAGTTATCGGATGTTCATGAAATTCACGCCGGAACTGAATCTTACTCTAAGCCGTATTCGGTAGAAATTTGATTGAAAAATTCGGTTGGTGCTTCCAGATATGGTAATTTTGGTGTCTTGGGTTGTGAAAATTCGCTCAAGAAAATAAAGCTTTTTGCCCTATAGCTTCCAGTGCAGTCATGAAATCAAAACGAATTTCATATGATATATAGACTTATTATATGCATTATTCAGAAGAAATCTGGTAATATATAATTATAGGGTTGCCAGCTATTGTTAGTTTTGTAATATCTTTATTAAGCAATTTTGTCGTAAAATTTTCAAACGGTAATAATCTTGCATTGACAATATATAACAAATATTAAGTTTTCGGAAATTTGAAAACTTTTGCGACTGATAACCCTAAATTTCTTTGTACTCCTATAACTTCCAATGCAGTCATCGGATCAAAACGAAATTTGCAGAGTAGGTCGATTTTAATGTAAGGCAGGTGTGACATATTTTTGGATTTGATGCTTGCGCGAGGCGTTTTTTGCTATTTTCGTATCAATAAATGCTTACATGAAGTATTCATATCGCGAACATTTACGATGAAAATAAGTTACCAATTTTTAAATTTTTTAGGTTCTAGAAATGTTTCGGTTCCAAACATCTTTCGTTTTTTGACCATAAACATCTTTCTATCCCTGTAACTTTCAAGAAAATCATCGGATAAAATCGAAATCGATAGAGTTAGTTGACTTTGACGTGCGGCAATTGTGGGAGACTTTTAGTTGCAGTGCTGGTAAAGTGTTGCGAACACTAAGCATTTTCTTCCTTTATGTTGTGTTACGCTGCTTTCAAAGTTGTTCAGTGTTTGGCTTTCCTTCATCTTGAAATTCCTGAAATCCGTTCCATCCTATGAGTTTAAATGCATTGTTAACATCAAAGTGATTTCGCACTCGCAACAGGTTGGAGCGCATGTGGTAGAATATGCATTCAAAATCTGCATGATTCTTCTACTGTTCATCGACCATTAGTATTTCTAGCGGTTCAGGTACGCTAGAGTGTTTTTTTCTTTTGCTGGCCCTCCAAAAAAAACCAAATCTCAAATTTATATATCTGATATCTAATATACATATAATGCCCATCGTTTCAGATTAACAGTTTCTGGTCTGATAAATACTTTGTCCCCGCATATTATATATACACAATATATTTTGTGACACACGGTATTGGGAAATTCCAACATTGAAAATTTTAAATACAAGACCGATTTTAAATAAAAGACCGAAGCATTGATTTTTCGAGAGCAATCTGCCACTCTGAAAGAATTTATTACATTAACCGATTGTACTCATTAGAAAAGTAGCATTGAAAACAACAGCAATCCTGCTCCAGTTGTTATAATTTTCAATTGGATATTGGATATTGGAACCAGCTCTCGATAGAGGCGCAAAATAACGTGGCTCTTCTTTCGTTCACTCTGCCACCTCGCTTAGTGATAATGCATAATTCAAGTGTAATTCATACATTCATTCATCGCTGATACCACTGCATTTAACACAAGTGGTAGTAGGACACGTATATTCCTAAGTCAGAATCGTTTTTCCCTGAAAGGTTTCGAAACTACTTATGACATCTTCATACTTGATTCATCGATGTTTTGTGCCCAAAGACAGACAGGTGCTTCGTAAGTGATACTCAGCGTACTCTTGAAGCTTGCGCCATTGAGTTGGCAGGATAGGTTCAGTTGAGGTGCACTCCTTATAAGCACTGGTCTGGCTTGGGGCATTTTTCAACCTCTCGGTGCCCTAGGTTTAAATAGATAACTCCAGGATCATAACGGTGATAGGCTTAGATAACGGGTAGGGGACCCATGAAATATGGTGCCAAAAACACTGAGCAACAAAAAGTTTATGTAAAATACTGTCATTAATATCGCAGTCGAAAGCAGACAAACTTAGACGGAAGCCAATACAAGTGTTTCTAGGGCTAAGAAAAAAGCAAGAGATCCACTGAAACTTGAACAGGAACATCACAAATTGGCATTCTGTGGCTTAACATTAATACACGAGATCAAACTCTAGTATTATTTGGTTCTGAAGAAAAGTTTACTAGTGAGAAACTAAACAAAAAAATATATGCCTCAAACCAAGGTGTGGCATCCGATCTAAAAGTAAATGTGCTAAAATATAAAAAAGTCTAGCGCATCAGAACCGCTAGAAAACTAATTTTCGAAGAAATTATCTTTGAGTGACAAAAAAAATGTGCAAAGGCGTAGTACACTTTTTTTGTACAATCATATCAACCATTCCTTATCCAAAGCAACAAAACTCAACTATAACTTAAATTATGAAAATGTTCAGTGCTGGCAACACTTTCCTAACGAAGCAGTAATAAGTAAATTTATAAATTGGTTTCTTACTTTTATTGCAAATGCTTCGCATATGGGTACGTAATTTGAAGCATCTGTTGGTGCAATATTTACGAAAATAGCTAATGCTGATTACCCTGTGTCAGCAGCAAAGCAAAATATATACCAAATCTGCTTCACGTTAAGTTAAACCCAACCAGTAAATTTCGTTTCGATTGAATCACTGCGCTGGAAGTTATACGGGTGAAAAGAATTTTTAGGGTTACCACCCTCAGCACTTTTCAAATTTTTAAAGCGTTAATATTTGTTGTTTATTTTCATTGCAGGATCATTCCCATTTGCAAATCTAATGACATAATCGCTCAGTAAAGAAATTTCACAAAATTACAAAAATGGTCATAGCTGGCAGCCCTTTCATGATTTTTGTACGAAATTCCTACGACATTTGGTCTACATTAAGGTCCGTTTACTGCATGAACTTCGTTTTGATTTCATGACTGGACCGGAAGCTATAGGGAAAAAAGCTCTATTTTGCTGAGCAACTTTGCAAGATCTAGAAGACAAAAATTACCATAGCTGGCAACTCTATTCTAATTTTTCAACCAAATTTCTACCAAATGTGGCTTAAGGTTAGGTTCAAGTGCTATGTAAATTTCGTTAAAAGCGGTGGGCTGAATCGGAAGTTATAGGCCAAAAAGCCGTTTTTTCGTAGTGATGGCACCACTGACACAGAGCTACGTGCATTTCAAAATAGCCTCTATCAGACCTGGTTCTAATCAATATTAACACGTCCTACAAATTTCATAATGATCAGATTATCTGGTCGTCAGTTTTCATGAACAGAAGGATCGAGTGCTGAAAATAGAGGTAATTTGGTGATGGGTTGCCGTTCTTGTGCAACTCGGAATTTTGAAAATTCATTCATTTAAGTTGTCAAAGGGTCAAATAAAGCATGGAAAACCCTTAGGAGCGCGTTGGTGTTTGCAGCTTTGCATTATCTTAAACCACTGTGTTAGGCGGATACTGCTGTATGGTGTGATATTTTGGTGGCAGGCAGCTCTAAAGATCACCTACCAATGATGCTTGAGAAAACATGTAGGTTGACCATATTCTTGGTGACGGAGGCTCCCGAATCATATCTACAAAAGCTGTTTTCGTGTTGCTTTATTGGTTTCCAGCTAATCTAATAATCCTACAACAAGCTTATCTGGCTGCGGTGGGACTACATTTTGTCCAGTCATAGGCTGGAACCAAGTCTTGTTTGGCAAAAATAGAATTTTGCCTGAGGGGAATTCTCAGTCCAATGAACGATAGCCACACAGCTCCAGCCAATCTACTGGACTTAAAGTTTTCAACTTGCATTATGGTAGAGATGAATCCTACGATGGTAGGATGTAACACAGATGTCATCAGTCAAACTAGCCACTAAGCAAAAATATATTGAAGACGCTAGAGAGTTATGGTTTAAAGAATGATTCTGTGCAATCGCAAGATTTTCCTTGGAGTCTATGGTCAAAGATCACATCAGGCTGCTCTTAAGTCTAACCCATGGTGCTCTTCATAGTAATCGTGATCGTTCTCACGAATCAAAGCCTCATAGGGCAGCATACACAGCGGTTGAACGTAGGGTCCTGAAATTTAGCGTAAAGTCTCTACTCAAATGACAAAAAGGAGTATGCCCTCGATCTCACAAACCAGTGTCCGGCTTTGGTAAGGAAGCTATGGCCTAACTTGGGGCATCCTTCCTTAAAAGTTTAGCTGATCTATCCTTTCTCAAAACCTGCTGCTGTATATTTTTCCACGGAATATATCTTGAGGAGGGTTAGCAATATCTAGATCAAAAAGTGACTATTAACGCAACAGCTAAAAATGAACGGTCAATTTGAATGTCGGAAAAGTTCATTTACCCTAACAGCTCTGCCCCAGTCAATTACGTGTATTTTTGTTTTTAGTATAATATTTCTCTTAAAGACTATTATTGCTTCTACGAGCTTCAGTTCTAAACTGCATCTGTGACCAGATTTTCACTCTGTGTATTTACTAAAATTCTTCGTGAGTACATCATTGGGCAATTTTCCGAAAAATCAATAGATTTTTACAATTTTCATACAGTTGGTTTATCGGCAATTTGATAAAAACCCTATATATGGCCAAATAGTTTAAGTAGTTTGTGTGCTTATGGGGACACGGTGAGTGTTATTACAACAACATCTGGAAGTACTATTAATGTAACACCTTCGTTCACCGTGAAATAAATAAATAGTAGAAAGGGGCAATTGTTTCTGTGGTTAATGTCACCCAAGTAAGAAAAAGTCAGAGCTGAAATCACGAAAGAGTCGAATACGAAATAAGCAAAAACGTTAAGGAACACTACTGAGAAATCAAAAAATCCAAGTTAAACCCTTCTGGAAAAGTAGGCATCCAAATTTCCAGAGCAACGCTACGAAGTAAATCTAAATAACTTGCCACGGGCCTACGATTAAGTCAAGGTTGGTGCCAACGATGCAAAAAAAAGCGACTTTAATAGACAATGGACATTGAGGAAAGATTACTTGATAAATTCTCTGCATATCTATTATCAATTACGATATAGTTTTGGAGGGTCCCTAGGCGTTTTGAGCTTTGGTGACGTCAAAAGTCGGCGTTGGCAGAAAGATATTCTAGGGTTATTTTATTTGCTCGGCGATATGGTCAGTAGCGAGTTAACTCGGTGAAATGGATAGACATATTGGATTATGCTCAGCAACACTTGCAGGTAGAGGAATACTTGCTGGCAATGGTACGAGACTATTTGAAGAAGCGCCATTTGATCTATGAACTGAATCAGGAAACTGTACGCAAAATCATTACAGCTGGAGCAGCACAAGGGACCATTCATGGGCCAGACCTATGGAATATTGCTTATGATGGTCTCTTGCGCTTCGAAATACCGGAAGACGTGTTCTTGGTGAGTTACGCCGATGATGTAGGCGCTGTCATCACATCTAGAAATCCTCACCTCGCCCAACTGAAACTCAATTAAGTAATGAGAAAGGTACAAGTCTGGATGGAAAGCCATGGTCTTCAGCCGGTGATTGCAAAAACTGAGATAGTTATGCTAACGAAGAGGAGGACCAATAATGTACAATACTTGAGACCAGTAAATCGGCTAAGTATCTTGGTCTGATGTCGGACTCCAAGCTGACTTATGACATCCCAAAAGTATGCGATAGGGCGCTACTGGCTGTTATCTCACTTGGGAGACTCATGGCAAACCTTTGCGGTCCTAGTGCGAATAAACGTAAACTCCTTATGACGGTGGCTTATGTAATGCTGCTGTATGGCGCCGAGATATGGGCCACTGCGTTAAGGTTTGAAAAGTATGCAGCTAGGGTGATGCGGAAGGTGTTTCGGAATAGAACAAAAGTAAGAAGAGACATTTTGGCTGCTCAAACACGAGCGCGAACGCTTGAGCTTTGGAAGGAGTGCTGGGCTGCGGGCTTGAAGAGAGCATACGATTAGGCTTATTCACGCCTTAAAATCTTGGCTTAATCGCGACCACGTTGAAATAAATTTCTCCCTGTGCCAGTTTCTATCGGACCACGGCTACTTCAGGAAATACCTTCACAGAATGGGGTAAGTCAGGACGGAGTTCTGTAAGTTTTTTGCTAAGGAGAGTGATGACGCTTTGCATACGTTTTTTCATTGCGCCCGCTTAAGAAGAGAGCGACACATGCTTTTCTTTGCGATTAGCCCTGTGACGCCGGAGTCAATCGTGGAGATGATGCTACAGTCAGATGACCCCTGGTCAGCTATGTCAGCATATGTGGAACTGGTATTGCGCTTGAAAAAAGGGGAAAGATGCCTCATAGACTCCTGAAAGCCTGACAAAACGGAAGGAAGCCGATGGTACACCTGATAGGTGCAAGAAATTACAGTTTTTTCCCTAAAAGTGACAAATAAAACCTCATTCGATGCTTCCATTACAATATGCTAAAATACATATGTATGTATGTTTTCTGAACTTCACAATGACATTACATAGCTACAATGTAAAGTACCGCCAGTATACGGTTTACAGTACTCAGCAATGTATCTTAGACCATGTAGGATTTTCAACACCTGTCAAACGAATTATTTTCAACTTACTGTAAAAAATAGCAATGCGTACGTAAAAGCTGCTAGAAATAATTTGCAACATTACCATATGAAACTATAAAATAACTTGCATTATTAACTTAATCATTCTTTCGAGATACTTTACAGACAAAGTTTAGATCATTGCTGATACGGATTTGTGTATGGTTACCCCGATTTCAGCTTTGTTTCCTACAACAATTTCTTAGCTCTTACCGCAGAAAAGCGGAATACTACAATATGCAACCAAATACAAACGATGCGGAATAGTCAAACTCACAACAGTCGGATAAATAATTCGGCATAGACAGAACAATTGCTGGGCTAAGTAAATCATATTGCGGCATAGATAACAGTGAAATGCAGATATCCTCCTCTCGAATAAACGACAGAACCATTTCCAATCAATTCGCTTACTCAATTTCGTTGCCCGTTCGAGATAAAGAAACAGTTAATTCGAGATTGTTTGTCTTCTACCCGACCACTGACAGAATGATAATCATAATTGAATTAATTCGGCTCCAAGAGAGGTTAATTGAAAAATCAACGATTCCATTGCACATTGTGTTCATTTCCAACTTTCACTTTTGATTTTCTCGCCAAAACAAGTCTCGCTCGTGGGTCTTTCATTCAGTCAACTACTTTAATTATACGACTAATGGAGTTCTAGATTGTGCACGCATGTCGCTCGTATCTAAATTTGCCCATTAGTATCTCGTTAGCTTTTACAAGATTCGATCGTCGTGTTAACATGCTGATCAGTTTGTAGGATTCAAATTGAATATTTTGATAAAAAAAAATGATCTAATTTTCATTAGGTGGGCTTGAGAAAGACAAACGCTTTGCTTTCTGAGAATTTTTCCGAGCGCGTGGCTATCCAATATTTTACCGAGTAGAGAAAGCTAAGCATATTCAAATATAAATGCAAATCGTTCGAAAACCGTTTAATTTAGCAACTTTGTAGATAAATTTATGTTGAGAAACCTGATATAGAGCTGTGGTTCACTGCATTAGAGAAACATAAAAAAAATACAAGATCAAATTTTTCGTTGATATTGAAGATGTTTCAGCGGGGAAACTGATACAATTTGAAAAATAATTCTAAGTGAAGTATTTCACAAGCACTAAAAATACTTTCGTGACTAATGCAGTTAGATAGTATAAACATTTTCTTATTTTGTAATACCGCCCCTGATTAGCCCAAAGTATACTCCATTTGCCTCATGTTGAAGTATTGAAGTGGAGAATTTCGTATTGATCCGCTAACTGCATTGCAAGTTATAGGGATACAAAGAAATTTACGGTTACCGTTCGCAAAATTTCAAATTTTTTAAATCTTAATATTTGTTGTTTATTTTCACTACAAGAGCACTACGATTTGCACATTTTTTGATAAAGTTGCTTACTAAAGATATGCAAAAAAAAACAACCATAGCTGGCAGCCCTACCTTTGTTCTTTCAAGTTGATTTCTATTGAATACTGCCTACAACAAGTTTAATTTGCCATATGAATTTTGTAATGATTTCGTGACTGCACTGGAAGCTTTAGGACAAAAAGTTTTATTTTTGCTGAGCGAATTTTCGAAATTTATTTTTGAAACCAAATTTTTATCAAATGTTGCTTAGAGTTTCGTTAAAATCTGGTGACTGAGTCAGAATTTATAGGGCCACAAGCAGTTATTTTGCTTAGTGATTTTTCAAGATGGCACCACCGGCACAGATTTGCCCATATTTCCAAATCGCTTCTATCAGACCTGGTCCTACTTAAGACCAATACATTATGTAAATTCAAACTGTATCTGATTATTCTGTCGTGAGTTCCCATGAACAGACGATTTTGATGCTAAAAATATAAGTAAATTTGGGGAAGGTTACCGTTCTTGTCCGATATGGAATTTCAAAAGTTTTAATTTGACTGTGTAGATAAGGTATAGGATTTGTATATGGAGCATTTCATGTGTAGCGGACAGCGAAAAAAAGTCGATGCTCTGGATTTCGTTCGTATTGCGCATAATGGTACTTCTAGAGGATAAGAACGTGGATACACAATTTTTGGTTTCTATGAGGTTTAGTTTGCCGAGTTATGCACAAAAAAGATGAAATTGATGAAAGGTTTTTTTTGAAAGCGGATTCTAGGAATAAAAAAAAATCGAAAAAACCTAAAAAATTTAATTTTGAAATTAGATTTGAAAACCGGAAGTAAAAATTTGTGTGAAACCGAAAGTAACAATTTCAACTCGTTTTTTGAATGATTTGGACCAGGTTAGTTTTGCTTATTTTTATGGCAAAAGTAATATAATGAAATCAAAATGTAATGTAATCAAAATTTATCGCAATTCTAAAAATTTCAAATTTTCCCGATCTCATTTTAGGCACCTAGGGCACACACTGGATTAAAAATTTCCAAAATCTTATCTAATCTTGTTTACGAACACGTTCAAAATTCATTTCGCAAACTTAGTTTTTTGAAAACTATTTATTGGTAGAATAATAGGCATATTTAAAATATCACTAGAGGGGCAACCGGCGCAAAAAGGGTTAAAAACTTATTTTTAATGCTACTTTAATCATGTATGATCGTGGTTTTGCATTTAATTATAAGTTTCGGATGTTTACTTTAAGAACAATATTAAAAAAACTGGAAAAGAAACAAATTTCACAACATTAACGTAAGATTTTACCAAAGTAGTACCAAAGTAGCTCAAAAAAAGTTAAGGCACAGCGCATATATTTTAATATGCCTTTTCTGTTACAGTTATATACAATACAAAAGAAATTAAATTTCAATTTTCTGTGAATATTAAGGCATGTTCTTAATAATGAAAACTTTCATTTTAACACAATTTTATTGGATTAAAGCAATAAAGCTTTCAATATTATAGTTAAATCTCGAAGTATTCCTTTTTAATATACATATATAGACTTAAAATTTAACATAACACCATACAAATGTTTCTTAGAAAATTTGGTTCGTGATTGCCCAACCGCACTCACATGTTGCGTCATTAGGTGGGTTTTTTTGCACTCTCGGGCAGGGTAAGCTTTTTATGACGGAGCTTTAGGTAAGTACATTGAATATAACAACAATTACTGTAAACACAAAATTGCACTGTCGCAGCAGTGCCGCAGGAGGACGTGTGAATGCCGCAGTTGAATTTGGTGACCACAATGCAGCGACAATGTCGCTGTCAATGCAACCAAGGCACCAACCAAATTCATTTTTTTTCTTTTGTATTGCTAAATCCTTTTGTACGAGAATTAGGTTGGCTTACCACAATACATATCAGCCATCGCTTGTTTATTCAACCAGACCATTCAACCTAATTTAAGTAGACTTAATTGAACCTAGTGATGATGCCAACCTACGGTTGTTATCACCGCTAGCGGTGCGGCAAAATTAGAAATTTGGCAAATTCTGCCGCTGCCGCAAATTTGGCCGCAGGTATTGTGGTTATTACCATGCAAAACAGTGATTTCTAATTTTTTGACTGCGGTTTGGCGCAACGCACTGCGGCAAATCGCTGTATTGTGATTAACCTAAATCGCTGCTGCTGTAACTTCACTGCGGCAGCGATTGTTGTCGTATTCAATGTACTTACCTAAAGCTCTGTCATATAGAGCTTAACTAACCTTAACTTACCCTGCCCAAGAGTGCAAAAAAGAACGCACCTATTATTCTCTATGCATTAATTTAAACCCAACTGGGTTGACATTGAATACCTGCAGTATTAAATCGTAATATGAATAAATTGAAAGTGATACGTTGTGAATTGTTGAGTGAAATGGATATCCAGTGAAATATTTACGCGAAGACAAATTGGAGTTAGTGATATATATAGAGATGGGCAAAAGCGCTCATAGCTCACCACTCACCACTCACTTTTACAGTGCAGCGCCTGAAAAAGCAAAGCATAATCTGCGAACGAAAGCTCTGGTTTGACTAAACTTAGTGAAATGTGCAGCGAAAAGTATACTGAGAGTACGGCGCAACACTGTAAAAAAGAGTCATGAGTGATGAGCTAAGAGCTATTTTGCCCATCTCTAGATATATATATAGATATATATATATATATATATATATATATATATATATATATATATATATATATATATATATATATATATATATATATATATATATATATATATATATATATATATATATATATATATATATATATATATGTATATATATATATTTAGAAGTAGGAATTTTAAAAAAGATGATGAAAAGGAAAACATACACATATGTAGAAATAAAGTCCGAAGAGGAATAATTATTGAAATTGATAACTCCTATTTCAAATAAACCAAAAAGAAAATAGTAAACAAATTTAAAATAATTAAAAAATAATAATTTATTAAATAATAAGCATTTTGCGAACAAAAGCAAATGTGGATTAGGCCTACTGGAGTCACCACATTAAAAAAACACACTTCGTACTTTACTTCCAAGGTATAAGCTATAAAATGTTTATAATAAGTTGTGAAATGTTTTTTGTAGGATATTTTCTAAGTTGCATGACAAAGACCGGTAACATCGTAAAGCGTCAACAGATTAACTATGAAGAAATTCACTTCGGGTATTATCCTTCTCACGCAGAACTTTAGAAACTGCCACGGAAAACCGAGGACTTCAAATATCACGTTGAAGACGAGACACAAACAAATTGTATAGACACAAGAAATCTAAACACAAGAGAATTAAGAAGAGAGTAAAAAGAAAAAAGAGTTGAATTGATTTCTTCATCATCATCATCGGCGCTACAACTGGGGTCCGGTCCTGGCCTCCGTCAACAGTTTTTTCTATCGGACCCGATCGCAAGCTGATACCATCCAATTTGGCACCCCTAAACTCCGAGCGTCCTGGTCTACGCCATCACTGCAGCGCAGGCAAGGTCTCCCGTGCTGCCATCTGCAGTAAACTCTGCCAAAAAGGATTTTCTGAGCCGGATACGCTTCGCTCATTCGAACTAGGTGTCCTGCCCACTGGAGTCTACCGAGCTTTATTTTCTTAATTTTATTTTCGCTCATGGTTGTAGCGTCTTCGGAATCGCTCTTCTTCACAGATGGGGCCAACGATTCTCCGCAAGACTTTCCTCTCAAACGTGGCTATGAGGTCAGAATGTCTTTTGCTGAGCGCCCAAGTCTCGGATCCATACGTGAGTACTAGCAAGACCATGGTCTTGAACAGCAGGAGCTTTGATGTTCGGGTGAGATTTCGGTATTTGAAAAGCCTTGACAGACTGTAGTAGGCTTTGTTGGATTTGAGCAGCCGCCCGCGTATTTCTTCCTCCATGATGTTATTGGCTGCTGCAGTTGACCCAAAGTAGTTGAATGATGGCACTACTTCAAATTCATGCCCAAATATCCTGAAGGTTTGACCAACTCTAGGTGTTCTTCATTGATTTCAAGCCCTCAAAAAAAAAAGAATACCAGTTGATAGCGAGAAGCTCAGCAGTAATTTATTCAGCTTTAAAAAAGTTATAAGTCGACACAGCTTTTTTAATTATTTTATGCGAGCGTTGTTCAATTGATTGAGAAAGAGGGATTAGGACAAACGTGAGGGACAAATGATGAGAAAAGAGATATATTAGAAGTAGGAAAGTGAGAAAAAAACAAGCTCCAACATACTGTTATTATTATTGGGAACGCAATATAACTGCGATAAGGAACAAAAAGAAAGAAATGATGGGCAGGAAATGGAAAATGCATTTGAAGACAAAATAGTAAAGAAGGAGAGGTCCCACTGAACAGAAGGCAAGTTGAAATCATCACTTACATCAATAGGAGAAAAAAAAAACATTCATACGTGCAAAGGGAGATGCACTACAAGGCACATATGAAGATACAAGTCACATTTACAGAAGCAAAAAACAAATGCTATGTGACAAAGAAATATAGACAGCAGACCGTTTAACAGGGTGAGACACTATAAAGCTTGCACATAGTGTACTAGACAGACATTTGCGTATTGCAATTAAGACTGATCATCCGACTGCTTCCTTTGATATACGCAAGGAAAAGAACTCATTGTTTAAAACAATCAGCAGAAAGGCAAGTTTCTGTCCAACGGTCCAAGTTATCAGAATCAATTATAGAGGATAACCTGATTTGCACCAGTTTGGCTCTCAGTCCACGAACATTTTAGTAATACAGGTGAAAAAGAAAATTTTAAGGCAGACAGGAACTGTTCAATTAGGTGGTTTGGATGTTTCCGTGAAAACTCCACCCATTTGCTATGACTTCTTCCTGGCAAGACCCCTTCTCAGTTAACCTTTATTATCGGCTAACCTTTTACATTGAATCAGGCAAAAATTAAGCTAAAGGAAATGATTTATATCGAAAGGCTCATCGTGGAAAGTACAAGTGTTTTCAATTATATGTCCGCAGCTGTATACACCAATATATACTGAATAGATGCACTGATTAGAGAAAAGGTGATTTAAATGCAAAATTTTTATTTCGTTATTGACTAAAAATAAGGCAAAGTAGCCCCACGACAGTTCTTCTTGGTAGAGAGTTTCATTCTCATATTTATAATAAACGTGAATACGAGCTTAGAGTGATTATTTCCACGACTCGCTTTACCTCTGATTTAACTGAAATGCCTACTTAGAGCTAGGTGAACTCAAACTCAGTGCGCAGCGTCTCGTCCGAACCTGGATTTGAGCCAGGGACCGCACCCACAAGAAAAAAGTGTTCTAGCCACTCCATTACGCGAGCTATCCTTGTTGAATAGCTCTTTAGCTTATATATAAAAGTCGTTGAGCTACAAATGAAAAAAATTGATGGATTCATCTAATACACACTAGTAGTACTTACATTAAAACAGATAACATACAAACAAAGCCATCAAAGTGGACTATTTTTAGCCAAACTCTTTTTCGAAAGTGGTATAAATATATTATGATAAGCACTACTAAAATTTCTTTTTAAAGCCGAAACGGGCTATTGAGTAAGTATTTGGTCTGATAGAAAGGGACAAATAAAATATTGATGTGTCTCATTCTGCGACACTTGGTATTGATAACAAATGGACTTCAAAAATGTTCAGAGAATAGACTCTTCGTGAGGAGCTTAGCAGCAAAGATGGTTTTGTTTTGTCTATTTTTAAGCGTATACATGACGAGTTACCTAAGACAATTAATGTAAGAAGGCAAGCGTAAAGGATCTGACCAAGCAAATCAGCTTAAACAAAACGGTAGAAATATTTTGTGAATGGACTCGATACGGTCGCCATACACCTGCTGATACGGTGCCCAAAATATATACAAGCATACTCAAGTACCGGTCTAACTAAAGCACAAAATAGTACCTTAGTTAGATGTTCATATGTAACGAAACTCTTTAGATCACCTCTTGACAAATCCTAGAGTAGTTTAAGCTATTACCAAGATGGCGTTGATGTGATCATCGAAAATGAAAGCTTTGTTAATAATGATTTTATCAGCAATCTCTTCAAAGAGTATTCTTACTCAACGGACTAACTTTACGCTTGTATGAAACAACGGTACTCTTGTCAATGTCAATTACTAATTTGTTAGTATCACACCAAGTCGTAACGTTATCAAGCAGTCAATAATATTTGATATCTTTTTAATATCATCTGTATAGAGTAAAATTTAAGAATGTTTAAATGCAGATGGGAGATCATTCATACATAAAAGATATAGTAAAGGTCCTAAATGACTTCCTTGAAGAACACCAGATATGACATCAATTTTCGATGAAAAGCTGCCACAAAAAGATACACATTGAGTAAGGTATTCCAAATAAGAAGCTATCTGGGTAATAAATAACTGTAGAAAGTTAAAAAAAAAAAGCCATTTTACACAACAATATGGAATGAACCAGTTTGTCAAAAGCCGTCGTGAAGTCCGTGTTAATACAGTCAACCTGTGTATAGTGTTGGAGAGCCTTAGCAGGTTGGTATTTGTGGATTTGCCTTTCACGAAACCATATTAGAAAGGAGATAATATTTATTTATTTCGACCAAACAAGGCGCACAAAAAAAAAACACTTACAATTAATATTTAAAAATTTATATAAATTTGTACAATAAACAATAATGAACGAATTTTAAAAATATAACCATCTTTGGTAGGGAATTGGATAGGGCATTCATGACGTGAGCACCTTAATCAGAGCAGTTTTAAACCTAGGTCGGGAAATGGTTAGGGAATAGTGTTTTGAGAAGCTATTGAATATTTTGCAACATCTATTGATTGGCTCATTGTTGGCGTAAACTGTGTGGTGTCGGTATTCATTGATTAAACGTGTGTGCCTCGTCTGCCTTACTGATTCGTTGAAGGTGATCTTATTGGACAGGGACACAACATTGATCAAGCCCCTAATAACATCAAAAGTAAAACAGGAGTATATAACTATCCTCCGCGAATATAAACTTGATAGATTTAAGAGATTTAGCCTGTATCTGTATGAAGATAGATTATCAAATTCGTAAGGATTATACAGATTTCTCTACGTAAATAGCAAGAACTGCTTCTGCACCGATTCGAGCCTATCGCTATGGACATCAAAGGTAGGGTGCCAGACAATACATGCATATTCGAGCAATGACCGAACTAGAGTAATGTATAAAGACTTCGTGACCCATAGGTTTTTGAATTTCGTACGTCTTTTGATGAGTCCAAGCTGCTTATTAGCCTTGCTTAAGACTTTGTCATAGTGTAAATTAAACCGCAGTTTTTATCCAAAGTAACCCCGAGGTCGATGGCATTGTCAACATTATTGATTGCAACGTTATTGAGGCGGTAATCAAAATTTATATTACTGGTTTTGCGGGAAAAACTAATGACTTGACATTTACTGACATTAATGTCGAGATTATTTTGTTTGCACCACTGCTCAAGAGAAAGCAGTTTCGATTGAAGGAAAACTGAGTCTGATTTCGATTTAATGGTGTGTTACATTTTCAGATCATCTGCACAAAAGAGGGGAGGGATGTCTGCTAAAACTTCAGAAAGATCCGATACGAAAATATTGAATAAAAGAGGCCCTAAGTGACTACCTTGTGGTACACGTGATAAAACTTCAATTTTTTTGGATAGGATACCCTGAAACTTAACGCACTGAGTCCTATTTCAAAGATAAGAGTCTAACCAGTTTAATAAGAGAGAGATACCAAATTTCTGTAGTTTGATTCGAAGAATATCATGATCAACACGATCAAAGGTAGGTGGTATCAATTTGATGCCCTTTTTTCATGCCACAGAGAACATCTGAGACGAAAATCACGAGGTTGGTAGAAGTTGACCTGCCTTTTCTAAAACCATGTTGTTGTTCATTTAAAAGAGGTTCTATTAGAGTAGTGAGCTTATCACAGACAATTTTCTCAAATAGTTTAGGCAATGCTGATAGTATTGCAATACCTCTGTAATTATCAATTGACCGCCTATAACCACATTTAAAAATCGGGGTCAGATGGGATGATTTCCAGAAGGAGGGGAAAACCCCACAAGAAAGTGATTTGTTGAAAATTAAATACAAGGGGAAGAGAAGCGACTCCATGCATTCGAGTATGAAACTAGGAGGTAGCAAATCAGGACCCTTGTTGACATTAAGATCTTTGATGGCCTTTGCGATTTCCTCTCTAGTTAAATACATTTCACCCATGATATTTGGTGGGAATGTTTGAGAGAAAAGAATGTTAGACATGCTTGTACATGAGCAAAATACTTCCTATAAACGCTCAGCGAACAGGTCACAAACTTCGTGAGGGCATGACGAACAAAAGTTGTTATTGTACATCGAAGTAGGGTAGCCCGAAGTTTTCCGTTTGGTGTTCACGAAATCATAAAACTTTTTAGGATCATGAATTATATTTTCGCCCATGATATTAACATAGTGCTCATACGCTTCACGGGATTTCGTCAGGAATTCTTGAGCTAATTCATTATGTTTATCCTTGATATCATCTCTGACATCAGTGCTGGTTGTAATTACTTTGTAAAGTTTATTTCTTTGATTCCGCAAATACCTTAGATTGCTATCAAGCCATGGTTCAGATATTTTGTCTTTTCTCTTGATCTTTGGGGTGAAGTTTTCAACGGCGTCAAAAACCAACTCATAGAATAATGATACAGCGTCATCTAATTCTTGCGTTAAAAAATTACTAGCCCAGTCGACTCTGAGAAGACAATTTGCAATGCTCTTATAATCAGCATTGCGAAAGTCATATACAATAGAGTTATTGTAAGATAGAGAAGTAAACATATCAGATGTAGATAACAACTCAACTGTGAACGCAGAGTAGTGAAGAGTGTTGCCAAAAAAAATTTCTGCATCAACAGTTGAGTTAGCCACTACATCGTCGTAGCTATTAGTAAATATGAGGTCTGACCAATTTCCATTTTGGTTAGGTGTCGGAGCTATTTGCTGCAAATCATTGCCATAAAATGTACTAATTTACTATGAAACAAAACAACATCTCTGGTTCAAGAAACTCAATTTAAGAGACACTTGTTATTATTCACAAGCAAAAAACACAAACTGCAAAGGTTCGGTGTTGACAATTTCAAAAATATTTTTATAATTTTATTTTAAGAACTATCCCTCAGAATCCAAAGTTCTTTACAATTCTTCTTAGCGCTTATTCTATGGTCTCAAATGAAGTCCATAGCCTGACATTTGACACTGATTCTATCTCTTATATCTATCACAGCTTGTATTCAACACCAACTGCGATATTTTTCTCATGAATAAAATCGCAAACTTTGCAACTTATTTTAAAATTATACAGAGCTAAGCTTGCTAGGTAATAGCAACTATCTCTCTAGGTCGCCGTATGCAAAAAAACAATGTATAGGTATGTACTCGAATACAACAAAGCATCTATTTACATTTCGTACAAGCCACTCCATCTTATTACTTTATCGGTTTTCAATTAACCCAATAAATCTCAATCCGCATAATAACCGCAAAAAGTGAAGAGGAGGCGCAAATTACAAAGAAATGGTAATATAAAAATGGAGAGTGAAGTAAAGACCATCTAATGAAAAAAGAAAATGCTTCATTCATCAATTCAGTGTAATAGGCGATAAAACCATTGACTTGGATTCAACGTATCATTATTTCACGGCTCCGTTTATAAGGAATGTGTGTTAATTTCCCTGTTCTGAAGCTGATTTTCAAATTAATTTTGAGCTGAGTGAGAAATTCCAAGCTTCATATCAATGCCTCAATTGTTCCCGTCGAGTGAAACTTGTACTTTCATTTGAATATTTTTTGGAAAATGTGCACAAATGAATGTGGCTCGTAATAAATGCTGTAAGAATTCTATAGATAAAGCTTTCTCAATCAAATTTCATTCAAATTGATAATAATCCAAACTGAAACGAAAATAATCTTCAATCTGCAAATCTCATGTATTTGACGTAATTCTAACTAAACCGTTCCAACGACTCTTGGATATGATAAGTTCATGCAACTTAGTTTATGACACTGAAATATATATGTATTTTTAATGCAGATTTATTCGTTGATTCGATATTCCACATCGAGTGATGTTCGCAATCGATAATAAGAATAGTTTTATTGGAATCGTGAAGAATATTAATATGCATATCTGAGCCACACAAGATCTCATCAAATAACAAATGCAAATTCAAATCGGCAGTTACTTTGAACAAACTGAAACGCTCCAAAAAGACTAACAGGCGTGGTGGCGTAACACGTTCGGATCAAAGAACTTGCGTTCTATTTTATGCAAAACAAATGACTAAAGCCAGTAACTCTTCTTCTCGTCAGCGATTCAAATCAACAATTCAAATCGATATGATTTGACAATTTTCCTACTGTATCACACGGAGAAAGATTTATGGATTTCTTCTTTCTATCTTACATTGTACATGGAGCTATCAACATCAAGTTTGCCTGATTTCACGTGAAAATAGCTCCCTAGGAGCTGCTAAACTTCTTCATAACCTTACCTTTGAATCAACTGCTACCAATCCCAATATTCCTTCGATTATAGCTCGTCGTACCATAAACGCACAACACCGAGTTTCTGACGCCACTTGTCGCGAGCAAGAACTTTCAATCCTTGTCAGTATCCGTCACAGAAATAGGTTACTAGTTGCACAGCTAATGCAAACACAGATCGTCCACAAGCATGAGAAAATTCCTGACTTCTTACTTCCGACGCACCAGAATGAAAATTCACACAACGACCAAACGATCCGATTGTTGAGTCAACAAGAAGCAAACGCACTAATATTGACTCAAGTCAAACAGAAAAACCGAAAATCTCGTCGCGGCGGACACAAGAAGTGCCTGCGAGTGTTTAATGAACTGCAACAAACAAAACACCTTCGTCTGTTCGATCGCCTGCACGCACAACGTGTGGAGCCAGAGTACACTGAGTTCACGTTACCAATTCACTGATGAATGAAAATCGACTGATGAAAAACGCAAGCACTTACGCCAAGGCCGTTACCGCTCTGTTGACCGTATCGCGCCGTAGCTAACGCAAGAATGGCCAGTGCACCTGTTTTCCACCAGCCATATACTTAAGAAGATCGAACACGGAAAACACTTCTGACGAGCTCGTCGCGTCGTCGCGGGCTCAAACGGCATGGGGCCCAAACGGCTGTTTATCTCATGATTTGGCTTCTTATCATCTTCGCCTTAATGACAATTTCTTCGAGGGCCCCACCAGGCCGTGTAATGCGATGGCCGTGACTTTGATTTCTTTCACCGCTGCCTGTCAGCAGATCGTCATAATTCCCTTATGTGGTACATGACAGTATAATGATTGCGCGATTCATCTTAACAGAGTGCAAAGGAAAACAAATATTTGAAGGGAAAAGGTTGAGTGCTGATGATGAAACGCATACATAACTTGAAAATTTACCCTAAATTGCTAATGGGCCAAATGTTTAAAATTATTTGAAAGACTAGCAGTACTACCAAATCAATTATTTTATTTCAGGGTCCGTTATAGTGATAAGCGCGATTATGTATCAATCTTATAAAAGTATCCACTTCCGCATGCACAAATTTCTATAGTTTTATTGAATCTCATCTTATAAACGCCAGAAGCTTCTACAGGAAATAATGGTCTTTGAAGTGAAATCTTTGGTGTGGAAGGCCAGGAAAATCAAATTCGGAAAATTCGATTAAAAACTACTAATGAAGTTTCAAATAATTTCATTTTTCATTGCAATTTACAATTTATAGACTTATTAAGAGAATAAAGGGTTTCAAAGACTACTTGTGGAAACAAAGCTGGGTCAAAAAAATCACGTTGTAAATTTTAGGATATCATTTTTAAGCTAATGTCCCACGATTGTGAGCCGCCTTTTGGTGTTTTTAACATTCGTCATGAGGGGTAAAGAACGCTTGGGTGCAGTCATACCCGACATAAAAAAAAAACATCAACCCGGTATAATTGAAAACCCCTGTTGAATTTACGAAATCACTTAGAAGTGGGGGTATATTAATGAAATCGAATAAACAACAAAATACTGAGGCTCTAATAAAAAACCTGGAAGAAAACTTAGGAGCGCTATACAAAATCGAGTGTATCAAGGAGAAATTGCCTCGACTGATGATAAGAGGACTCCAACAAAAATACAGCACGTAAGAGCTGAAAGAAGAAATAATCAGTTTAAACCATCAGATAGACATGAATGATAAATTTGAAGTGGTAGGCAGGTAAAGAAAACAAACAAATGGATAGCTTTTGTGGAGGTTGATGGGAAGCAATTTGAAAGAATGGTGAACCAATACATTAATATCAATTTTGGCTCCCACTACATTGTTGAAGACCACAACGTAATGCGATGTTTTAAGTGTCAAGTATTCGGGCATAAATCGTCAACATGCCAGGCGAAGGAAGTGTGTGGCAAATGTGCTGGGAATCATCTTACCCACGCATGCACAGTAACATCTTTAAAATGCAATAATTGCATAATTAAAAGTCACCTGCATACACAACATCGTGCAGACAGCTATGAGTGCCCGGAATTTAAGAGATTGATTGAAGTTAACCAAAAGCGAATCAACTATGGATATTAGATCAACAGCAAAGGAAAAAAGTCTAGCGCATCAGAACCGCTAGAAAACTAATTTTCGAAGAAGTTATCTTTGAGGGACTTAAAAATGTGTGAATACGTTATACACTTCTTTGTAGTATCATATCAACCATTTCTTACTCAAAGGAACAAATATCATTTCCTGACAGCATTTCCTATAACACAAATGATGAAAATGTTCAATGCTGGCAACATTTATCCAACACAGCAGCAATAAATCTATCATAACATGATCGTGCTTAATCAATCTATACTTTGAATTTCATTTTCATCCGAGGATGTCATCGAAAGTTTCAGCGATTAGACTATGTCTGGGGTTACCATCTGAAAAAATTTTGAAAACTCGGAACATTTAAATATCGGTTGCTTATTTTATTGAAAATGCTTTGCCTACGAATAGAAAATGGAAGCATCTGTTGGTGCGATATTTACGAAATCGTCCGATGCTGTCAATAATGTGTTCACACCATAGCCGCTTCACGTTGTTTTAACCCAGCCTATGAATTTCGTTTCGGTTGAATGGCTGCGCTGTAAGTTATATGAGTGAATTAAATTTGAGGGCTTCCATCGCCCAAACTTTTGAAATTTTTGAAACGTATATATTTGTTGTTAATTGTCATTGCAGGATCATTCCCATTTGGAAATTTTATGACAACATCGCTCGATAAAGAAATGCCAATGAATTACGAAATTCATCATAGCTGGCAACCCTTTCACGGTTTTTCAACGAAATTCCCACAGAATTAAAAACGCAACAAGATTTGCTTATCACATGAATTTCGTTTTGATTTCGTTACTGCATCGGAAGTTATAGGGAAAAAATCTTTCTTTTCCTGAGCAATTTTACAATATTTAGGAGACAAAAATTGCCGTTGCTGGCGTCCCTATACTAATTTTTCAACCAAATTTCTATGAAATCTATCTTAGAGGAAAGTTCACCTACTGCGTGAATTTGGTTAAAATTTGGTGGCTAAATCAGAAGCTATAGGCCAAAAACCAGTTTTTTTTTCTCAGCGATTTTTCCACTGCCACAGTGTTGCTCGTTTTTCGAGCCCCTCTCAGACCCGGTCCTAGCAAATCCCAACATGTCCTGTAAATTTCATATTGATCGCATTATCCGATCGTCAGTTCTCGAACACAGAAGTTTTGAGTGCTGAAAATAGAGGTAATTTGATCACGGGTTGCCGTTCTTGTTTACCGCGAAATTTTGAAATATTTTATTTGACTTGATGGGCAAAAGTCAAAATTTATCAATAATTTGAATTCAGTTTCAAAACTCAAAAATTTTTCAGGAAGGTCGATGATTTGAAGGATTTTTGTTCAGGAGCCTGCAGTAGCTACAGAGTTGCCCGCACGTTCTTGAACGTGTAAAAAATTCTAGTCTACATCAAAATTCTCTGAAAATTTCACAATGATCCATTGTTTTTCTTTGAAGTTATGACAAATCTAAATTTGAAAAAAATCCTTGCCTACTTTTACGCACTCAGCACCTACACAAGGCTCAAAATTTCCACTTCTTTATCATAAGCAAACTTAAAACATAATAAGTTTTCATTCCTAGTACTTTTTTTAACAAAAATTTACACTGCTTGGAAATGAGTTCTTTAGTTGCAAAATGAGACTCAAGCGATTTTTTACGAAACTGAGTTAAACACCATTTCTTATAGGAAATCTTCTCAGGAATCGATTTGTGCACTTTATTTTATCCCAAACCCAGTCTAAATGCCTTAAAAAGTGATTTGAAAAACAGCCTTATTTCCAAAACGCGACCTGAACAGAGATTTTTTCTTTCAAAATGGCGTCTAATATTTTTAACGGTTTGGTTCCAAAAAGCGACTCAAACCTTAGCAATGTCGGAAACGGTTCTTGTTATTTTTTTCCAAAAACCGACCTAATGTTCTAACTTTAAGAAAAGGCTAAACTTCTGTTCGTCACATATTTTTAAATGGTTATTTTTATTATTAATCTTGTTTTAAATTAAGCGGGCTTTTTCTAGAATGATAAGAAATATTTCAAAGTTGGCCATACTGATTGCGACTTCACATGTTTGTTCTTGGAAATCGTGCGCCGACACATTAAATGTGTGCGTTGACTGAAGTTGTGTGATTTTGCTTCAATTTTTTAGAAAATATAGATTCGGAGGATGAAACTGATGAATCCAACAAGTGTTTTTATCGTCGTATAGATTATAATAATCTTACAGAGAACGATATTTGGGATGCGGAAGTAATTATTGACGAAAAAAAAAATTTTTAACACAATATTTTTGCTGCTCATTTTTCCATGTTTTTAAACTTATTTTTGTATAATTGTTTTTTTAAGTTATGTCCTAAGGTAGGCACCTACTTTCTGTAAAACAAAAATTACAGGCAAAAATAAAAAATTAAAAAAAAAATAATTGTTTTTGTTTTGTTCCAAAACCCGACTCCAACATGAAGTTTCGTTCCAAAACCACACCTGAAGGCGATTTTGTTCCAAAACGCGACCTGATGAACTGTAAATGCGAATTAATTAATATTTAACATAATCCATAGTTTATGAAAATTTGTAATATTGTGTAGTTTATTATTTTCAATTTATTAAAAAAAAAATTGGTTTGATATATTGACCAGGAAAGAAAATATAGTTTTTTGCTGTTTCTGAAAAGTTTTCAAAAACCTTTCAGTCTCATTTTGCAACTAAAGAACTCAAATATAGGAGCACCGGAAAATTCACTTAAATGCCCGCCGCCGCCAAAAGGTTTAAGATATCTGAATTCTAGCAAGTCATGGACCTAAATTATCGCTCAATCGGATCGGCCACTTCAGAGATTATCTCCTTTAACCATTTTGCTGATTTATGTATATATATACATAAATAAATAAATATATATATATATATATATATATATATATATATATATATATATATATATATATATATATAAATATATATATATATATATATATATATATATATATATATATATATATATATACTAATGTTCTTCGAAAATTAGTAAAAAATAGTCTATTAAACATCTTCTACGCAAACGTTAGAAGTATTCGTAATAAAATTGACGACATCAATATTTATTTATGTTCCAAAAAAAAACATCGATGTTGTAGTTCTTAATGAAATATGAATATACTATATAGCAACGAACAGAAACTCTACACGCCGAGAGGATATACAGGCTATTTTTGCACAAGACAATCGGGCCTTGGAGGAGGCACAGCAATACTTGTGAAGTCATACATTCGCTCAAAGCTTGTCAGCATTTCTGATGAATATAACACTATAATAGTAGAGCTTGCACTTAATTCAGGAAAAATTAACATTTTATAAAGCACCAAGTGAATAAAACCATCTCTATCTCGATCATATCGATGAATTCTACTCAACTATCGAGAAATTAATCACTGTAGCCGATACAAATATTGATATTTTAACATCTTCTGCCATATCCAGCGAATATCTCGATATAATTGCGTCAAATAATGGAGTTGTATTTAACAAGACAAAGCCAACACGTATCACTTTAACGTCTAAAACACTACTCTATCATGTGATCATAAATCATCCAAACATGAGTGAACATATGTCTTACAATGATGATGACTGGCCCGGCTTAGATCATAGAGTAATCAATTTATCCATCAAAAATTTCGTCAAAGCCAAAATACGGCCTCAAAAAATTTCGATGAGCAAAACCAATCATAAAGATTTCTTAAGGAACTTCATAGATAGTCTTCGAGGGTCTCCAACTTCCAACTTTGATGAGCTGATTTCAAATCGAAAACGAATTGCTTACAAAAAACACAAAGCGGATCCAAACTCCACGTCCAAAAATCAAATCTATTTAGCTATGAAGAAGGAATCGAATCGAGCTATTATGGAGGCTAAAAAACATTTCTACAGGAATAAGTTTGAAGCTTCAGCCGGAAATACCTCCAGATATTGGCAACTAGTAAATGAGCTCTTGTCTAAACAACAAAACAAACATCAACGTGCATAGAAGAACTGTTGATAAATGGAACATCCATTACAGACCCCAAAGAAGTAGCACAGCAGTTAAACAATTTCTTTGCTACCATTGGAACACTATTCACCGAGCAACTGCAACTTTCATCACGCTCGAGTTTTTATACTGAGCCTAATATGTTCACTTCAATTCACTTACGTCCCACTGATCCTGTTGAAATATCTGATATAATCGATAACCTTTAATCAAAGGTTTCTCCTGGTCTGGATAGTATAATCATATTTTGGAGCTTCTAACTACAATAATAAATAAACACCTAGCAGCCGGCACATTCCCCGACTGCCTTAAACTAGCGAAAATCACTCCAATTTTCAAAGGTGGTAATCCAGCAGAGCCATCAAATTATCGCCCAATAGTGTCCTAAGTAAAATATTCGAAAGATCCATTCAAAAACAATTGCTGCAATTTATTAAGACTAACTTAATACTGACACCAGTTCAGTATGGATTTCAAGAAAACAGTAGTACACTAGCAGCAACGTTAGATGCAGTACATTTTATCAACAGTGGATTGGATAGGGGCGACTATGTAGCGGCAATTTTCGTGGATCTGAAAAATGCCTTTGACACCATTAACCTTGACATCCTGCTTCAGAGGCTCGAATTATACGGAATCCATCACAACTTCAAGCTGCTGATAAAGAGTTATCTCTTCAACAGGCGTTATATTACAACCAGCAATATGCATAAAAGTCAGGAATGCACTATAAACATCGGCGTTCCTCAAGGATCAATCCTTGGGCCATTACTGTTTCTACTGTACATTAACAGCGTACAGGACATTTATCTGATGGGAAAAAGAGTTTTGTTTACTGATGACACACTACTTCTGTATTCCGGTAAAAATGAGTCAATTCTTCAGCAAAATATAAATGATGACCTAGGAAAATATTGGAATTGGCTCAAACAAAGTAAATTAATTATCAACATCCAAAAAACTAAATATTTAATATTCCAACAAAAAAACAAGCAGCAAATTAATCCGTCGGTACAAATAAATGGAATACAATTGGAAAAGGTTAACTCAATTAGATACTTAGGATTAACTTTAGACGAGAAAATGTCTTGGCTACAACATATCAATAACATCAGATATAAAGTAGCGCCTATGATAGGAATCCTAAAAAAATATGATTTTTTATCTCTCAACATCAAACTTGACAAATTCAATGCTTTTATTTTGTCGAACATCTCTTATGGAGCAGTTTTGTGGAAGCAAACATCGAAACGAAATATTGATCTGATCGGAAGGCTAATCACTAAGGCTATCAAGACTATATGCAAAATACCAACTTTGACTCCAAGCTTAAATGTGTATCGTGAAACAGGACTACTAAGCACACAACAAATAATGTGTCTTTAACAACGAAAGCTAATATTGAAGATACTTAACAAAAAACTCAAATGGCCATATGTTGTAAGAAATGTTGGAGAACATAAGATCGGCGAATAAACTTGCGATTAAAAAAGCTAGGACAGATCGTTCGAAAATGGATCCAGTGCAACAGTTTTTGGCTTATTATAATACCTTACCAGAGGATATAAAAAAATCAGCAAATTTGGTTAAATTTAAGGAAAATCTAAAATCAATCCTTACACAAAGATAACGAAGACGCCAACCAGAGTTTTTTCGAAACTTTTCTCTGGGCATAAGTCTTGACGACAAGAAATAGGCGATATCATGTGAAGACGATAGTGTATAATGAAGTGATTTCCCTTATACCAATATTTTATTGTCTGGGTAGTACGAAAGTAATAATGTTGAGGAGATTCGATGCACACGGACCGTGAATTTTGTGATGGAGAGAGTGGAAGGAAGGAGAAAAAATAAAGATTTGGAAAAAAAATCAAATACGAAGAGAATATTGATTAAACTCGCTTTGCCGAAAATTCAGATTTATATATATATATATATATATATATATATATATATATATATATATATATATATATATATATATATATATATATGCACACATGTGTTATATATATACTAGCTGATAAATGCTGTTTTAACATATAAGCTGAGTTAAATTCAGTTATTTATTAATATCAAAATGAACTAAGTTCAGTCAATGAAAACAAAAAATCAAAAAGAAAATAATTTTAATTTCATTGAAATGAATATAATTCACGTGGTAGCAAGGCATTTGTTTTATTGAAACGAATAGAAATGATTCGCCCAGCATTGTTGCACTACTTTCTGTTAATTTATTGGATGTATTACACTCGGATCGATTGCTTTTATTGAAGCACCTTGTGATATAAAAAAGCATTTTTTCTTCCGTGACAAAGATTATCACGTTGTTGACTTATACGATAAGCTCGCTGATTTCTCATTACTAATTGAGCCATTTGACGTACTGTATCTTTTTGCTCTTGAGTTTGTGAAGCACGAAGTCTGGCCGTGTCCACCGGGAATTGCTATATTGCATTCTAGCAGCATGCATGAAGCAAACATTCTCAGCAATGCAGATGTAACGCTTGAAAGCTGTTTTCCAAAAAGTCCACCATTTACTTATGAAGATTACTCGTAAAAATAAGAGGAAAAGAATTTTCGAGCATACATCGGCTTGGTAATGTTTTCTAAATGAAACGAAAAGATGAAAATTATAGAAAATTATATAGAATACTATTCATTCAGAATCATGCAGGGGCAAGCTTGGCCGCTGGTCTAAGTAGCAGCACAAATTCCGTGTAAATTAACGAGTAGTACGAGAATACGCTGTTGGAATTTTCAATAAGCGTTGCAATCACTGAGCAAGCATTAGCTATACACTCTGAGTCCGGGATTTATCTTATTAACCGCTCTTGGCGTGAAAAAAATTGCCGCCCCTGCTCTGCATGTAAAATTACAGTTACAATAAAAAGAACCTAAAAAAAATCTAGAAGAACCCACAAAGTACCTAAGAAGAATCTATAAAATACCGAAAGGACCTATAAAAAACCTCAAAAGTACCTAAAAGGACCTAAAAGAACCTAAACAGTACCAGAACATTCTATAAAAGCCACCTTAAGGTTGGACAAAATTGCCGCCTTTACCGTACATGTAAAATAGTAAATAAAAAATGTTTGTTTACTGTTTACCGTTTACACAACTACTCGTCTGGCTTTTAGTTTGGCAAAAAATTCGATTATAGAATCATAATTGATCGTCCGCAGTGAGTCAGACTCAATTCCAAGTACAGCGAGATCATTCGGCCGGTCCTCCTTCATTGTAGATCGTAAATAATTTTTGAAAATATTAATAATTTTCAATATTTTTAAAACTTCTTTCCCCGGAGCAGTTCGTCACGGGCGTGCAAACGCACATTCTTAAAGCAATGTCCATATTCGGATATATCGATTGCAGATCGCTGTCTCGAAGCTACTTGAATATGTGTGATGCTGTTTCCGTCGTTTGTTTACGCGATATATAGTGAGCTCGAACATGTAGACAATAATTTTTTTAAGGTCAAAATTTTTCGATCGCAAAAACGTTATTTTCAAAACTTTCCGCCGTAAAAATTGGCCTCCCCCTTAAAATGTCCGCCCTAGGCTCCAGCCTACTCAGCATAGTAGTGAAACCGCCTTTAGGTCCAAGCCTCAATACGCATTCCCCACAGATGACGGGAATGCAAGAATGCAATCTCGATCTTTCCAAAAAGTTATTTTCAAAAAGTTCTAAACTTATAAAACTGAAAGTTAAAAGTTGATATATATGATATACCTTGCCAGCCTAAAGATAGGTATCCATATGTTGCATTTCTTCCGTATCGTATCCCTGTTGCGTATCATTCACTAAACGGATACGGTGTCCACACTACTCAATATTCCATGTATCATCAATACGATCCGTTGCAAAAAGCTCGATACGCAGCTGCAACGCTTTTATTCACGAATCTATAGTGTACAACGCAACGTGTCCACATATGATTCCACTTAGTATCATATCATTCCTTGCACAAAATGTGATATCGTCGATATACTTCAATAAATTGAAGAATGTATTCTTTATTCCACTCCATTATTATATACACTACAATGTTGACAAGTTAACGACTCAAATGCCAAATCATGCAACGCGACTTGTGCAACGCAAGTTGTCCAAATATGATTCGAGAGCGTATCGTTTCATTCCTTTGATGCGACGGCAAGAAACCGCCAAATGACCGATCGAGTTCGTTGCGTTTCTTTGTATCAAATTTTGATACGCAACGAAGATACGTTTGTCGTATCCACTGATACGCAACGGTGATACGATACGCGAAAATGATACATATGGATACATACCTTAAGACATCCAATGTTAATAAGCAATGAACTTTGTATCTGTCTGCAATGCTTCCACCTATCTGTAATGCTTCCTATTCCCGCTTGGTACTAACGCGGCGCTCTTCTTGTGCGATTTCTTGTTCATCTGCAGTGGATTGATTCGCAAAATTCCGAAGTCTAATTGCAATATGGCTTCGCGGTGAAAGATTGGATCTTTTGGCTCGCGGAATTTCAAATAACACTGGAAAATTGCGTCGCACATCTGCACAGCTAGCTCAATGGCGTTGCATACTGATTTAAATAGTTTTTCTCACACAAAATGTATTGAGAAAATGAATTGTCTTCATAAATTGTTTTTGATATGAATTTTTCCGATGTTTTAATAGCTATTCTGGTATTCTGGGCAGAGGCAAATTCAACAAACTAAAATCAATCATCATAAAAATCAATCCAGCCGTTTTTAAGTTATGAATGGTGTAACTAACCCGATTTTGTTTTATATATATATATATATATATATATATATATATATATATATATATATATATATATATATATATATATATATATATATATATATATATATATATATATATATATATATATATTACAGCAAAAAAGTTAAGGCAGATCATCTCTGCAGCGCGTAGTCCAATTGAGCCGAAGTTTTTGGAGTACATGGATATGTTTATACTCACGTTGATGGAAATAGCGGAAGTTGTACTTGGAAAGGCAACTCCTTTTCCTCTTGGAAGTCACACAGCAGCAGAAAGAACTATAGAATTTCAATAATAGTATAAATGCAATTAATAATTATACATTCCCAAAGTTCCTAACTATACAGAAAATTCCTACTAATCTTCAGACTAAACTTTAACATCCCACCGGTAACTGTCAAAATAACTCAAACCACAATGCCCATAGTTCTGCATCGAAAATTGCATTTACACAAACAACAAACTTTGACGCATAACTGTAGGGTACCTGCTATTAATAATCCCTGTGCTTCGACTCCTTGAAATACAGTTTAGGATAAAAACCATCCGATTCCGAATTTATTATACACGTTACGTATCGCTCCTAACAAGGTATGCTCTCTCAAGTGCCTCAGGATTTTTAACACTATTGCATTGGATAAACTCAAATTAAATAAACTCTGCTTTGACGCCAAATCATGTCATTTCAACGTTTACCTTTAGTGAAACATGGAATTACTCACAAGACTCATGGTTCTCATATTAATGAAGAGATCTTCAAAATCAGCTGGAATATCTTCAGAAATTACCGTAATTATTCCTCCAGTGGCCAGACAAGGGAAAGAGGTGTCTTACTTGCTGGTAGCAGCACCTACTCAAGCGAACTTGTTTACATAGTTATTTCAAGAATTGTATAACCAATTCATTCAAATTACCGGCAACAATATAATACATAGCGCCAACAAATTTTTTTAAAATTTGTGAACATGAAGCGGAAAACAACAACTTACCCCACTTCTTTGTTTAGTACAAACTCAGTCTTTTTGTCCTCAAGAAATCTGCAACTTATAGCACGTTCGCACTGCAGCTCTAAATCAGGGGTGTGTTCAATGTGCATGCTATAGCTGCTCCAAAAGCATAGCATAGTATCACTTTAGCAAGTGTCGAAATTCGCAGTAGCTAGATGAAGTAGCTATGGATATTGGACAGCCAAGAGCTGCTACGTAGGTCGGTTTTTACACAGCACAATTCAATAACAAATTTTTCCCAGTTTTTTACTAATGTTCGAAGAACATTAGTATTAAAATCGATTCGGCCAAAAATTCATGTTTCCACATATATATATATATATATATATATATATATATATATATATATATATATCATCATCATCAAAAAAATGCAGTGACTATTTCTCGAGGACGCGCCATCCGATTGAGCTGAAACTTTCAGGATACATTGGTGTTTATGCAAAATAGGTCCAAATCTCACTAAATGTCAATTATTTTTAACCCTTTGGCGCCGGTGGTCATTTTAATGATATTTTTAATATACCTATTATTCCGTACATAAATAATTTTTGCAAAACTAAACTTGACGAAATAAATTTTGAACGTGTTTTAAATGCAAACCGAATAATATTATGGAATTTTTTAATCCCATGTGTGCGCTAGGTGCCTAAAAAGAGAACGGGAAAATTTGAAAATTTTTGAATTGCGATAACTTTTGACAGAGCTTTTCAATTATTTCGAAATTTTCTGAACATATTGGTATTATTTAGTTGTAAATTTGTGTAGCTTTTAATGAGCGTGTTGGCAACCTTGTAGCTAGGGCAGGCACTGAAAGTGAAAACCTCCAAATCATCGTCTCTCTTGAAAAAATGCCGTTTCTTCGAAAAACAGCCACTCATATGTAAATTTTATGCTTTGTTTATATAGTTAAAGTAAAAAATTTGATATGTTGTAACGGGCACGCCTGGTAACCCTTGCCCAATTCATCTATATTTTTAGCATCAAAAACTTCTGTTCACAGAAACTCACGATCCGATAAGCAGAATTAATTGAATGTATTGGTCTTAAATAGGACCAGGTCTGATAGAAGTGACTTTGAAATGCGGGCGATTCTGTGCCAGTGATGCCATCTTGAAAAATCACTAAAAAAGATAACTGCGTTTAGCCCTATAAATTCTTATTAAATTGTTCGATTTTGACGAAATTCACACAGTGGCTGAATCATATTTTAAACCACGTTTGATAGAAATTTGGTTGAAAAATTCGGTTGGAACTGCTAGCTATGATAAGTTTTGTGCCATAAATTTTGAAAATTCGTTAAGGAAAATAAAGCTCTTAGCCCTATAGCTTCCAGTACAGTCATGATATCATAACGAAATTCATATGGCAAATTAATCTTATTATAGGCAAAATTCAGTAGAAATTTTAGTTCAATACAATGATAAACTTGCCAGCTATGGCTGTTTTTGTATTTTTTTGGCAGACCTTTTGTAAGCGATTTTAGCGTAGAATTTTCAAATCGTAGTGATCTTATAGTGAAAATAAACACCAAATATTAAGATCTAGAAAATTTGAAAACTTTTGCGTATGTTAACCCTAAATTTCGTTGCATCCCTATAACTTCCAATGCAGTCATCGGATCAATACGAAATTCGCAGAGCAGGTTGAGGCAGATGCGACATATTTTTGGCTTCGGTGCTGGTTAAGGGCTGCTAGCACTAGGCCTTTTTGTTATTTTCGTTCCAATAAATGCTTGCATTAAGTATTTTCATCGCAAACATTTGCAATGAAAATAAGCAAAAAATGTTTAAATTTTCTAAGCTCTGGACATTTTTCGGATGGCAGCCCCAAACACCTTTCTACCGCAGTAACTTTCGATGAAGTCACCGAAATTAAAATAAGCTTAGATCCTATTATTACCTAGGGTGTATTAGTTTAAAGTAGGAAAAGTGAGTAGTGGTAGAATACACATTTAAAATCTGTACAAACCTTCTACTGTTCTTCGAACATTAGTGTTTCTAGCGGTTCTGATGCGCTAGGGTTTTTTTATTATTAAAGTCGCATTAAAAATAGGTTTTTTATTCATACTAAGAGTTTGTGCCTTAACTTTTTGTACCCACTGTATATTTTCTATGAATTTCACAATGATCGAATTATCTGGTCGTCAGTTCTCGTGAACAGAAGTTTCGAGTGCTGAAAATATAAGTAATTTGATGATGGGCTGCCGTTCTTGTGCACATCGAAATTTTGAAAATCTCAAATTGACATGGAGCACAAATATTTATCAATGATTTGAATTTTTTGTGAGAAAGCAAAAAATTTTCTGGAGGGTCGATGATTTGAAGGATTTCTTTTCACGTGCCTGCTGTAGCTACAAGGTTGCTTGCACAGTTTTGAAAACACATGTGTGTAGAGTGTTAGTCAACATCAATATGCTTTGCGAATTTCAAGACAATCCAATGTTTTGAAGTCGTAAGGATTGTACAGTTCTCTCAGGGCGAAAATCAAAAATTTTTTTTAATGTACTTGAGCCTGTTACTGTGGATTTCAAAGGCTGGGTTCCAGATAATACAGGCGCAATCAAATACAGGGCGTACAAGCGCAGTGTATAATGATCTTGTGTAAAGTCAAGCTGCTTATTCGGACGGGAAAGAATTTTGTCTTAGTGCAAGGTGAAACGAAGTTTCCCATCCAAGACAAGACCAAAATCAACAACGCTATAAACGCGAGTTAATAAGTTTTTGCCGAGAAAGTAAATGTTCTGCGTAACCGTGCGTTTACGGCTAAAACTTATAATTTGGCACTTATCACTACTAAGGGAGAGTTTTTTTAAATTTGCACCACTGAACAAGAGAATTAAGCTTGATCTTATATTTATTTATTTATTTATTTCAACCAAACAAGGCGTACAAAACACTTACAATTAATATCTAACAATTTATATAAATTTGTATAATTAACAACAATGGAAGAAATTTAAAAATATAACCATCTTTAGTAGGGAATTACAGTTCAATCCCGCCGTTCAGAATATCAAATTCTCAACTGAGGTGGGCTATTAACTCATTTGAGCCGTTTAAGTCCCCGGGCCCTGATGGCGTCCTTGCGGCTGACATTAAGCAGTTCATGGAAGTATCGCTACCTTGGCTCAGGGAGATTTATAACGCTTGTCTACGCTTCTCGTATGTTCCCACCAGCTGGCGGGAATCCAGAGTGGTGTTTATTCCTAAAGCAGGAAAAGTTTCGCATGTTAAGCCGAAGGACTATCGTCCAATAAGTCTTTACTCCGTCCTGCTAAAGATTTTGGAAAGGATCATTGATTACCATATTAAAAGATCAATCGATCCTATGCTGATCTCGCAGTCGCAGCATGCTTATACCAAAGGTAAGTCTGTTGAGACCGCTCTTCACGTCCTTATTGAGCAAGTAGAGAAATCTCTTGCTCTAAAGGAATATACGCTTGCTGTCTTCCTGGACATCGAGGGGGCCTTCAACAACGTTAATTCTAACGCAATTGTTGAGGCTCTCTCGGTGATGCATGTGGATGAACGGTTGATTGCTTTTATTGTGCAGCTTCTCAAAAGTAGAGTTGTAATCTCTACGCTGGGTAATGCCAGCGTAAGACGAGGAGTCAGCACATGCACATCTCAGGGTGGAGTTCTCTCTCCCCTGCTGTGGAACACCACGGTGAATACTCTTCTAAGGAAGCTGGACCGTGCCGGCTGCAAAGTGATTGCTTACGCAGACGATATAGCTATTTCAGTGTCGGAAAAGTATTTATCTACGCTATCGGAGAGGTTAAATCACTCTCTTGACATAATTTCGCGTTGGAGTCGTGAGTGCGGCTTGAATGTGAATCCTAATAAAACGGAGCTAGTGCTGTTTACAAGGAGGTACAAAGTTCCTGATTTTGAGTTACCCATATTGAATGGGGTCTCCATTAACTTGAGCCAGAAGATCAAATACTTAGGGCTGATCCTTGACTCGAAGTTACTATGGACGTACAATGTGGCAGAAAGAGCTCGGAAGGCTTTCAACGCACTTTACTGTTGCAAAAGGGCCATAGGGGCGAGTTGGGGATTGCAGCCTCGTACTGTTGCTTGGCTTTACACTGCTGTGGTGGAACCAATTCTGTTGTTTGGGGTGGCGTTCTGGTGGCAGGCTGCTCTTAAGGCTACCTGCAAAGGGCAGCTTGAAAAAGTGCGAAGAATGGCTGCACTACAGGTAACTGGAGCGCTCCGCTCCACTCCTACTAAGGCACTGTTTGTGCTGCTACATTGGCTGCCAACCAACCTACTGATCTCACAGCAAGCTAATCTTGCTGCTGTTAGACTAAATTGTATCTCAGCATGGAATAGGACAGAGTTCGGTCATGCGAGGATCTTGGCCGAGGGAGTACCCGCACCAGCGGTTGTTGACTACAACGCCCCTCAATGCATACTGGATTTGGAGTTTACAACTCGCATTCCATGCAGGGAGGAATGGTGTGATGGTATCACCCTTGATAATGGGCTTATCCATGTGTACACTGACGGCTCAAAGCTAAACAATAGAGTTGGGAGTGGTGTATACTCAGATGAGCTGAATCTCAAGCTGTCCTTCCGTCTACCAGACCACTGTAGTGTCTTTCAGGCGGAGGTGGTGGCTATTTATCAGGCAGTCGACTGGCTTCTGTGTAATCGAATATTCGGGGTCAATATTGGTATTTTCACAGATAGCCAAGCGGCTATTAAGTTCCTTGCTGGTCCTTGTACAATGTCCAAGACTGTTGCTGAATGCCGTGCATCTCTTAGGGAGATGTCGAGACATTCGGTTGTTCAATTGATTTGGGTACCTGGACATAGGGGTTTTCAGGGCAACTGTGAGGCCGATGAGCTAGCAAGGCTTGGAACTTTGCTACCTGAGGTCTCTTGCTCCTTTTCAATAGGTATACCGATGACATCGGTCAAACTGGCCATAAGGCAAAAATATCTTGAGGACGCTAAGAAGTCCTGGGCAGATGAATCTTCCTGTGTGATAACAAGGCAGTCCTGGGTATCCATGGATGCGCATCGCACCAGGCAGCTTTTAGGTTTAACTCGAAGCGCCCTTCGTTGCACTGTGGGCGTTCTAACGGGCCACTGCCTTATAGGACGGCATGCACAACGCTTGGGCGTAGAGTTTAATGACTTCTGTCGGAGCTGTGGCTCTGAGGATGAGGAAGAAACCGTCCTTCACCTCATGTGCCAGTGTCCGGCTTTGGCAAGGAGAAGACTGGCGGCACTTGGTGCACCCTTTCTCTCAAACCTGACGGAACTGTCCCTGGTAGAGCTAAAGGGGATAGTCCGGTTTCTCAAAGGAAGCAAATGGTTTCCTGACTTTAGTGAGTAGAAGAGAGTCACTAAAATATTGTGGTATCACAACGGGCCTCTCCTGTGCCTATGTGTGCTGGTCGTCAGGCCTCTGAAGACCGGCAGCCACGTTAACCTAACCTAACCTAGTAGGGAATTGGATAGGGCATTCATGACGTGAGCACCTTAGTCAGAGCAGTTTCAAACCTAGGTCTGGAAATGGTAGGGGAATAGTATTTTGCGAAGCTATTGAATATTTTGCAACATCTATTGATTGGCTCATTGTTGGCGTAAACTGTGTGGTGTCGGTATTCATTCAGTAAACGTGTGTGCCTCGTCTGCCTTACTGATTCGTTGAAGGTGATCTTATTGGACAGGGACACAACATTGATCAAGCCCCTAATAACATCAAAAGTAAAGCAGGAGCATATGACTATCCTCCGCGAAGATAGACTTGATAGATTTAAGAGACTTAGCCTGTATCTGTATGAAGGTAGATTTTCAAATTCGTAAGGATTATACAGATCTCTCAACGCAAATAGCAAGAACTGCTTCTGCACCGATTCGAGCCTATCGCTATGGACATCAAAGGTAGGGTGCCAGACAATACATGCATATTCGAGCAATGGCCGAACTAGAGCTATGTATAAGGACTTCGTGACCCATAGGTTTTTGAATTCCTTCGCACGTCTTTTGATAAATCCAAGCTGCTTATTAGCCTTGCTTAAGACTTTGTCATAGTGTAAATTAAAACGCAGCTTTTTATCCAAAGTAACCCCGAGGTCGATGACATTGTCAACATTATTGATTGTAACATTATTGAGGCGGTAATCAAAATTTATATTACTGATTTTGCGGGAAAAACTAATGACTTGACATTTACTGACATTAATGTCAATATTATTTTGTTTGCACCACTGCTCAAGAGAAAGCAGTTTCGATTGAAGGAAAACTGAGTCAGATTTCGATTTAATTGTGTGGTACATTTTCAGATCATCTGCATAAAAAAGGTGAGGGATGTCTGATAAAACTTCAGAAAGATCCGAAACGAAAATATTGAATAAAAGAGGCCCCAAGTGACTACCTTGTGGAACATCTGATAAAACTTCGATTTTTTTGGATAGGATACCCTGAAACTTAACGTACTGCGTCCTATTTCGAAGATAAGAGTCTAACCAGTTTAATAAGAGACCCGAGATGCCAAATTTCTGTAGTTTCAGCCTTTTTGGCTGCTGTTTCTTTCGTGGTTTTTGATTGGACCGCTTCATAATTTTTATCAATGTCGGGAACGTGTGTGATAGGTTTGAAAATAAAACAGCAGTCCAAACACGGATGAAGGCTCTAGCTGTTGAATTAACCTGATTCGTTTTTTTTTTTAGCTTTTGAAACAACAAATTTTATTAATAGACGAATTTTTACTTTATAAGTTAGGTATATTTAAATTTGTTGACAGATAATCTGTCCTCTTCTTCAGTGTTTATTGGTCTAGGTCGTAAGCTAACCTTCACCTTTTATTTAGAATCGACCTCTTAAATTGAACTTTTAACACTAATTATTTTTTGATTATTACACATAGAAGCATTCGATTAATTCAATACACCCAATCGCAGCCTGCATAGGAGAGATGTAGTACACAACCAATATCGATATTTTGAGGTATCCTACCCCCTTAAGGCACTCTGTGCCCATATAAAGCTGAATATTTCAAAAATGCTATCGTTAGCTTAGTTAAACATTATCTATATTCATTTTCAATACTTTCATTTTTCAAAAATTTAAGTTAATTCAAATAGTTAATTCAAATTCAGGGTACCTGAAAATTCGCTAAAATACCCACCGCCTCCAAAAGGTTAAAGATATCTTAGCTTTAACTCCATACATATGTACATCCATATCTGCTGATATGTTTATATATATATATATATATATATATATATATATATATATATATATATATATATATATATATATATGTATGTATATATATATACATATATATATATATATATATATATATATATATATATATATATATATATATATATATATATATATATATTTATATTTATATATATATATATATATATATATATATATATATATACATATATATATATATATATATATATATATATATATATATATATATATATATATATATATATATATATATATATATATACATTAATTTAAGGCAAATGATTCTAACACTAATTCGAAAATCAGCAAAAAGTTGAGTGTTTACTAATGGCACGCTATATGTGATATATGCTTATGCAATCCTCAGATATGTACTTTGTACTGACTATATTATTCGCAAAAATCAGACGCACCTGCAATGTCCCAGAGAAGTACCGTTGATCATTATATCTCTCTTATTATTCCCACATTTTAAAGCAAAACATTGCTGTCGAAAGAAAAGTAATTGCAAGTGAAACGAAATATGCGCGAAATTTTGAAGTATTTGCTCCTATAGAGGCTTTGTGAAGATAGCCACCGATTGAATCGGATCGTATTATTGATTGTTAATCAAATTTTATGCTTTCAGAAACTTTATTGCATCGTACAGTTTCAAGCGACAATAGCCACACTTTTTCACTTTTATTAGTTACATTGCTACCGTTTAGCTTAGTTTCGTGTCGCTGTGAAGATGCGCTTGTGAAACTAACCTAAATTCAATTAGAGCGTCGTGTAGTTATGCTTGGCAATTGCAGTTTTACTGTGTTATTTATTCGTCAATGTTGCTGAAACTTTTCAAAGACCATACTTTGTTGATGAGAAATTCTGTTTGTTTGAAATGGTAGCTATAAAATGGGAATCATTATCGTTTACTATAAGTGATATAATGCAATGGTCTGCATCGAGATCCGAGATGTTTTACTTTTGGCTTTTCTATAAGTTGAAAGCTTTAAAATTATAGGTTTTCAGAGGGAGATCTGATTTCGATACGAGGTAATGACTGAAAGAACTGATTACTTGCATTTGTTTACTCAATTTTTAATTTTACATTATGCTTGGCTTATTGCTTTGTGTGTTTAAACATAAAGATCTGATATGTTGAGCTAAATATTACTGTGTTTGACCAATTACATGTTCAATTTCAATCGATACAGTCGATATGCAATTTTTCAACTCGAGATCTCTGCGTTTTCCAAATAAATCAGTTCTTTTATCGCCGCTAAGGACACTTAAATTACTGAGTCAATCAAACAGAACGATTCACTTAACTCGCATACAAACTTCAACGATCGCACTAGTATCACAATAACTTGCTCTAATATCCCAAGTCATCATCAACGTGGCACAACAGCTCGACGTCGTATGCCACCCTCTACTTTCATACCAGGTGGAATATAGATAAACGACTAGTGTTTATAATTTTGAATACTCATGGGAATGAAATTCAAAGTACAAACACTTTATTTACCTTAAGTGCCCTAGACCCGAAGGCTCCAGGATCTTCAAACGATGGAACTCGATTGCTCCTCAGTGAATTAGCTAGGTTAGGTTAACGTGGCTGCCGATCTTCAGAGGTCTGACGACCAGTCCACATAGGCACAGGAGAGGTCCGTTGTGATACCACAATATTTTAGTGACTCTCTTCTACTCACTAAAGTCAGGAAACCATTTGCTTCCTTTGAGAAGCCGGACTATCCCATTTAGCTTTACCAGGGACAGTTCCGTCAGGTTTGAGAAAAAGGGTGCACCAAGTGCCGCCAGTCTTCTCCTTGCCAAAGCCGGACACTGGCACATGAGGTGAAGGACGGTTTCCTCCTCATCCTCAGAGCCACAGCTCCGACAGAAGTCATTAAACTCTACGCCCAAACGTTGTGCATGCCGTCCTATAAGGCAGTGGCCCGTTAGAACGCCCACAGTGCAACGAAGGGCGCTTCGAGTTAAGCCTAAAAGCTTCCTGGTGCGATGCGCATCCATGGATACCCAGGACTGCCTTATTATCACACAGGAAGATTCATCTGCCCAGGACTTCTTAGCGTCCTCAAGATATTTTTGCCTTATGGCCAGTTAGACCGATGTCATCGGTATACCTATTGAAAAGGAGCAAGAGACCTCAGGTAGCAAAGTTCCAAGCCTTGCTAGCTCATCGGCCTCACAGTTGCCCTGAAAACCCCTATGTCCAGGTACCCAAATCAATTGAACAACCGAATGTCTCGACATCTCCCTAAGAGATGCACGGCATTCAGCAACAATCTTGGACATTGTACAAGGACCAGCA
Source organism: Nemotelus pantherinus (assembly GCA_963978885.1). Taxonomy (NCBI): domain Eukaryota; kingdom Metazoa; phylum Arthropoda; class Insecta; order Diptera; family Stratiomyidae; genus Nemotelus; species Nemotelus pantherinus. Next base: position 73,785,172 of record OZ022265.1, on the reverse strand, counting down.
AGGGACTTAATAGCCGCTTGGCTATCTGTGAAAATACCAATATTGACCCCGAATATTCGATTACACAGAAGCCAGTCGACTGCCTGATAAATAGCCACCACCTCCGCCTGAAAGACACTACAGTGGTCTGGTAGACGGAGGGACAGCTTGAGATTCAGCTCATCTGAGTATACACGACTCCCAACTCTATAATTTAGCTTTGAGCCGTCAGTGTACACATGGATAAGCCCATTATCAAGGGTGATACCATCACACCATTCCTCCCTGCATGGAATGTGAGTTGTAAACTCCAAATCCAGTATGCATTGTGGGGCGTTGTAGTCAACAACCGCTGATGCGGGTACTAACTCGGCCAAGATCCTCGCATGACCGAAATATGTCCTATTCCATGCTGAGATACAATTTTGTCTCACAGCAGCAAGATTAGCTTGCTGTGAGATCAGTAGGTTGGTTGGCAGCCAATGTAGCAGCACAAACAGTGCCTTAGTAGGAGTGGAGCGGAGCGCTCCAGTTACCTGCAGTGCAGCCATTCTTCGCACTTTTTCAAGCTGCCGTTTGCAGGTAGCCTTAAGAGCAGCCTGCCGCCAGAACGCCACCCCAAACAACAGAATTGGTTCCACTACTGCAGTGTAAAGCCAAGCAACAGTACGAGGCTGCAATCCCCTATGGCCCTTTTGCAACAGTAAAGTGCGTTGAAAGCCTTCCGAGCTCTTTCTGCCACATTGTACGTCCATAGTAACTTCGAGTCAAGGATCAGCCCTAAGTATTTGACCTTCTGGCTAAAGTTAATGGAGACCCCATTCAATTTGGGTAACTCAAAATCAGGAACTTTGTACCTCCTTGTAAACAGCACTAGTTCTGTTTTATTAGGATTCACATTCAAGCCGCACTCACGACTCCAACGCGAAATTATGTCAAGAGAGTGATTTAACCTCTCCGATAGCGTAGATAAATACTTTCCCGACACTGAAACAGCTATGTCGTCTGCGTAAGCAATCACTTTGCAGCCGGCACGGTCCAGCTTCCTTAGAAGAGTATTCACCGTGATGCTCCACAGCAGGGGAGAAAGAACTCCACCCTGAGGTGTGCCCGTGCTGACTCCTCGTCTTACGCTGGCATTACCCAGCGTAGAGATTACAACTCTACTTTTGAGAAGCTGCACAATAAAAGCAACCAACCGTTCATCCACATGCATCACTGAGAGAGCCTCAACAATTGCATTAGAATTAACGTTGTTGAAGGCCCCCTCGATGTCCAGAAAGACAGCAAGCGTATATTCCTTTAGAGCAAGAGATTTCTCAACTTGCTCAATAAGGACGTGAAGAGCGGTCTCAACAGACTTACCTTTGGTATAAGCATGCTGCGACTGCGAGATCAGCATAGGATCGATTGATCTTTTAATATGGTAATCAATTATCCTTTCCGAAATCTTTAGCAGGACGGAGTTAAGACTTATTGGACGATAGTCCTTCGGCTTAACGTGCGTAACTTTTCCTGCTTTAGGAATAAACACCACTCTGGATTCCCGCCAGCTGGTGGGAACATACGAGAAGCGTAGACAAGCGTTATAAATCTCTCTGAGCCAAGGTAGCGATACTTTCATGGACTTCTGAATGTCAGCCGCAAGGACGCCATCAGGGCCCGGGGACTTAAACGGCTCAAATGAGCTAATAGCCCACCTCAGTTGAGAATTTGATATTCTGAACGGCGGGATTGAACTGTAATTTTGCTCCGTCTGACTTGCCACTTCTAGAGTGCAATGATTGCCCGGAAAGTGTGCGTCTATCAGTACTTTGAGAGTATCTGCGCTCGAACTAGTCCAAATGCCCTCAGGATTCATGATGCATCCCATAGCTTTTGGTGTCGCGCTTAAGACCTTACGAAGGCGATTTGCCTCGCTGAGACTCTCCACGTTACCACAGAAAGATCTCCATGAGGACCTCTTTGCCTTACGTGCGGCATACTTAAAAGCCTTAAGCTTCGTTTTATACATCGACCAGTCATTAGATCCTTTTGAGCAATTGAACTCCCTCCTACATTCTCTTCGCAAGGTACTGATCTCCTTATTCCACCAGAGGGGCTTGGGATTTCCCCTGCCCGTGGGTGGCTTACAAGCTTCCCTAGACGCGAAGTTGAGAGAACTAGTAAGGGTGTCAACTGCCTTATCCAGTTCATGATAGCAGTCAATGCTCTTAAGAACAATTTCCAGTGAGGATCGAACTAGAGAATTAAATAGCTTCCAGTCCGTCCTCTTTCTGTTAATAAAGGCTACCAGCTCGGCAGAACTGCGGCCAGCCACGTTGTACGATATGTACCTGGGATCAGAGTAAGAACACTCCTGTAGAACCCTCCAGTCACGGAGAAGTTGCGAGTGCCACCCACTAATCAAGGTAACGTCAAGCACCTCCCTTCGGTTTGAGGTAAGGAAGGTCGGTTCGCTGCCAGTGTTGGCGATGAAGAGGTCGTGGGCAAGGATGAAATCAAAAAGTTCCTCGCCTTGACCATTTGTATTGGAGCTACCTCATACTTCGTTATGAGCGTTAGCGTCAGCTCCCAGAATCAGCGGCACACTTGTTTTCCTGGCTTCAGCCACAATCCCCCTGACAATGTCGCAGGGAGGGCTACTGCCATGATCATGTGCCATATAGCAAGAAGCAAACCAGCATGGTCTTTGGTCGCATTCCACTGCAACAGCCATCTTATCTTTGTCACAGAAGTGATGTAATACAAGGACATTTATGGTTTTCCTGACAAAAATACAGGCACGTGGCTTACAACAGCCGCCAGGTGTTATCAGTCTGTATCCATTGGTGCGTAACCCGCAAACCCGGTTGTTAACAACCCATGGTTCTTGGATAAGAATTAGCTCCTCCTCTGTCCTAGACAGGCGGAGTAGCAGGGCAGCTGATGCTGCTATGGAATGGTGAAGATTCACTTGGAGTACCTTCACCATTAAAGAGTTAGTTAATTAGGGTTAGATCAAGTGAATTAGCTATCAGAATATGGAATCGATCAGGCCCACATCCGAACCAAAACCGAACAGAAAGAGCTTGAAGCCAGAGGAAAGCAAAAAGAAAGAGTAACCATGACTGTACTCGGAGCTATAGGGCAAAGAACTTCAACTCAGGAAAACCTGAGCGAATTTTCAAAATTTAAGACACCAAAATTACCATAGCTGGCAGCTCCAACCTAATTTTTTAACCAGATTTCTATGAAACGTGGCTTAGATTAAGATCCAGCTACTGTGTGAATTTCGTCAAAATCTGGTGGCTGAATCAGAATTTATAGGGCCAAAAGCAGTTATTTTGGGTAGTGATTTTTTAAGATGGCACCACTGGCACAGAATTGCTCACATTTCGGAATTGCTTCAACCAGATCTTGTCCTACACTCTAAAAAGTGGGTCTATAATTAATACTTTGTCGAGCATCAGTAAAAATGGAAAAATTAATTTTTTGATTGTTGGGTTAGAGATAGAAAAGAGGAATTTTGTACGGTGAAAAATTGTTGAAATTATTGATAGAAAAATTTTGGTGAAAAATTATTGGTGACAAATCGTTCAAATTATTGTGAAAAGTTATAAGTTATTCCGGGCAGATGACTGGATATGCGTTGGCGGAACTGTTTTAGTATTCTGAATAGCAAAGGTATCATAATATTCGTAATTTCGAGTAGAATAAGGGAAATAGGCAAATGAGTCCCTGTAGCGAGAGTTCGAGGTCGAGGAACTGAGCATTGATTTATTAGTTGAAAGTAGTGTGAACCTATTTTTTGTTGTATTTTAACTCTTTTAAGTGCTTAAGCTTCAAGTAGAAAAATAGAATATTATAAATAAGGCAATATCGCATACGAAATATTTTTTTTATATTTTGTGATATTACTGCATAAGCTGGATAAGCTTGAGTAGCCTAGTGGGTAGAGCACTGGCTTCTTGCGTGTGGGGTCCCTAATTCGAATCCAGGTTCGGACGAGGGTCCGCGCACCAAGCTTTGAGTTCACCTAGCTCTGATTAGGTACCTGATTTAAATCACACTCGTATCCACAATGATTAAAAAATTGTAATGAAGCTCTCTACCAGCTTCAACCCGTGGACCCGTACGAGGGTTTTCGTGGGATTGCTTTTTACTGGATGCCTCGTGGAACGTTTTTTTGATGAAAACAATCTTAATCACGCCAGTGAGGTCGTACATAAATATAAATTTCCGATAAATTCGGATAATATAAATTTCCAATTTTCTTTTACGCGGGAACTGTGTGCCGTGTTTAGCTGTCGTTAGCCTCTCGCTTCAGAGCGTGTGTAGAGTGGTAGTTTCAGTTTCAAGTGAAGCATGTGACGCCCGACCCACCCTGATTCTCGTGAGCCTAAATACCCGAAACTACCCCTTTTGATCCCAGCTGAGAACAAAGGTTTCGTGATGCCATTTGCAGATAATGGTAACGGAACAGCTAGTTGGTCTGTGAAAAGTTTTTCACACGAATCAAATAATGTTTTTTTTTGTTGGAAGAGAATTACGAGTATAGTCAATTTTCACACACTAAAACTTTCAAACACAAAAGGGATATTTTAACTGCACTTTAAGACAACCCAAATACTTGTCTTCAATAGTGTCATTACTTATTTCCCTTGCGAACGAACAAGATACAAACAAGAAACATTTTCGAATTCCCCGCATTGGGCGCAATAATGCAAACAATTATTTTGCCGGTATTCTGTATATATACGGTATCTGTACGGTATTCTCTGTAAGGATCTCTCGAATTATCAGGATTGTAGTAGTATCCAACAAGTTATAAGTGTACGTCAGTCACAACATGTCCCAATAGGTAAAAATGTATTCGAAAATGTAATGAGCTAATATATAGCGTAAAAAAACTGTTTTATTCTTATGAATCGTTGCATTCAATAATAAGAGGACCGTAAAAATTAAATTAAATAATTTTTGTATTTCATTTATGAGAGAAATGATTGTGTATCGAAGAGTGTATTGGTTGTATGAAATCAAAAAAGAGCAAATAATTATGCCACACTTCCAAGTCTATAAAGTTATAAGTAACAATAATCCACTTTTCAACACTACTGCAAGTAGAACTATGTAGACTTAATATAAACTGCTTTATATCAAGGTTTATTTAGACGAAGTAATATCCTGATGGACAATAGAAATCATATGACAGATATCTCTCAATGTCAGTTTATGGCTTTTACGGGCTTATGCAGTAAAAAATTAAAAGTATTCTAAAACGTTTCATACTTTGCTCGAATAATTCACTCAAAGATTCAATAACCATTATTTGTAAAATTCAAAGCCACAGTTTTCATAAATCTTAAACCTTGATGTATAGCCGGTCCACATACGTACATTCTTCCATCTCTGCTCGTCGTAACAATCTCGTTTTCTACTGAATGGAAATCAATTCGAACAACATCAGTCAATAGTAAGTAGCATGACCTGTCGTTACTTATCTAAGGAAAGCAGACAATCCTAGAAGTAATTCATGGTCGAGATTCATAAGCTGATACGGATATTACTCGATGACTCGCAGACGGACGTCTGCATCGATGCTACCGGAAAGCAAAACGAGACTGGCTCAGGTATTTGAAGCTAGCTTACGTCTATCACACAGCCGCAGCCCGAGATCTTGCCCAGTGTCTGCGTTATCGTGTAATACGTGACATTTAAACGACACTATCAGTCGGTTGGTAATTCCGTAGAGAACTGGCCTTGGCCGTAACGCGATATTAAAGGTCTGCTCCAGGCAAGAGTATGATCTAAAGCCGATAGCTCCAAAGAGATTTTATGAAAGGAGCATCGAAAAGACTATTTGTGAGGAAAAATGTCATAATTCGAGCTGTTGTGAGAAGCAATTGTTTACATCCAGCACGGAATCTGGACCATTTACCTCCTGCCTTGCTGGAAAAAATTTGATGTATGCAGTCAAACAATTTCAAGTCAGATAATTCGTCCATGACTGCCAAAAGATAGGAGCCATTGATCAAGAAAACATTCCTGTTTCGAAAGTTGGCATTCTCAAAATATTCTGCAGTCGAAAGCATTAGAACCTGCCATAGTCGCTCATGCAGCATATTCATGTGATTGCTTAAACTACTTAATTAACAATCGATTAAGATCATCTAGCTTCAACGCTATCGTCCGCAGCATTTGTCGGGAATGTATCCGTCGCGAAATCGGCATTACAAAATCTAGTTAAATCGATCTTCTGTGAAAGAGCTTCTTGACTGGCTGGCGGTGCAGTGCATAATTTATGTCGAAAGTTGTTTCAACACAGATCGCGCAACATCTACCGTGTGTTGCGCCCAGGCCTAGCCGAGATACGCGCATTCCTGTCCTGGCAGCTTTTGGCTTAAATTGCACTGGCTGCCGACCAAGCCGATATCTGAGATACTAGCTGTTCGCAAGATACTAGGAATTCGCCGTGGCCTGGCAAGTTACGGCAATTGCATCTGGGCTAGACGAGCGGTGGACGCTTGCCGCGTATGTGCAATCGCACCGGTTCGAATCCAGTCCATCCCGTCTGATGATAACACGCTTCACGTAGATATCTCGTGTGCTACGTCCGCTTCCAGCATTCGCATGCAAGTAACTCCGCAGCTAGTATACAACACTGAAAATGTACGTAGCAAACGCGGAATATAGGTTAAGAGGTCTGTATCTCACGTTTGTCTACCGCTTGGACTTACTTGCGGCAGGTTACTCTTGTTGCGAGATACTCGTACTTGTACGCACGTACGGATATGAACGTATTGGCGGCTGATGAGACGCGAATCAGTGATTCTTCACTTTTTGCAAGTAGAAACAGGTATTTGATCCATAAACTGAAAGTAAGGTGGAACAGGAAAACTATCGATACCTTATCGAAAAAAAACTGAAAGATATCAGGTTGATAGATGATCTAATGTGAGTATACAATATATTACAGCCTACGCTCGATGTTTTGAATGTAAAAATAGTACCTATTTTTAATATTTTGCGTTAAATATAATTTTATTTAGGAAAAATTATCTCTAGTCGTAAAGAGGATACTATAGAATATTTACTTACAAACGGTATGGATAGAGCATTTCATGCATTTGATTCAAGTGCAAAATATTCATATATTTTTGGATTTAATGTTTCAAATGTCTCATAGGATCTTTAAGCCTTTACGAGTAGATTTTCAACCCAAAAAGTGTTCGAGTAACTGCTTTTTGTCGAAGACTATTGGTCAATAAGTGGGCTTCGGGGAGACTAAGAAACTTATTTCCAAGACCAAAATCGAGATCGTTGACCTCGATGGCCTTACAAGCAACGAAGAACTGGCCGTTGTAATTTGGGAGAAGGAAATCGAAAATGTTCAAATTACGTTACTGCTTCCAAATGCAAGGGACCAGGTGGCGGAAATAACTGTCTCTGCTGGCATCAACGAGCTTCTACGAAAGGACTTCTGGCCTCCTGGTATTCTGGTCAAAGAATTCACCAGAATTCTTTGTAAGAATTTTCATCCGAGAGGGGCAAGGAGCTCCAGAACTTAGGATTAAGACTTTATTATCAAAATGTCCGTGGTTTGAGGACCAAAACTAATGAGTTCAGTCCCTCTGCCACTTTAGCTTCGGATGGTATAATATGTCTTACAGAAACCTGGCTTACTGCTGATATCTTCGAATTGGAAATCTTACCTGACCACACGGTTTTCCGTAAAGACAGAGATCGTTTGAATAGCGGTAAATCCGATGGTGGAGGTGTTCTCATCGGTATTAATAAGGCACTCAACGGAACACTCTGTCGTGATGTTCCTTTCTGTCCTCCTGTTGAGTGTATTTTTGTACGTATTTCCTTGCCTTCTGCCAAAACCTTAGTCGTTGCTTCAATATATATCCCCTGCAACCTTCCTCTGTCGATTTATGAACAATTCCTGGCGGGACTCTCCTCTTACCTCAACAGTCATTTTCCCACCGCTTACGTTCTGCTATGTGGTGATTTTAATCCTTCTACTCTAGATTGGGATGTTGACTATTCGGTTATCATATCTACTAGTAGTGTTTTTTTAATAACGTCTTCGTTTCTCTCACTTTGTTCCCTCTATCAGCTCAACAATATACCAAATGCCAGCAATAGAATTCTGGATCTCGCTTTGTCCAATCTCCCAAAATCATCACTTTCTTTAAGCGCTACTCTCTTTCCTTACGTTCCTCCTGATTCTCATAGCCCCCCTCTTATTCTGGAAATTTCTAATATTCGTTCTATGAGGAATAAAATCCCATCCTTAATACGTTTCAACTTTCACAGGGTTGATTTCACCGGCATGGCGATTGAAATAAATAGAATTAACTGGTTTTCTTTTTTTCGTGGCCTTGACGTTGATGATGCTTTGTGCAAGTTGTATAATTTCCTATCAAACCTTATTTCACTATTCACACCAACTGATCGTCCTAATAAACTGAACGGTCCTCCATGGTTCAGCAGTGAGGTTTCAGTTGCACTTGAAGCCAGAAAGCAGCTCGTTATTGATATAAAAGATTTGGTTCACCTGTTGATCTTCTTTTGTATAAGGATCTTCGCTCTAAAGCGAAAGAAGTTGTCAGACAGGCGATGCGATCCTACATTGCTGGCATTGAAGCATCAATTATAACCAATCACCCGAAATCTTTTTGGTCATTCATCCGTTCCTTGAAAAATTGTCCTAGTATCCCCAATGGTATGCACTTGGGTGATACAGCTGCCTCCACTCCACAAGAAGTGTGTGAGCTTTTTGCTTCTTACTTTTCCTCTTTTTTCTCACAACAATCCTCTTCTAATTCCTTAAATCTTCCCTCCACATCCTATCCTGAATTGCACTCATTTCGAACGAACCTTCTTGAAACTGAACTTCTGTTGAACGATATCGATGCCAATACCGCTAGTGGTTCCGACGGTATTCCAAATATCCTGGCTAAATCTCTTTCATCATCTCTGTGCGTCCCTCTTTCTATCTTGTTCAACTTAAGTATATGTTCTGGCTCTTTTCCTTCTCGCTGGAAAATTGCTAACATCTTTCCTTTACATAAAGTCGGTGATCGTAAATGCGTCTCAAACTATCGTCCCATTTCCCTTCTTCCTTGCTTTAGCAAGATCCTTGAAAAAGTGGTTTACAAGCGGGTCTACTCCTTTATCCAGCCTACTCCTTTATCCAGCCTACTCTCGCTCATGAGCAGCATGGTTTTGTCAAAGGTAAATCCACTTTAACCAACCTTCTTTCCTTCACACACACGTTCGCATCTGCTCTTGACCATCAAAAGCAGGTTGACGTACTTTATACCGACCTTTCCAAATCCTTTGACTCTGTCAACCATAGCCTCCTTCTTCAAAAGCTAAGGTACGATGGCATTGCTGGTTCTCTTCTTTCCTGGTTCAACTCTTACATCCTCGACCATACCTGTATTGTAACTGTTAATTCCTCCTCTTCAATGCTTGTTTTCTGCCCTTAGAATAATTAAATCGGATTTAAGAGAAGCGATGAAGTCAGATCTGATTGAAGCAATATTATTTTTAAGAACTATCTCGGATTATGTGTTTTCTGGGTTTTTATATTCGTGTGAAATGTAATAGGCATATTTTCTATTTTGAAATAAAACCCTTTGACAATACAGCGTAATTTATAATTTAATGTTACTAAAGGAAACAAACTAGTAAGAAAATATGATCTAATTGTAGGACAAAAAACGATTTTAACCTTCTGGTTTTAACTATATATTAGAACTACGAATGTTTGGAGTAGAAGTACGGAGTTGGAGTCGTAAGTTTGGAGTCCGAGTCGTTACTCGGGAGTCAGAGTTGCAAATGTAAGAAGGCTTACCATTGGAGTCGGAGTCGGAGTCGCAAATTTTTCTTCCCGACTCCACAGCCCTGCATTAAAGTCACCACAGATGATTACAGATGAAGAAGGAAAGATTATGTTTAGGTAGAAAGATAGCTCTGAGAAAAATTGTTCGAAAGGGAGTTCATGGGATATATTTTGAGGTAACAAACAACGAGGATATAATGGACAGGGACACACAAACAGCTACACATTCAACAGGAAGGCTGGGGATGAAATCAGCGCAGAGTTTACTTTCAATGGAATTTAGCACTGCAATAAGCACCCCGCTACCATCGGTCATCATAGTTGCATAACAGTTACGGTCACAACGGTAGACATTATGAATAGGAAAAATTCAGAGCTGAAGATGTCATCAACAAGCTAAGTTCCAAAGTGGCAGATTAGGTGATCTTTTTCAAGTACAGATACGTTCTAATTTCCTCCAGTTTAGTCCTGATGCCACAAATATTCTGGTAATGAAATATTTTCAGGCTTAAGAACTAGTTACGGGACTTTCTGTTGATGGTGAAACGAAAATGTCTACGCTATTCAAATGGCTTGACTAACTTACAAGGTGGTCAAAACTTCGGATTGGCAACAATATCAAGCTCATATGACAGTGTAAGTTTTAAAGAAGCCATAAGTGGTCTAGTTTGGATTATTATTATATTATTATGATTGGAAGGTCTATTGAAGCCAAGTCTACAGGCAGCAATACGAAGGGTCGGTGGTCTTTCGAAAAATCAGCATAGGTTTCGTAGTAGACTGCGCCGAGGCTGTATGCTATCAAGCCAGACCGATCCTGTTGTCCAGAACGCTGGATGTCCGGAACGCCTTTAATTCAGTGAGATGGTCAAATAGTTTAGCGAAATGCGGAATGAGATTGGAATTCCCCGGTAGAAAAATTATATTAGCCATGGTTCGAGACTATCTGAAGAACCACCGGCTTATATATGAGACGAAGCAGAGAAATATCCGGAAAAATAATACTGCCCGAGCAACAGAAGAGTTCATTCTCGAGTTAGATACGTGGAATGCTGCGTACGACGGGTTCCTGCGCCTTGAAATGCCAGAAAATATGCTTTTGGTAGGTCATACTGATGATGAAGCAGCCGTTATTACTCCAAAAAAAATCTGCGAAGTATCACGGGATGACTCTTGACTCTAAGCTGATTTATGGGGAGCACATCCGGAAAGTATGCGATAGGGCATTGGGGACTGTTATCTCGCTGAGCAGACTCATGGCAAAAATTCGTGGTCTTAGTGCGAGCAAACGCAACCTGCTTCTGACGGTGGCTCATTCAACGATATTGTAAGGTGCGGAGATATGAGCCACATCCTTAAAATTTGCATAGTATTGAGCTAGGATGGCAAGCGTTCAACATAAGAGCGCACTACGAATCGCAAGCAGCTACCGTACGGTATCAGGTAACGCCATGTTGGACATAGCAGCAGTAATCCCAGTCAATTTATTGGCAAACGAGCACAGGAATATGTTTCTGAATAGCTCAGTAGTTGGAATCTCTTCCACTCAAGCACGAGCGCGATCGCTTGAGTTTTGGGAGGAACGCTGGGCTACGAACACAAAAGGATCTTGGTTAACCAAGCTGATTCACGCCATAAAACTTTAGAAAGAAAGAAATTTATATCTGCAACAATTTCTATTAATCCATTGCTACTTTAGGGAATACCTTCATAGAATGAGGAAAGTCAGAACGGAATACTGCAATTAGTGCATTAAAAAAATTGATGATGCATTGCATACTTTCTTCAAGTGCCTGCGCTTCAGAAGAGAATGGGAAGCGCTTTGGCCCTAAAACGCCGGAGACGCTTGGGTACGTGTCTCAGTATAAGTAGAGATGGCATTGTGGCTAGAAAGAGAAGGAAGCTGCGACACAGACTCCTCCTGACAATTTTGACAGTTTAGACATGTTTTTAGTGAGTACGAACCTAACGTAAACCTGCATCTTTTGCAGGATACCTATGAAGGATTTTGGACACCTGTTCAAAACAAAAGCCTTTTAGTAGCTGAGCAAAATGATATAGCGTATAAAATAGCGCCAGATGGTGCCAAGCTTTCTTTTGAGGTATGTTGATGTTTGGCTTCATGAGCTGCATTGGTTGAAGTCTATGCTCAAGACATTTGTTTTCAATCAACTTCTTTCCAAACCAAAACGTTATCATATGCATGTTTGGCACGAAAGCATTTCTTTGAACAAATTCAGTTGTGCACTGTGGGCTCCTTTGGAGATGTGGAAATATGATCGAACTCTGCGCTCTTCAATTAGGCTTGATTTGAAGCACGTTCGCAGCTTTCGTCCTGTCAAAACTGAGACCTCGATGTACGTGATGCAGTTCGCCAGAAACAATGGATTGTTCTTATTGGGTTAAACTTTCACGTAAAATAATCACGTTCGCCTTCACATGTGCAGTTTACAGAGTTGTGGTGGGCCAAATACAAGTTTCTTTTTTAAAATGCAATAAAATGAATAAAAATTTAATTTTTCACATGCATTATTGCTTTATTTGTAAACGTAAACATTCCCATTAATAAAATTCCAATTTTCCAACACCTTGTTGCTGGATTCGGGCTGTAGCTCACAGATTGCTTAGATGATATTGACCTTAAGTGCTTGAATTGTTTCTGGATTATTGGCATAACATCGCCCCACAATGAAAAAGTCCAAAGGGGTCCGTTGACCGAAACGTTGTTCCCAGCCTCATTTTCGAAGAAAAATGGTCCAATGATGGCACCACTCCACAATCCACACCCTACTGTCACTCTCTGTGGATGCATTGGCTTTTCGACAATAACGTGCAGGTTTTATTAACGTAGCCACCGAGATGAGAATGCGCCTCGTGAGAAAAGATGATTTTTCGCCCAAAATCGTTGTCCAATTCAAGCTGCTCTAAAGCCCAAATTGTGAAGCGACAACGTGACGGATGGTCGTGCGCCCTCAATTGCTGAGTCAATTGGACCTTGTAAGCCAATAATCCGAGATCTTTGTGCAGAGTCCTCCTCAGGCTAGTGCGTGAAATATTGAGCTGATGAGATCGACGGCGAGTTGATGTTCGTGTAGTGAGTCTCATACTCTTGGCCACAGCAGCCACATTCTCGTCTGTGCGCACCGTACAACGACGGGAGCTGTTGTGTTGTCCACTAGCATGCCAGTCTAATGAACTTTTTGCACAAACTTGCGTACAGCAGACGCGGTGGGTGCTTCAAAAAACGCACTGTTTGGGCTTCACAGCATTCCCTTTGGAAATAAGTTTTCAATATTTTTCAACGTTGTTCAAGCGTAAAGCGACTCATTTCGTTTTGCGGAGGTATGATACTGACTTTCTGTCAAGATTTCGAGCGGAAAACAGCTTTCAGTGTCAAAATAACCTATGATTTAAAAAGAAACCACTAGATGGCCTACCCTGTACTTTAGCTGAATTGTTTACTTTCTTCGAGATTTTGGGATGAGTGCAGAGCTAGTCGAAGGAGCGGAAGCTGATTGCGTTCCTGAAGTTGTACAATGAATACTTCCATTTTTGCATGGCTTGAATCAGTTACGAATGTGTTGATCGGTACAGATCATAAAGATTTTGGATCTTTTTTCCCCGGGTTGAAGCTTTATTTATCTATGCCGATTTGCTGCGTTTCAATATTAAAATAAAGCAAAATACTCTGAAGTAGGTAGCTCTAATATAAAAGAGAGATGTGACCTATTGCAATTCTCTGAGGTCGTCCATATTACACCATTATCCAATAAACTACCTGTACTTTTTTTGTTAAAACCGATGCTAGTTTTAGCACGGCAGACTCAGTGTTTCACGGGTTAATAAGTTGGTGACTCTAGCATTCCATTTGAATTCTTCTGAAGCCATTCAATTACGTTTCCCTTACAAGGCTTCTAGATATCGTATTGCTCCACTGGTAAATTCTGCGGAACACAATTTATTACACATTCAGTTATTTTATCACAATATTTCTTTCACTGAGATTTAATTTTTACGTCAAAATATCACTTTTTAGCTCGAAAGAATGAACTGTATTTACCTGAGAGCATAAAGGTATATACTAAACTGGCGTTAAAAGAATAGAGATATGTGTCAACGTCATCTGCATTTCAATTAAAATTGAAGCTAAATGTTCGTCAAAACAAATTTCACGTGAAACCGAAGTCAATACTTAGCTTAAAATATGAGGATCAAGGGAGAAACTGTCAAACACTTTTGCTGACAGCTTATTGTCATTAGTTGGAAACCATTAATATTAGTTAATCAAAACAACTTTCTAAAGTTAAATTGGGTCTGCATTTGAAGTGGTAGTCTTCATGCTAAAGAGTAAAATGTATAAACAAGAACATCATACAGGTTCTTCGAAGAGAGCTTGGAAATCTTTCCCTTGCTTAAAAATAAAATCTAACTTTTCATTAGCGATAGATTTGCAATCACTGGAAGCATATCGTCACCTTCGATCGATCTGTCTCCCGATAGTAGTCGTAGACTGAGCTCTTCTGACTTTAAAGCGTAATTAAAGCATTTTCATTGCTTTTATTTGTCATTGCCGCAGAAAACGAAGCACACGTCGCCGAGTCGGTCTTACTCAAGGCTATTATAAACAGTTTGAGCATATGCATGAAATGCAGATTATACCTACATTAAATTAACTTTGGCTGGTCTTATTTCGGTTCTTTTCCTTTGCCGTTTCCTTAGCTAACCAACCAAGACATGTATCTACACAATCGAATCGTGCGGTCCTTTTCACTTTATTCCACGGGCCATCACAATTAGTTTGATTATGATAATATGCAATTATTTATTGTTGTTCGAAGCTAAAACGAGCAAGTTGCGGAATCCCGTGAGTCGGAACTGAGCTCTGATAACAGCCGGTCGGATCAGAAATCATCGAGATCTGGTTTGCGTCCGACATCCATCAAAGTTGGCACGGAATACTTTAAGAGCAGGTCAAGGAGACGTGTACCTACTGGGAAGTGAAATTTCATAAATAATTCAAGCTTGCGAAAGATTTATAAATGTTTTGAGGCGATAAGTTGAATGCACTTCATTCCATAGCACATACACTCCCAGTCAAAATAATAGCACATGTTATAATTTTTGGTATTCGAATGAAATGGGTGTGTACCTGCACCACATAAATGCGCATCTAAAAGACTAATGCAACCACATACACGGCAACTTCGTTCTAGACTAAAATTACCAGAATCGGGAAAATATTTTTTACACAGCTCACCCAATTTTTTTTTGTAATTTATACAATGTTTTGGTTTTATAGAAAATACTTTAATTAACTTTAACATGAGTAACTTTTTTGGAAATAACCTCAATCATTCTTTTTGGTAAAGTTTTGTACAGATTTTTTGCATTTTTCTGCCGTAATTCCACTCTTCCTTAATGCACTGACGAAGTTCTTCAACGTTCTCAAATTGCTTTGCTCCGGTGTAAACAGCGCGTGAGAGATCTTCCCAAACATTTTCAATCATATTTAGATCCGCAAACTTGAGTGGTCAATCTAGGACGTTGACATTTTTCGATGCAAAAAAGTATTTCATTACTCGAGTCGTCTACTACGAAAGCGCTGGCGGAGTAAGAAGCGGCACAGCGCACTGTCAAAAGACTCGGCGAATAATCAACCCTCTTCGCGGAGGAGAAGGGTCGGCTCATTTGGATTCGGATGACGGTGGCAAAAGGCCGTGAGTACTTCGCTGGGACCACAACAAGGTAGAGTAGAGCTTGTTTAAAAGGCTAGCAGAAAAAAGGTAGAGGTCGACTGAGGACAAAAAACCAGCGTTCAAGAGGCCAAAGAACATGACCAGTCTGCAAGGGGTCCAACAACCCTCCAGCTCGAAGCCGAAGAAGGCCATGAGGGCCAGCTATGTGGAAAAACAGCACCACATCGTGGCTTTTATCGACCGCAGGAATCAATTGCGTCAATTGTCGCTCGAGAAGTGGAAGACCGTAGAGTCAGGCCTGCTCAATGCGATGATTGACCTTGCGATATGCCTTCGTTTGATGGGGCGACTGGTACATGGCTATAGTCCTGGAGCTAGCGGGACTATGAGAAGGAGCTTGACTTGAAATTGTGGATTGAGGGAGCATTCCAACACTACCTAGAGCGCAGGCTACAATACCACGGGTAGTGGTATTAAATAAACTGCGGTGTGAGAATTACAGAGGCATCTCTTTAGTCTGTACGGCCTACAAAATTCTGGCTAAATCGTGGAGAATAGAATTAAACCGTTTGCTGAAGAAACCATTGGCGAGTATCAAGGCGGTTTCAGATCTGGTCACTCAGCTAATCACGGTTAAGTTAATTTTGCAAAAGTGCTGTGAATACAACGTCGACGTATACCAAATCTTTGTCGACTTTAAACACGAAATTGTCAAACTACAACGTCTACAATGGGCAGGGTATGAACAACGCATGAATGACGATTGCATGCCGAAAAGAGTTATGAACAAGACGAGTCGACGGAGCGAAACTACGAGGAAGACCGAGAGCTCAGTATATGCGGACACCGAGCATCTATTGAGATTCCAAGACTAGAGGACAAGATAATTGGAGGACAACGATCCAGGCGGCTAGGGCCCAACGTTGGGCTGTTGTGCTACGATGACGATAATGAATCAACATCAACAGAGCGTTTCTATATCATTCAAACCTATTTTTAAAATCGGTTTTCAATTCACTAAACCTATAGACGTAGTTTATTATTGATATGTTGCAAACACTGTATCTATAAATAAAAAATTATGTGAATTCCTTTTCACTTTATTCAGTACAATTCAACTTCTCAATTTAATTGAAGACTCCACATACCTAACCGATAATTGTCCGATATTTGGGCATTATTTTCGCTAAAAAAAAACTCGTCTTTAGGGACGACACAAAAAAAGTTTGTGTTAGAAAGCCATCTGCATACTATATCCATTGATAAATCGAAAGCCGAAAATGTCAATAGAAAATAAAATTATTACTAGACAATAAAAGATGGCTCTTCCGCCAATAATTCTCTATAAAGCTTCTACGTGGATAAAATGTGCCAAAAGCCACAAAAATGCTGGAAGTTGTGTAAAATAAGGTCTGAGAAAATCCACAAATGAGCCAGCGTACTAAATATTGTCTGTTTGTCACGTGTCCAGTCGTCCAGTTTCGAAGACAATACTCGAAATATACAAAACCCAATAATTAATGACCTTTTTTTATAGTGAAGTCCCATCGATTTTTAGTTCCCTTAGTAAAAACAAGTAGTAGTTAGTAGTTTATAGTATTAAAAATAAAATATCCAATCAAGGTTTGATCAACTTTTCTTTGTAGCAACGCTAAACCAGATCGAGAGATATCAAAAATGATATAATCCAGATTAACAATTTAGAGTAGAGATACTGCCTAATTTCTAAAATATTTTAGGTTGTAAACACTGTAAATTTTTGTATGAATATGAACTAGTCAATTAAATTGAATTTATGTATTTAATTTTTTCAAAATGTCAGCTTTCCTGTAAGCCTGTAACAGGAGCACCAGCCACTTTAAACAATTTCCCTCAAATTTCCACTCTATTTTGAACTCATGACCTTTAGCTTAAACGGTTTTGCCACCCACAAAATCCGATCGACCACTGAGGCAGGATTTTTTCGTTGTTTTGGATGCTACTACCATCACTATATACAGCCTTGGCCAAAAGTATTAGGCACCCAATAAAATTCGTTATATCTTTGAAAAGCAAAATGTTAAAGGAAATCAAAGTACGCAGATATGTTAAATAAATAGTTTTATTAAACATTATTAATATTTGGTCGGGCTACCTTTCACCTTTATGACAACAGCGATCCTCTTAGGCATGGAGCTAACTAGCTTGCTGCACTCTTCCGAAGATATAGCCCTCCAATCTTGCTGTAACACATTTTTCAGTGTTTCTTTCGATGTAATCGAGTGCTTCTTAATCCTACGCTTCAGAACACCTCATAGATGCTCCATGGGGTTCAGATTCGGAGACTGTGCAGGCCCCCTGAGCAAGTATATATTGTTTACTTGGTGGCAGGGTGCATTGTCTTGTTAGAATTTGACTTTTCCCATATTAGTGTCCCCAAAAATGTTGAAAACGGAGGGTTTTAGCACAATTTCTAGTACATTTATGTATTTACGGGAGTCTATCCGACCGTCACACACAAACATTTCACCCAAACCGCTGGCTGCTATGCAGCCCCAGATCATTATACTGCCTCCTCCGTGTTTAGCAGTAGGTAACACGCATTCTGAGTTGTGCGCCTCTCGAACTCTTCGTCTCACAAAAGTCACACCAGCGGTGCCAAATATCTTAAAAAATTTACAAAATTGTAATTAAAATATTATAAAATTACCTAGAATACATCAAAATTAATCAAATATTTTATATCAAAAATAATAGTGATCAATAAAAGATACGTACCTCGAAGCTAGATTCGTCTGACGACAGTAAATTTAACAGTTCTAAAAGAAACTCTTTTTTCTAGTGCCCCCAAAAACTCAGCTGATAGATAAGATGAAGTTTTCCTCCGATTTTTAGCGAAAGTCGTATCAAATTTCGGTCCTCCCAACGTGTGGTAATCTTTTTTCTTCCGGATTTTTTACGGTTTTCGTGCGAAGCAGTCTCTTTGCATCACTTAATTGCGTTTTCGCTTAATTGTTCTGAACAACGTGAACATTTTATTTCCTTTGCAATTTCAGTTTGATTTTGACCTTGCTCAAATAAAAGTTGTATTTTTACACGTTTTTAATTCAAATTCAAATCCTGTCGTTATTATTAAGAAAAATAGGATCAATTTTTGAGAAAAACTAGCGCATCAAAACAGCTAGAAACACTAATGTTCGAAGAACAGTAGAGAATTTGTACAGATTTTGAGTGTGTATTCTACCACTACTTACTTTTATTACTTAAAACTAATACACCCTAAGTTATAATAGAATCTAAGCTTATTTTAATTTCTGTGACTTCATAGAAATTTACAGCGATAGAAAGGTGTTTGGGGTTGTCATCTCTTAGAAAATTTAAACATTGTTTACTTATTTTCATTGCAAATGTTTGCGATGACCATAGATGGCAACCCTATCATTGTTTTATTGCCTACAATAAGTTTAATGTGCCATTTGAATTTCGTTAAGATTCAATGACTGTACTGGAAGCAATAGGGCAAAGAGCTTTATTTTCTTCAGGAATTTTTCAAATTTAAAACGTTACCATAGCTGGCAGCTTCATAGCTGGGGTGTAATGTTGGGCCGCCTCCTCGCGGTGCACCCCGGGTAACGCCAAATGGCTCAACAACTGGTACGGCTCGGCTTTTCTAATGGCTTTTGCGATTTGATTGACGATTGGAATTTGTGGCTATGGCAATAACGACTTTTGTGGCATGACCTGGCTTAGATAAATGGTTTAAGGCACGACCAACGACTGGGAAATACGCATCCGGGCTGGCGGTTATGGCATTCTGGACCTAGTCGCTTTATGCGCGGTACCGCCGGAGTGAAATCCGAGCGCGAACGGCTCCAGGCTAATGTCATGCCATCTCCGTCCCGTTAAAACCTGGCAAGTCTCAGAGTACGTTCGAAGCCCGCACCGTTGAGTTGGTGGTGCAGGTTCGGTTGACATTGTTCCCGATTAGCGCTGACCTGGCTCTGAGATCCAGCCCCATGAAGGCTGGTGATCAACCCTCGCGTTGGCCTCCTTGCTTTGCATAGATTACCACGAGGTCATTAAGGCGACTGCACATCCGGGCGGAGATAGCGGCTCTGAGTTGGGACCCATAAGCATTGATGACGCAAATAACAAAATTGACAGACACAAGACAAGACAGACGGACAACCAAACGTGGAGACGACAGTGGCGACGCAGGGCGAAGGAGGTGCCGCCATAGACCGTTTTGCGTTTGCGAGGAAGCCAAGGGTCCAGAGGACGCCTCCCCTGCCGAACATTCAAACGCGAAGCGAGGGAACGATCAGCTCCGTATGCGCAACAGATGCGCAAGGTGCTAAAAATGCTGATCTCAGCAGCAGTGCTCTGGAGACTCCGAGGAGTCACACGCGTGATAGTGCTGAGACGGGAGTGGTGGAGGAATCGGCACCACAACAACTCGCACCAGAACGTGCGTCTCCCAAGAGGGAGTACATTAAGCGAGAGCGAGTGGCTGAGGAGGAAATGTTGAGGAAGTGCCAGCATATCCTTCGAAAAAGGCAGAACTGGAGTATCAGCGAGTGTTGGAAGACCAGACTGCTGAGGCAGCTACTCCTGTAGGGGTCCCGGGACTGGATCGGCCACGGTCTAGTCCTGAAGGCACACAAGAAATCCGGGTCAGGAAGGAGGTGCCAGCTTCCGATTTAAGGAGGTGGGTGACGGTCACCCACAGAAAGAAGAAGGTGAACGTCGCTAAACCACCGGTGGTACCCGCTGGCCCAGAAAAGGTGCAGAAAAAAAGGGCCCAAAAGGGCGAAAACAAAGAAATGGTGGCAAAGAAAAAGAAGAAGGGAAAGAATAGGCGGAGACAGCGGGGAAAGAAAATTGATGCTGTAATCGTCAAACCAGCCCCGGGGAAAACCTACGCGGAGGTCCTGGGGGCCATCCGTCAAAATGTTTCCCCAGATGAAACTGGTGCACAAGTACGACGCATAAGGAAAACCGCAGAAGGCGGGGTTCTTCTGGAAATTGCGCGGACGAACGATTGAACGAAATTGCAGGACTCGATCAGGGCTGCCGTAGATGGCCAGGGGGACGTGAAGCTTGTGACCCCTAGAGTCAAAATCGAGCTTCTCGACCTCGATTGCCTCACAGTCAGCGAGGAGGTGACATCGGCCATCAATCGCGAGGCTGGAGAGGAAGGAGCCGGCGAGGTGAAAACCACTCTATTCCCCCCTAACACAAGGGAACAGAGGAGAGCTGTGGTGGAGCTGGATGAGGCACCGGCATCCAAAATCCTCAAGTCTCGTCGAGTCCGGGTGGGAATGATTAGCGCCCGGGTACGAAGGTGGGCTGAGGTTACACGCTGCTACCGGTGCCTAGGCTACGACCACACAAGACGTAGCTGCAAGGGCCCGGACCGGAGTGCCAGCTGCTGGAAATGTGGACAGGTTGGCCACCGGGCAGCAGACTGCTCTGCGCAGGCTCAGTGTATATTATGCACTGAGAGGCATGGTGCGAATGGTGCCAAGCATTTAATGGGATCGAGTGCATGTCGAGTTTTCAAAGACGCACTTGATGCCAAGAAAAAGCAGGGAAGGATATGAGAGACCTTCAAGGCAACCTGCAGGGCTGTAGAGCTGCAGACGACCTCCTCACGCAGCTAGTCTGCGAGCATAAGGCTCAGATCGTACTGATCAGCGAGCCTTATAGGGGGAGGCATTCGTCCGTTTGGCTGGCAGATGCTACGGGGTACGCGGCGATTTGGATCGCCGACGGGCAGAGGGCCCGTATCGGCAGCCGCGGCTCAGGAAATGGTCACGTGTGGGTAACATACGGAGAGGTCACCTTTGTGAGCTGCTATTTGTCCCCGAACGACTCAATGCAGGAATTCGGAGACAAGCTTAGCTCACTGGAGGACTCTCTCCGTGGCATCGTCGGCAACGTCATCGTAGGGGGTGACTTCAATGCAAGGGCGTTGGAGTGGGGCATGCCCACCGAAAACACTCGCGGGCGGCGCATAGTCAAGATGGCATCGAGGTTGGGTTTGTTGGTGCTGAATACGGGTTCAACGCCAACATTCAGAAGGCCCGGATTTGGTGAATCCATTCCCGATGTCACTATGGCATCGGAGAGGCTAGCGGCACTCGTCAGCGATTGGAGAGTGATGGAGGATTACACTGCGAGTGATCATAATTACATCACTTTCCAAATCGCTGAGGACAGACAAAGACACCACCGCTCTCCCTGTAAGTGGCTAGGCTGGAATGCCGCGAAACTTCACAGGGACGCGATGACCGCATCGCTCGCTTCGAACTTGGAAGGGGAGCCTCTAGCATCTGGGACCCCAGTGACCCGTGCAGCAGCAGAGGCCGCTGCTGACAGAACCATGGGGTGGATTCGCAGGGCATGTGCGGATTCAATGCCCAAACGTAAACCCTTCCGTAGGAGGCAACATGCATACTGGTGGAACGATGAAATCGCCGAACTGAGACGCATCGCTTTGGCGTGCAGGCGCAGGGCACAGCGAGCCAGGAATAGGCCGGGAGTGGCTGAGCTATCTGCTGCTCACATTGCGGCAAAGAGAGAGCTGACCAAGGCCATCACGAGGAGCAAACGTGCCAAATGGCAGGCTCTTTGTGAGGAGGTCAACTCAGACCCCTGGGGAGATGGCTACAAATTGGTCACTCGTAGACTTGGCTGCATGCGGCCTAGCACTCTCATGGATGCGATATCCATGGAGCGTATCGTTGGTTCGCTGTTCCCGGTGCATTCGTCAAGGGCTGACGGTCCCATCATCGTTAACCAGGCGGATGTTCCTCCCTTTACGGACGAGGAGCTGAACAGTGCAGTGTCCAGGGTGAAGAACCGGAAGGCTCCGGGTCCTGATGGGGTACCAATCGAGGTGCTTAAAGTCGTGGCGGAGAGCCAACCGCGTCTATTATTGTACTTGTATAATTCATGTCTAGTCGCGGGGGTCTTCCCGTCGCGGTGGAAAGTAGCTCAACTGGTACTTGTTGACAAGGGGAAGGGTAACCTGGGCAATCCATCAGCATACCGCCCAGTGTGCATGCTGGATACTGCGGGGAAGCTTCTCGAGGGGTTGCTCAAGCCAAGGCTGCTGTCAGCAGTGAGATCTGCTGGTGATCTCTCTGCCAGGCAGCACGGCTTCCGAAAAGGGCATTCAACAATCGATGCCATCTCAGAGGTTGTTGGGGCTGTAGCAAGAGCGGAAGAGGCATGCCATCAAGCCAGACCGGTCGTCCTGCTGGTAACGCTGGACGTACAAAATGCCTTTAACTCGGCGAGGTGGACAGACTTCCTGCGGGCCCTTGAGCAGACGTTCCGTATCACTGACTACTTGCTAGCCATGATGCGGGACTACTTCAGGGATCGCTGGTTGCTCTATGACACCGACGAAGGAGTCAAAAGAAAGCCTGTCACTTCAGGTGCGGCACAGGGGTCGATCTTAGGACCTGACCTCTGGAACATCATGTACGATGATCTGCTGCGCCTGGAAATGCCTGCGGATGTGTTTCTGGTAGGTTATGCTGATGACGTCGCGGCGGTAATCACTTCCAGATCTGCCGAATTCGCTCAATTCAGACTTAACCAAGTCATGAGGAGGGTGGATCGGTGGATGACCGAACACGGCCTCCAGCTGGCAATCTCTAAAACAGAGATTGTTATGCTGACGAAGCGGAGGATACCAACTGTCATACCCATGACAGTTGGCTCCGTCGAGGTCCAGACCAGCAAGTCGGTCAGGTATCTGGGAGTGACCCTGGACACCAAGCTGACGTATTGGGATCATATCCGCAGGACCATGTGACAGGGGTCTAGTAGTCGTCACTTCGCTGAGTAGGCTAATGACCAACGTCGGTGGACCCAGTGAGACGCGACGGAGGCTGCTGATGGTAACGACCGATTCCATCTTGCTATATGGAGCCGAAATCCGGGGAGATGCGCTCCGAACTGAAAAGTTCCGGAAGCGCATTGCCAGTGTCCAGCGCAGGGGTGCCCTGCGTATCGCCTGTAGCTACCGCACAGTCTCAGAAGAGGCTGTGATGGTGGTATCGGGAGTAATCCCGATCGATCTACTAGCGCGAGAACGCAAAGAAGGGTACCTCTATCGCTCAGAGCTGGGTAGAACTGAGGCTCTGACGCACGCGCGTACGCTTACTCTCCAACTCTGGCAACAACGTTGGAGTTTAAGTGCTAAAGGACGCTGGACGGCTAAGCTAATTGGTCTCATTGAGCCTTAGCTTAACCGGAGCCACGGAGAGGTAAACTTTTACCTTTGTCAATTCTTGACAGGGCACGGTTACTTCAGGAAATACCTGAACAGAATGGGTAAGGTGGTCACACCGTACTGCCGGTACTGTGTGACTGAGCTCGATGATGCTCAGCACACATTCTTTATGTGCAGTCGCTTCGTAAGTTTGAGGCACACCATTGAGTCCACGATCGGCCTAGCAACGCCTGAGACGATCGTGGAAGCAATGCTGCGAAACGAGGAGAACTGGCGCGCCGTCTCAACATATGTTGAGAAAGTGCTGCACATAAAGCGGGAGTAGGGTTGCCTTACCAACCCATGAACTGTGGTAGTTTCTGAAGTCCGTGGTTACCGATGGGTGAGTCAGTACGACCGGGTCGAAGCAGTGCTTAGGCGGGTCCCGACTCGGAACTTCGTGGGCTTGTAGATGGTCCGTTTTTTTAGTGAGTCAAACCTCACATACCCCGAGGTGATAGGTCACCCGGGGATCTGGTATGCAGATTTTTTTTTGCCATCTACACTAGGGGAAAAAAAAGCTTCAACCGAATTTTTCAACGAAATTTCTACCAAACGTGATTTCAGCTACTGTATGAATTTCGTCAAAATCGAATGACTGAATCAGAATTTATAGGGCCACAAGCAGTTATTTTTCTTAGTGATTTTTCAAAATGGCACCACTGGCACAAAATTGGCCGCATTTCAAAATCACTTCTATCAGACCTGGTTCTAATTAAGGCCAATGCATTCTGTAAATTTCAATTAATTCTGATTATCGGATCGTGAGTTTCGGTGAACAGAAGTTTTTGATGCTAAAAATATAGGTTAATTGGGAAAGGGTAAATAGGCGTGCCCGTAGTAAAATTTCAAATTTTTTACTTTGGCTTTGTAGACAAAGCACAAGATTTATATATGAGTGGCTTTTTTCCAAGAAACGACATTTTTTCGGAGAGTCGATGATTTGAAGGTTTTCACTTTCAGCGCCTGCCCTAGCTACAGGGTTGCCAACATGCTTATTAAAAGCTACACAAATCTACAACTAAATAATACCAATATGTTCTAAAAGTTTCATAATGATTGAATAGCTCTGTCAAAAGTTATCGCAATTTAAAAATTTTTTAATTTTCCCGTTCTCTTTTTAGGCACCTAGCGCACACATGGGGTTAATAAATTCCAAAACACTATCCGATTCACATTTAAAGCACGTTCGAAATTCACTCCGCTGCCTTAATTTTTTAAAAAATTATTTGTGTACGGAATATTAGGTATATTAAAAATATCACTAAAATGGCCGCGGGCCCAAAGGGTTAAAGATAATTGACATTCAGTGAGACCTGGACCTATTCTGCATATACACCAATGTATCCTCAAAGTTTCAGCTCAATCGCGCCATCTGAATTTCCCGAGAAATAGTCACTGAATTTTTTTGATGATATATATATATATATATATATATATATATATATATATATATATATATATATATATATATATATATATGTATATATATATATATATATATATATATATATCATCGATTTTAATACTAATGTTCTTCGATCATTAGTAAAAACCTTCATCTTGTGAATAGATTTGATTGTTATGTAGACCGAATATTTTGAATAATAGAAATGCAGGTAAAATTAAGGCATTGATTGAACTGTGTAATCGCAAAAACGTAACTGTTGTACACAAGTAAAAGTCATTATTTGCTACGGTATCATCTTAAACGCATCTTTACTTTCGTTTGTTGTTTATTTTCATTAAATTGTCATTTTCAGCATAACCGTTTCGATCTCACGCTAAACAAATCATTAATAACGGCGGCATCTACCATCAACAATATCAAAACGATTGTAATACGAAAATTGATCAAATTAACTTTCATTTGTGGTTTCATGGTCGGTGAAGAGATATGTAACTTAAGTAGGTACTCTTGGCGCTATCAAGTTCCTCCAGTAGTATGTACGTATCCAGTAACATAAGAGCGTTAACGATGCCCGTGGAGCACGGGCAATAAACACTAAGAATTGAAGACGACGGTAAGTTGGGTTGGGCCCACTGAAAAGAGCACTTTCCAACATTTCGGAAATTGCTAGGCAAGTGGCTATTAATTCTGGATTAGTTTCATGTGCGTGGCCTAGTCAAAGAAAACAATTTGGTCTGGAGCAATTGAAATTGCTAGCATCGCGCCGGCTAAAAATCTTCTTCACTTCTCTTCCGCAATCGAATTAATGTCGGATCTGCGGAAGGTATCTAAGGCCCTGCGATCGGGCGAGGAAAGTTGGACGTTTGTATGCCCGAGGCTTGGGAGCCCAGTATTCCGATTTCTTCTTGACTTCATGGATGCAATTTGTTACCGTTATTTTATGAGTATCGCAATCTAAGTATTAACTACCCTGGTGGAACACCCGGGCGGCGGTTTTCAGGCGGCCTTTGCTCGCGAGAAGGGGGTGGGTAGAGCGCCACTCGCTTCGAAAAACTGAAAACTCGCCTTTCATCCGTTGCCCCGAAGCGAGAAGTGGGCGACGGTTTTCAAACAACGACACCGAATCTTTAGCACCAAACTATACCGGATTCACACTATCGCAAATTTATTCATTCTAGTTCGTTACACTTCGAAGATAGATTATACGCGTTACCATTTATGGTAATTCCACTTATGCTCTAAACAAAGTTATACGTAAATTCACAACATCTAAATTCATTATCGATCTTTTCAAAAGAATATGACTATAGTAATTAATATTGAACTTACAATCTACCTAACCTTGACTTTTCCTTCCTGAATCGCCTGGATCGAAATTTTCCCTCGCTGGGGCCCTTGCTCGTCGATTTAACGCCTCCGATCGTTGTATAACATTCGTCGCTCCAATTTTCTAATTTTATCACCCGGGTATCTTCGATCTGATTCTGTTCACTTATCGAACTGTAGCTCTGGCTCGTACGTTTACTCGATTTTATCACCCAGGTACCTTCGAACTGATTCTGCCCACTTATCGAATTGTAGCTCTGGCTCGTACGTTTACTCGTCACTCAAAAGAAAAGTCCGCCAAATCCTTCACAAATTCGTTCCTCCGTCTCCTGGTTGATTATTGGATTCTTATCTAGCACGGTCCCAGGTCCAGTTGAATCCGAAAACCAAAAAAAGATAGAAGTGAAATTCCAATACCGGTCGATCGCTTCAGCTTTTGGGACTTCCGTCCACTTACCCAGATGAATCGCAAGAGAGCTAATTTTTACATTCCCAGTACCCAGGAAGACTTTTGGCGGCAGCGGGATTTTCAAATCCGTTGGTCGAACTCAACAGAGTTCATTCTCCTCTGGCCGAGTGTTGAGTTTCAATTCCACCACGAAATCCACTTTTCGGGCTCTGAGATCTCACCACACGTTTCAACTGTCAGCTGACATCTCGTGACAGTTCTCAAATCATCAAACAAAATACAAATATCAAACAAAGTAAATATTACCAGCGTTAGCTCACGCTCTATTTTTTTAGTGGATCTATTCGATTTTTGCCGAGGGTGAAGGTAATTTATTGCTCTTGTGTCGTGTCGTACTCTTCCTCCGAAAATCCGCGCCGGTCCGGTTTAATTTGTGAGATAAAATGCTCTGTTCACAACGAAATAATCGTTGTCGTTGCTATGTTCCGCGAAATATTTTTCCTGCGTTTTTATGGTTCAGTGCAATTACAATTATTGCTACTGTGGTGCGCGTGCCTCGGTATTCCTTGCCGTCGCCTCGGGTCTGCTCGTCGATATCGAACATGACCCATATCTGTGACGACTGTGTCAAGGCAGTTGTAATTGGGTCAACATTGGCCTAGGTCCGGGTTCACCGATCCGAACAGCACGGCCCATACACTGATCTGTCATGAGTATGTATATCTGTATCGCGCTTTAATTCTGCGGGTTGTTCCTATCTGTTGTCGAATTGTATCCTTGTTGTGGGTCTGAGTCGAATTAGTCGCGCTCCGCTTCTTTAAATTACAATGTCGTCGATTTTGTGTCGGCTGTGCTTCCCCCTAACTTATATGAATTAAAATCTAAACTTTGATACACACAACACCTAATATCCGGTCATTTAGTGCATCGATAGCGCGGCTCAATCTCCATCGTTCTCTCCTTCCGAGGACGGTGGAGATTTTTTTTTTTTTTTATTTTTTTTTGTTGATTAGCACGCGAAAATTGCCAACACCGTGACACCCCCCTCTCCACAGAGAATTACGTAGAAATTCTCGACTTTACTTCTTTGCCGGATTTTACGCCGCACTAAGTTTCAATTCATATATGATCCACATGCCTTTGTATCTCGGATTCACGAACGGCTTGACTCTTGTTTGAATTTTGGTTTGTTCTACAACTCAATCAACTGAAAGACAAACATCGTCACTCACACGCCACTCATCCACGCGATCACTATGGTGCGCTGCCTACTTTCTAAGCATAACAAAAATGACAACTATATTACTTCCTAATGTATGATTGTATGTGTCGTCTAGTAGCTAGTATGGTGTTGGTGTCTCTTTCCTTACTCTATGAGAAACTAATGCAAACTGAACCCGTTTTTAGGACACCATGGGCACATGATGGAGAAGGAAGACAAGGAGGAAAAGAAATAAATGACCTAAAAAAACTGAAAAGATTAAGCTATGAGCCAAAAAAAACAAAAGGGAAAGGAGAAGAAAAAGTAAAATCATACAGCCCCCACACGGAAACACCACCCAGCTATCGGTATTTCTTTCATTTTTATTAAAATAAACTTTCATTATCATTAAAACTAACCCTAGAATATATTATGAAACATAAAACTAACCACCGACTAATATTATATAATATAACCCACCACCAAAACCTTGCTAACCATTCAACTCATTATTTGTAGCTTATGTACCTTTCTCTGCCTAACTTAGATACTACTCACCACCACCACCGAAACATATCCCGCCACCACTGATACTTGTTACTATGCTTACGATGACTCTGAAAATTAATTCCTTCACGGACGTTAGAGCTAAAGGTTTATCAAGTCATAACTCACTTTTCCCCGCATCATGTGTTAGGTTCCCCACCATTCTCCCCGTTATATCCGCGTTAATCACCCGAATGAGTTTCAGTCCCTATGTACCGCTTGAGATCTTTCGCGTTCCAAATTCCTGCGCCTTTACCCTTCATATCAACTAGCTCATAAGTCCACGACGACACCTTTTTTTGTATCGCGAAAGGCCCAACGAACGCCGGGGCAAGTTTTGCAGTAAAGTTCTTACTAGCATCAGACAGAGCATAGTTCTTCCGCCATACCCAGTCGCCCACGTTTAAGATTTCCGGCCTTCGACGCATATCATACCTTTTTTTGTTGGACACCGAGGCTTCTTTCATCTTCTCGACCACTTCCTCACGGATTCTCTCTAGATCCTTCGCATTTCTCATCGGGGAGAAGTCTGCCTGACTATTGCTCGGTGGTTCCACACTTTCCCGGAAACTAACCATTTCCCGACCGAAATTCAGGAAGTACGGAGAAAACCCTGTAACCTCATGTCTATAAGTACGCAGGGCACATGCGATTTTGGGTAGATATTGGTCCCACGTCCGATGATTACTAGAAGCGTAGCATCGCAGCATACACTTTATATCCTGATTCCTCCTTTCCGCTGGGTTAGCCTGTGGATGATATAAAGCGGTATAACTCACTCGTGCCCCGTACTCTTCTACTTCACTCCGAAATTGCTTGCCGACAAATTGCACCCCGTTATCGCATACGACGATTTTCGGTACCCCATAGACTAAAAACACATTCTCCTCGAGTAAACGGAAAACAGCAGAAGCCGTCGCTGTTCGTACTGGCAATATCACAGTATACTTGGTCACGTAGTCTAAGATTGTCAGTATATATGAGTACCCTCGCGACGAGCGTGGTAGCGGTCCTATCAGGTCAACACAGATCATCTCCCATGGGACTTTCGCTTCACCCGCTCGAGTTGACATTAAACCAATAGGGGCTTTTCGTTCCACTTTGCATGTCTGGCACACCTTACACCTTCTCACATAGTCCCGGATATCAATATTCATCCGCGGCCAGTAGTAGCTCTGCGTAATACGAGCTATCGTTCGCGTCGCTCCCATATGGCCTGCTTTTGGGTCATCGTGATAGCGCTCCAGTATTGCTGGTCTCTCACCTTTGCTGACAACTCGTTTCCAGACTTGAGCAGTCCCACCGCCTGTCGCTCGAACTGTGAGCCGTTTCCACAATGTATCTCCGATCGCCTTCCAGTCCGAAAACCTATCTGGGTTTTTTCCAACCTTGTCCAACATGCTTTTATACCAACGCTCCGTGACTTGGGGCGTGGATACGTCGCCTACGTCTATCATTGCCCGCGAAAGTGCGTCCGGAACCAGATTTTCTTTTCCCTTCCTATGGACCACCTCAAAATCAAATTGCTGCAACCGTACTGCCCATCTAGCTAACCTACCCGTCGGGTCTTTCAATCTGTTTAGCCAGACGAGTGAATGATGGTCAGTGATTACAACAAAATGCGTCCCTTCGATGTAGGGTCGAAGCTTTTCGATGGCCCATAGAACTCCCAAACACTCTTTCTCCGTTGTAGAATACTTCCTTTCTTGTTGAGACAACGCTCGGCTGAGATAGCACACGACCTTCTCTCCAGTCGGGTGCGCCTGGCTCAACACAGCCCCTATACCAACATCGGAGGCATCAGTCTGCACCTTGAAAGGAAGTTCGAAGTTCGGACAAGATAGTACGGGTGCAGTTGTAAGCTTTTGTTTGCAGAACACAAACGCGCGATCACATTCCTCAGTCCATACAAACTTACGACCCTTCTTGATTAAGTCGGTCAACGGCGCCACCATTGTTGCGTGATCTGGTATGAAGCGTCTGTACCAGGACACCATGCCCAAGAGCTGCCTCACTTGCTTGACCGAGGTAGGACGGGGAAACTCGCTTACCGCCCTCACCTTCTCGGGATCTACGTGCAGTCCCTCCACATCAACCAAGTAGCCCAGATACTTCAGTTGTGCTCTACAAAATTGGCATTTCTCCCTTGAAACCCGTAAACCAGCTTTTCTTAACCGAACGAAAACTTCACGCAATACCTCAAGATGCCGGTCAAAAGTTTCGGTCACAACTATCACGTCATCGAGATACGTAAACACAAAAGGCTCTAGTGCAGGTCCAAGCACCTTGTCTATCAGTCGTTGCCATGTGGCCCCCGCATTGTGAAGTCCGAAAGGCATCCTACGGAACTGATACAAACCTCTTCCTGGCACGGTGAATGCGGTGTACTGCTTAGATTCCTCTGCCATCGGTACTTGCCAGTACGCGGATTTGACGTCCAGCGTCGACAAGTACTTCGCATTTCTTAACTTGTCTAACGTAGCTGAAATGTACGGCAGGGGATAGGCGTCTTTTTCCGACACCGCATTCACTTTTCGGAAGTCAACGCAAAACCGGAATGTCCCATCTTTCTTCCGAACTAGTAATATCGGCGAAGACCACGGACTAGATGACGGCTCGACTACTCCCATCCGTAGCATCTCGTCTAACTCCGCATTAATTTGTTTTTGCACCGCTGGTGAGACTGGGTAGTATCTCTGCTTGATTGGGGAAGCCGTGGTTTTGATTACGTGCTCCACGGAATTCGCGCACCCAAGTCCGTCACCCATTAACCCGAATTCTTCTTCCAATAAGCTCGCCAAAGTATTTGCTTCCTCTGTCGACAAATGGGATCTACTTCGCAGCGCCTTACCCGTCTCTGCCTCGACTGAAGCGATCGATGTCCACTGCCGGCCTCTCATATCCAACACGACGCCGAAACGCTGCCAGAAATCTATACCTAAAATCGCTTCTTGCGGAATCGATGAAATCACCAATGTTTCGAGAGTATGCTTTCGCCCATTCAAAGCAAACTCCAGTCCAACAACTCCATCTACCGCACACGTTACGCCGTTTGCGAGCCGTACTTCTTCGATTCCGTCCTGTTTCAGCGTCAAACCCTTACCTGCCAGCTGAGACCACCCCTTCCATCCCAGAATCGTACGACTCGCCCCTGAATCTAATAATCCCTCCAAAGTCGTACCTTCAATCTCCACTTGTAAGTGCGGTCGACTGTCGGGATTATCTTCCACCAACGCATAGTCTACGATCGGCTGATGACTACTCCGTTCCGGCCTTGATATCGTGTTCGCTCGGCCGCTTAACGAGCACGACGATCGTTTCCCGATCCCTGCGTATCTTGTCGAGCCCGGTTTTCCGTCCCACTAACTCTCCCTTGGCATGATGGGCATGAAGCACGCATGACCCCCTGACGACCACAGCCAAAACATCGCCTGGGCTCAGAGCACTCCCTGGATACGTGACCTTCTTTGCGGCAGTTCCAACACCGCACGCGACTGCCCCCGGACATCACCGCCACCTGCGCTGTAGTCTCCGCACTCACATATGCCAGATCTGGCTCCAAACACCTCCTCGATCGTGTAGTCGGGGGTACGAACGCCGCTACTGAAGCCCTCGTTGCATCCAATGTGCGCCCCATACTTACCAATTCGGCTATTGACCCGACTGGCTTCAGACATAGCTGCTGCTGATAGAAGGGGGCGATATTCCTTCTCAAGGTCCGAAGTTTTTTTTCTTCAGAGCAACTCTTCTTTAACCTACTAAAAAGGCGCTCCATTATCGCCACATAAACCCCCATCGACTCGTTTTCCCCTTGAGTCCGTCTTCGGATTTCCTCCCAAAGGCGATCTTCATAGTCGGAGGGCAAGAATTCTGCCTTCAGCTCTTCTACTAACGCGTCCCAGCTTTCCACAAGGTTGCGGTTGGCCCTAAACCAAATCAACGCCCGCCCATCGAAGAGATCGACTGCTGCCCGGAAAAGCTGAGATTTGGTAAGCCCTCGTGCCTGGCGTAGCTCTTCGACCCGCTCTAAAAAGGCATTGATAGAGCCTGACGAGTCGCCACTAAACTTAAGGCCCCATTTCGCCACTTCCGCAAGACTTGTGCTCCGTGCTGTTGGAATTACGTTTGTCACTTGGTCTTCGTTCGGGTGCTCCGCCTCATCGCCACTCGAGTCACCTACTCTCTCCTCCAAAGAACCCATCGCCAGGATAAACCTATTCCGGAGGGACCTCGCTCCCTTCTTTTGCTCGATGGTCACTGCCTGCATGTTTGCCAAACGCCGGAATCCAAACTCGACCTTAACCTTCGCTTTGACATAGTCCGATGCCGCTCTATCCCCTGTCACCCTAGCAATAAGCTCCTCGACCTCTGACGCTTTTGCCGTAAGCTCCGCATAATCCGTCGCATAATCGAACGGGTACTCCGTTTCGACGTGTGATGTATCCAACGCTGCTTCTGACTTTAGCGTCGCCCTCAGGGTCTTCCGCATATTATCGACTGTATCCGCCGGGAAACCTCGGATCGCAAGCTCATACGTGAGCTCATCCTTGCTAAGTCGATCCACTATAATCTTCATCACTAAAATACCGACTTCTAAATCACGCAAGAGTGGAAAACTTTAATCACCGATTAACAAATGCACCCCCCAGCAAAAATAAGAATAGCTAATGACGATATTTTCACTGTTCAAAATCACCTATTTCACTAAAACACCTCCCCTGTGACTCGACGCGATAAAATTTATCCCCGGAACTTATTAACTAAACCTGAAAGAAATGGCCTCTTACAAGCTAGTACCTATAACACACACACTCCAATTTCTGATTTTATTTCACCCAACAAAATTCACTTAAAGAAACCACTCACTCTCAATCTTCCTGTCACACAACCAAACCAAAATTCAAATAAATCAAGAAAACTCAAGTAGATAATAATTAAGCAAAATATTCAATCGGTCATGCACCAGAATTTGCTTTTCAACGCCTTATTAAGCCGCGAATTCCGATAAAGGGACTCTCAAATTTTCCGCGTCCCGTTAACCCCGATATGAACGTTAAATCCGACAAAGCCTTTTCGAACCGTTATTACCGTTATTTCCGCTATTTTACGGCCCCACGTTGGGCGCCAATTTGTTACCGTTATTTTATGAGTATCGCAATCTAAGTATTAACTACCCTGGTGGAACACCCGGGCGGCGGTTTTCAGGCGGCCTTTGCTCGCGAGAAGGGGGTGGGTAGAGCGCCACTCGCTTCGAAAAACTGAAAACTCGCCTTTCATCCGTTGCCCCGAAGCGAGAAGTGGGCGACGGTTTTCAAACAACGACACCGAATCTTTAGCACCAAACTATACCGGATTCACACTATCGCAAATTTATTCATTCTAGTTCGTTACACTTCGAAGATAGATTATACGCGTTACCATTTATGGTAATTCCACTTATGCTCTAAACAAAGTTATACGTAAATTCACAACATCTAAATTCATTATCGATCTTTTCAAAAGAATATGACTATAGTAATTAATATTGAACTTACAATCTACCTAACCTTGACTTTTCCTTCCTGAATCGCCTGGATCGAAATTTTCCCTCGCTGGGGCCCTTGCTCGTCGATTTAACGCCTCCGATCGTTGTATAACATTCGTCGCTCCAATTTTCTAATTTTATCACCCGGGTATCTTCGATCTGATTCTGTTCACTTATCGAACTGTAGCTCTGGCTCGTACGTTTACTCGATTTTATCACCCAGGTACCTTCGAACTGATTCTGCCCACTTATCGAATTGTAGCTCTGGCTCGTACGTTTACTCGTCACTCAAAAGAAAAGTCCGCCAAATCCTTCACAAATTCGTTCCTCCGTCTCCTGGTTGATTATTGGATTCTTATCTAGCACGGTCCCAGGTCCAGTTGAATCCGAAAACCAAAAAAAGATAGAAGTGAAATTCCAATACCGGTCGATCGCTTCAGCTTTTGGGACTTCCGTCCACTTACCCAGATGAATCGCAAGAGAGCTAATTTTTACATTCCCAGTACCCAGGAAGACTTTTGGCGGCAGCGGGATTTTCAAATCCGTTGGTCGAACTCAACAGAGTTCATTCTCCTCTGGCCGAGTGTTGAGTTTCAATTCCACCACGAAATCCACTTTTCGGGCTCTGAGATCTCACCACACGTTTCAACTGTCAGCTGACATCTCGTGACAGTTCTCAAATCATCAAACAAAATACAAATATCAAACAAAGTAAATATTACCAGCGTTAGCTCACGCTCTATTTTTTTAGTGGATCTATTCGATTTTTGCCGAGGGTGAAGGTAATTTATTGCTCTTGTGTCGTGTCGTACTCTTCCTCCGAAAATCCGCGCCGGTCCGGTTTAATTTGTGAGATAAAATGCTCTGTTCACAACGAAATAATCGTTGTCGTTGCTATGTTCCGCGAAATATTTTTCCTGCGTTTTTATGGTTCAGTGCAATTACAATTATTGCTACTGTGGTGCGCGTGCCTCGGTATTCCTTGCCGTCGCCTCGGGTCTGCTCGTCGATATCGAACATGACCCATATCTGTGACGACTGTGTCAAGGCAGTTGTAATTGGGTCAACATTGGCCTAGGTCCGGGTTCACCGATCCGAACAGCACGGCCCATACACTGATCTGTCATGAGTATGTATATCTGTATCGCGCTTTAATTCTGCGGGTTGTTCCTATCTGTTGTCGAATTGTATCCTTGTTGTGGGTCTGAGTCGAATTAGTCGCGCTCCGCTTCTTTAAATTACAATGTCGTCGATTTTGTGTCGGCTGTGCTTCCCCCTAACTTATATGAATTAAAATCTAAACTTTGATACACACAACACCTAATATCCGGTCATTTAGTGCATCGATAGCGCGGCTCAATCTCCATCGTTCTCTCCTTCCGAGGACGGTGGAGATTTTTTTTTTTTTTTATTTTTTTTTGTTGATTAGCACGCGAAAATTGCCAACACCGTGACAAAATATGCAAATTTCCGTGACAATGCGGCTGCGGTACGCACCGATTCTTGACTAAATCTGCATTCCGCGGTCGCACTCAGGCTATATATTGTGGTCAATGTGCGGTTACACGGCAATTAAAAGCACGAGATTGGTGAACATACTAGTTTTTTAAATCAGATATGTCGAATGCAAAACACTTGTAATGAAAACGGCCCATGACTGTTAAGCTTCGGTGTGATCAACATGTTAAAGAAGGTAGAAATGACTTCTTGGTTGCTAAATCTACATATTGTGATTGTTTACCGAAACATACGTAACTTAATAAAAGTTACGCCCACTTTCGTTACCGTGTACGCGTAGATGATACCTTTCATTCACCTCATCCAATTATTACTTGACGAGTATGGTCATTCAACTTTTCGAGTCAATTGTATTAGGCATCCTCCCATAATTCATCAAACTTTTGAGTGATAAATGAATTCATCAAATAGCAAATAAACAAAATAGTATGAAAACTGATGTTTCGTATTTCATCAAAAAAATATGTTCGGGTTTGTACACTGACTGAAATCTGAGGAGTTCCTGGAGCTTACGCTGTTTTTTCACCCTTACTCCTCTCCTGGCAGTGAGCGGTGGTGCACCAAGCTTCTAAAACTAGTCAAAAATACGTGTGACTATTAAGGAATGACCGTGTCTGCCCTATTCAGTGAGTTACTCCCTGAGATTGTTGTGAAAGTGTGACGTTTTCAGGATGACTAGGAAGCTGTTGCCGTAATGGTCTATCGCGGTCTGTTACATAAACAATAAAACAATAAGCGACCTCAAGTCATTCTATTAGGTTGCTGCAGATGAAATGGCCAATTTAGTAATAAATTTTGAAACAGCTGTAACTTTTTATAAAGACAATTTATTTAATCAAAATAGGTACTAATAGATGCAGCACACTTTTCCCAACGAGATACAAGTACATTTATTCCAGTTTTGTAGAAGTCCGAGTTTCTGGTTCGAAGAAACT
This sequence comes from Nemotelus pantherinus, assembly GCA_963978885.1. NCBI lineage: Eukaryota > Metazoa > Arthropoda > Insecta > Diptera > Stratiomyidae > Nemotelus > Nemotelus pantherinus. The sequence continues at coordinate 73,748,523 of OZ022265.1, read as the reverse complement.
CCTCGAAGGCATTTTTGACAGCAGCTTCATTTTTAAATCTTTTCCTCGCCAAAAAGTGATCCTAATGTTTAAGGGGTTACCCCCACTTGTAACTTTGAAGTTTTTCGTTTTTTTTTTTGTTGCATTTTTTTTAATTTAACTATCTAAGAATACTCCCTTCAAATTTCAAGTCGATCCAAACATAATTAACCGAGATATGAGCGTTGAAAGAGAAGAAACTGTTGCTTATACAACCGTTACTTATACTTACTATATAAACGCGTTTTTCTCGAAATGACATCTTTGAAGTCGGTGACCAAAATTACTCAAAAACTACTGAACCGATCTTTTTGAAACTTAGCAGGCTTATTTAATACATAAAAATATAGTGTTTGATATAGTGTTAATATAGTGTTTTATAGCCAAAAGACAACCATTTTTTTAAGTGAAAATCGAAATATTAACTTTGACTGTCCGCCATTTTGTGAAAAATGGATATTGTTTTAAATCCTTCAATCAAACACTAGTTTATACTGTTATTTAACTAAGTTCATCGCTATTTTTTGTTTGAGATGATCCACTTCGACACAATTTTGGTCAGCGCAAAAGGTGAAAATTAAAATTCCATTGTTTTGACGGCCATTTGTAATTAAATCATGTAATATTTTTCAATAAAAAAATTACTGAAAGGTGTTCAAAGTATGTTCTTTAAGAAAATATAACAGTCGTTTAAAAACATTTCGTAGTTTTGTCAAAATAAATTCATGAAAATGACCTATTTTATTGCGCTACAAGTGGGGGTAACCCCTTAAAGAAATGGTAATCTGTTGGTGAGAGGTCTGGTAAATATGGAGAGTGAGGAAGAGTCTCATAGCACAAATCGTTTAATTTTTAGACTGTTGTTCTCGATACATGAGGTCGTGTGTTATCATGAAGCAGTATCACTCCATCCCTGTCGACAAGCCTAGGTCGTTGGACTATCAATTTCTGATGCATTTCATCCAGTTGAGCACAGTATTTCTCAACATTGATGGTTTTGCCAGGTTGCAGGAACAAATAGTGGATAACTCCAGCTACAGACCACCAAACAGTTACCATTATTTTCTTTGGATGAAGGCTTGGTTTCGGCATGTGTCTTGGCGCTTCATCGGCATCTAGCCATTGGGCCGATCGGCGACGATTATCGTACAAAAACCATTTTTCATCGCAGGCCACAATTCGGTGCAAGAACGATTCCTTTTTGTTGCGGGAGAGAAGAAACCTTGAAATCTCTATTCGACACGTCATGTTTTGCTCGGTAAGATCATGCGGAACACATTTATGAAGCTTTTTCACTTTTCCAAGTTGTTGCAAGTGGCGGCAAACTGTCGAATTGTGAACGCTTAATTTCTCGGCAAGATCCCTTATGATTTGGCGGGGGTCAGACTCCACTAATGCACGCAGCTCGTCGTTATCGATCGATGGTCCTGGGTGTCCACGTAGCTCACTTCCAAGGTCCATATGTCCGGATCGACATTTTTCGAGCCACCGCCGAGTGGTTCGTTCGCTAACTGTATCAGGCCCAAATGAGCTGTTGATATTCCTCGTTGCTTCCGTTGCGTTGTGCTCTAATTTAAATTCATATAGTAAAAGTAGCCGTTTTTGATTCACTTCCATGCTCACTTTCTCTTTTTATTTTTATGATCACTATGAAGTGCAAAACAGAAATGACTCCATAAACCAAGGTAGCAGTATTTATACTTCAATATGTCATATCATTTGCGCCGCCTTGTGCCAACATAATACACTAAAATTGCAGCCAACTTTATGTCATTGCTAAATCGGCCATTTTATCTGCAGCAACCTAATATAAACACATTGAAATCATGAGATCTTTTAATTGTTCCATAATTCAACAAGCCATATTCAAGGATCGAAATGGCAAATGCACCTCATATAAACATTACGGTGGTGAACGTAAATTTCAATTAACTAAATTTGTGAACATGATTGATTTGTCATCGACATCACTGAATTGATTCATTGAAAAATTAATTGAAATGGAATCCCGAAAATCTATAAAAGAGATAGCCTTCTCCACTCAAGATTCATTGTTAAATTATTGTACTATTCGATAAAGTTCATTGGACCGTGGGTAAATATTGGCAGACATAGTGGCTCCATTATTTCGTCCGTCGAATTGGGCAAATGGTAAGAAACTCCGTGTATCAGGATATACATGATTTTTGATGAATGTTTGATCTTATGATTTTAAAGAAATGTACGTCTGGACCCCGAGTATCATTTCCACCTTTATTTGGTGATTACGGTAGCCACGCTCATTTAAGGCTCATGACTGATGCGTCGTGGCACTGTCACCATCCGTGCCGCGATGCGGTTATTGTGTGCATACAATGGCACAAACTGGCACCCCCTGCACAGACAAGATTTAGGCTACTGATTTAGAATTGATGCATTTGGGCTGTGGTTATGGTATTTTGAACATAGTAATATCGGAGTGATATCCAAGTGCAAACGGCTTCAGGCTAATATCATACTGGTGCCGTCCTGTTAAAACTTTAGAAGGCCTCAAATTCAGTTGAGTTGCACACCTGATTAGCGCTGATCTGGCTCTGAATAGACGACCCCATAAGGGTACTTGCCAACTTTTACCTGGCGTCTCTGCTTGCTTACATAACGACGGGATCATTAGAGCGACGGTCCATCCGGACCTAGATAGCGACTGTAAGGGGCGACCCATAAAATATGATAAATAATAACCTTAAAACAAATGAGATTGAAGCAGCGACTGACGGGAATACACCAGTGATGAAGAAAGTAAACCCTTTTATCGGGATGCAAAAGGTGCAAAGATTACCTACCATCCACAGGCAGAAAATCAGTAAGGATAGCACAAGGGCTGCTTGAATCGCCTAACCCTCTGAACTCTGTTATGACAGGCAGTAAGACCACCACAAATAAACTCTAGCGTATCAGATCCGCTAGAAACACTGCTGTTCCATGAACATGATATTATTTTCTATTCTCGTTTATAATGGATTCTTTCTTTTCTTTTTTGCTCTACTTAATTTTACTTTCTTATTTATTACTTGAATTTTTTGTATATTTTTATTTTTATGTATAGTCATATATTTTTCTAATTAGTTTTATTTTCTATTTTCTTAATTTTCTTCTTTTTTTTCTACTTAATTTCATTTTATTTAATTTACCACTTTAATTATTTGGATTTTTTTTTTCTTTCTTACTTTACTTAATTTTTTTATTTTTATTTTATTTTTATTATTTTATATACTTATATTTATATATTCTTATTTAGTTCTTGTTATTTTCTTTTATTTGTTCATGGTATCCAATCTGTAATTGGGTAGTTTTGCCTGTTGTTCCAAATAAATAAATAAAATAAATAAGCAAATAAATAAAATAAAAGTAGAAGAACATAAGGTGCGTTTTTTTGTAAATCAAATTTTGTTAAGTATATTGAATGCAACAACAATTGTGTTTCAATTCAATATACTTAACACAATTTGATCTGCTCGGGTGTGCAAAAAACGCTCCTAGAGTAAATTTTGTGTGCATTTCCTAGCACACGTGCTTCATACTACAGTTCTGAGGGCCATGTACCGCTTTAGGTTAGGCTACCATTTGCATGAACTTCATCAATTAGGATTGTAAAGCACTTGTTACTTACATTCATTAATGATCATGCAAAACTTTGAAAACAGCATCTCCTAAAACATAAATGAACAAAATGATCAGTGCTTGCTGTACTTTGCCAGCACTGCAACTAAAAGTTTCAAGCCAAAATCAACCTCACTCAGAAAAATATGTTTCCGAAAATCAAAGAAAATATTTACTTGTTTGAGAGATGTGAAATCTTCCACAAATCAAATAAACTTTTATTTGATATCAGTAATTTGTATAAATATCATTGAAAAATTTCTTACATTCAACGGAATACAATTTTTGCTTTACCTTATTTCAAGTAAGTAATTTTCCTCAAATCTTGTAAATTATGTCTATGAATTTAGTAAATTATATCTACACCGCGAATATTTTTTTCTATGTTTCAACAACAATCATGCTTCAATATTCGACGAAAAAATTGATAGTTTTTATGACTTCTATCAACCTTTCCTCTACAGAAATAAAGGGTCGATAGCTTAGCTCGCTAACGTGTCAATCCAAAGCAGCGATCTACCGCTCGTGGGTTCGAATACCGCCAGGTTCATGGTTGACTTTGTTCGTCTTCAGTTGTTCTAACTCCATTGATTAAGTGTCACATTATAGCTTAAATTGGCGACTAGGCATAAATAATACTAGCGCATCAGAAAATAAGAAAAAAATGTGGCACTTTAAAATAAGGAAAAAATGGAAAATTTTTTTTTTAGAGTTTTTGCGTGCCAACAACATGCGATGCTTTCAAAGCGGTCCCCCATCTAAGTAGTAACCGCGCCGAGTACTGCTTAGCTTCGGTGATCGTACGTGAACCGATTTATGCCAGATGCCAGATGTTCTTGAAACTTTATCAAATTATACTCAGGGCAAGTGCAATATTTGTTCTTTGAAATGAAGAAATTTCTTTTTTTGGATTGAGTAAATATTTCTTTGGCGCAGAATCATTACCAATTTGCTTTGATAATGTGTTCATTTTTCTTCAAAAAATAGAAGTATTTTTCTCAGTGTAGCATATGAATTACGTTTCCATCCGATGACTAAATCAAAAATGAAAGAGATAGAAAGATGTTTGAGGCTGACATCCGAAAAATTTCCAGAAATTGGAAAATTTGAACCTCATGCTGGCCATTCTTTGCTGGCACCAATATCAAACAAGACCACTAATTTCGCTCAGTCAACTGTTCGCAAAAGAATATTAGGCACTTTTCTTGTAAACAATGTGAGGAATTTATTTTTGATGGTGTGTTGTTATGTTTTAAATATATTATGCGCTCTTGTAAATGTGATGTTCTCTTGCTAAGTTTATGATTATTGTTTTTGATGTTTTACCTACACTCAGAAAAATATGTTTCCGAAAATCAAAGAAAATATTTACTTGTTTACGAGATGTGAAATCTTCACAAATCAAATAAACTTTTATTTGATATCAGTAATTTGTATACATATCATTGAAAAACTTCTTATATTCAACGAAATACAATTTTTGCTTTACCTTATTTCAAGTAAGTAATTTTCCACAAATCTTGTAAATTACGTCTATGAATTTAGTAAATTATATCTACACCGCGAATATTTTTTTCTATGTTTCAACAACAACCACGCTTCAATATTCGACGAAAAAATTGATAGTTTTTCTGTCTTTTATCAACTTTTCCTCTACACAAATAAAGGGTCGATAGCTTAGTTCGCTAACGTGTCAATCCAAAGCAGCGATCTACCGCTCGAGGGTTCGAATGCCGCCGGGATCATGTCATGGTTGACTTTGTTCGTCTTCAGTGTTCCTAACTCCATTGATTAAGTGTAACATTGTAGCTTAAATTGGCGACTGGGCATAAATAATACTAGCGCTTCAGAAAATGAGAAAAAAATATCGCACCTTAAAAAAAGGAAAAAATGGTAATTTTTTTTTAAAGTTTTTGCGTCCCCCATCTAAGTAGTAACCGCGCCCAGCACTGCTTAACTTCGGTGATCGTACGTGAACCGATTTATGCCAGATGCCAGATGTTCTTGAAATTATATTAAATTTTACTCAGGGCAAATGCAATATCAGTGCTTGAAATGAATAAATTCATTTCTTTCGATTGAATAAATATTTCTTTGAAACTATACCAAGTTTTACTCAGGGCAAGTACAATATTTGTTCTTTGAAATGAAGAAATGTCTTTCTTTGGATTGAGTAAATATTTCTTTGGCGCAGAATCATTACCAATTTTCTTTGATAATGTGTTCATTTTTCTTCAAAAAATATAAGTATTTTTCTCAGTGTACTCACTTCCCATTCCCAAACGATCATCCTTACACCATCTCACTCTAGCAAGAGTGCTCTAAACCTCCACGTAATTTTTACTGCGCAAATTGATTTGTTTGTGTTTTAAAATACCCTTAGAGCGAGGTTTTTTCATACATACTTCATAAATACGAGTAGCAAGCATAAATTCTAAAATATGCTTTCACATTAACGAAGTTGGATATTTACTGGGATATCCGTAATACAGAGAGAAGAAGACTAAAACTCTAGCGCACCTGAACCGCTAGAAACACTAATGTTCGAAGAACAGTAGAAGAATCGTGCAGGTTTTGAGTGCATATTCCAACACATGTGCTGCTTATTACGACCAAACTGTTTCAAATGCCACGTTTTACTTTGGTCTGAATGCATTATAACTCATATGGTAGAAGGTTTCAGATATTACCACTGGCATGAATTTCAACGTTTATGAGAGCAAAACACGGGTTAATTATATTCGTTATCAGTTGCTTATTTCACATAATTTTGAAAGCAGCATCTCATATAACATCAATGAAGAAAATGCTCAGTGCCTGCAGCACTGTAACTGAAGTTGGTGTTTGGGGCTGCAATCCGAAAAATTTGCAGAACTTTGGGAATTGAAACATTGGTTATTTATTTTCATTGTAAATGTTTCCGGTATGAATACTAACTGTAAGCATTTATTGATACAAAAGTAGCACAATCATGGCAACCTTCTGCCAGTATCAAAGCCAAGAATATATCACATCTGCTTCACGTTGTTATATTACATTCGAAGTTATAGGAGCATAAAGAAATTTAGGGTTACCTGCAGCGAGTTTTTATGAAATTATCGAAAACTTAATATTTGCTGTTTATTGTCACTACAATATCATTACCACTTGAAAATTCTACGATAAAACCGCTTAATAAAGATATTACAATTAAACACAAAGCAACAATAGCTGGCAACCCTATCGTGGCTTTTCAACCAAATTTGGCCTGAATGATGTTTATGATAGGTTTCATTAATTGTATGAAATTCGTATTGATTTCATGACTGCACTGGAAGTTATAGGGCAAAAAGTTTTATTTTCCTGAGCGAATTTTCAAAACCAAAGACACAAAAATTACCATAGCTGGCAGCACCAATCGAATTTTTCAACCAAATTTATACCAAACAGAGATTATAGTAAGGTTCAGCTATTGTGTCAATTTCATGAAAATCTGGTAACTAATTCACATTTCATAGGGCAAAAAGCAGTATCTTTTCTTTGTAATTTTTCAAGATGGCACCACTGGCACAGAGTTGCCCACAATTCAAAATCGCTTTTATCAAATCTGGTCCTACTTAAGTCCAATGCATTCTGTAAATTTCAGCTGTATATGATTATTGGTTCGTGAGTTCCCGTGAACAGAAGTTTTTGATGCTAAAAATATAGGTTAACTGGGAGAGGGTTACCGTTCTTGTCCGACATTAAATTTTCAAAGTTTTACTTTGAACGTGTAGATAAAACATAAGATTTGTATACAGATTGGTTTTATTGTAAGAAACGGACATTTTTTTGAATATTCGATGGTTTGAATGTTTTCACTTCCAATTTTTTTTTTTTTTTTTTCAAATTTAAGACACCAAAATTATAATAGCTAGCAGCTCCAACCGAATTTTTCGACCAAATTTCTATCAAACATGGTTTGAAGTAAGGTCCAGCTACTGTGTGAATTTCGTCAAAATCGAACGATTCAATCAGAATTTATAGGGCTAAAAGCAGTTATCTTTTTTTAGTGATTTTTCAAGATGGCACCACTGGCACAGAATCACCTGCATTTCAAAATCACTTCTATCAGACCTGGTCCTATTTAAGACCAATACATTCCGCAAATTTCAATAAATTCTGCTCATCGAATCGTTAGTTTCCGTGAACAGAAGTTTTTGATGCTAAAAATATAGGTAAATTGGGCAAGGGTTACCAGGCGTGCCCGTTATACCATATCAAATTTTTTTTATTGTCTATGTAAACAAAGCACAAGATTTACATATGGGTGGCTTATTTTTGAAGAAGCGGCATTTTTTCAAGAGAGACGATGATTTGGAGGTTTTCACTTTCAGTGCCTGCCCTAGCTACAGGGTTGCTAACACGCCAATCAAAAGCTACACAAATCTACAACTAAATAATATAAATATGTGATGAAAATTTCGTAATGATTGAATAGCTCTGTCAAAAGTTATCGTAATTTAAAAATTTTCAAATTTTCCCGTTCTCTTTTTAGGCACCCAGCGCACACATGGGGTTAAATAATTGCAAAACATTATCCGATTCATATGTAAAACACGTTCGAAATTTATTTCGTCAACTTTATTTTTGCGAAAATTATTTGTGTACGAAATAATAGGTATATTAAAAATATCACTTAAATGGCCGCCGGCGCCAAAAGGTTTACAATAACTGACATTTAGTGAGACCTGGACCTATTCTGCATATACACCAATGTATCCTGAAAGTTTCAGCTCAGTCGGATGGCGCGTTCCCGAGATTATCTCACTGAAATTTTTTGATGATAGATATATATATATATATATATATATATATATATATATATATATATATATATATATATATATATATATATATATATATATATATATATATATATATATATATATATATATATATGGAAATATGAATTTTTGGCCGAATCGATTTTAATACTAACGTTCTTCGAACATTAGTAAAAAGATCACATCTGCAGGCAATATCACGCTAAAGTCAACCTAGCCTGCGAATTTCGTGTTGATCCGATGGCTACATTGGAATGACTGCGAACGACTTGCTCATCCACCTTATGCGTGGATCCAGAATCCTGATTGCAATGATTGTCGAACCATATCGAAGGAGAAATCGAGAGCATTGAATTTTCTGGGCTACAGACACTCGGAAAATCTGAGTTATTTGGCGACGTTCGGACAATGGATGTGAAAACCAAGGTAGCAGTTTTGTCGACTGATATTTGCTAGCGAACGACCCAAAAAGGGAATTTCGTAGCAAGATTGAAGTTTTGGAAATCGCTTTTTGCAATCTTTTAGGCAAACTGGTTGTAGCCGGTGACCTCAATGCGAGAGCTTTGGAATGGAGGATACCGATTTGAAATGCAAAGGAAGATTAATTATGGAAACGGCGGGCAGGCTGAGTTTGGTCGGGACAAACAAGAGCTCGACATCAACCTATCGCAAACCAAGGATTGGCTTGTCCACTCCTTAGGTGAATTTTTTTTCGGAGACGTTATCTGCAACTGTTTATTACGATGGTAAGGGACAGGAGGGTAATGGATTAGTACACAGGAAGTGAACGCAACTATATCTCCTTCTGGCTATCTGAAGAAAGCCCGCTCCACAGAACTCTACCCGGAAAATACTTGGGTGGAATATTTCAAAACTGAGTCACTTGATAGAAGGCCAGTGCAGGTCAAATAGGGGTAACAATGGCCCCCGGGTGATAAGTACGCGGGTAAATTTCACCATGGGCAAAATTCGGCGAGCGTGCGATGAATCGATGCCTTTTGCCGCCATTACCTGCGAAACAGAAGGTTTACTGGTGGACTGCGGCGATAGCAGAACTGAGCACTTGCGTACAGACCCAGGGTACGGTGGTGTATTGCTTATCCACAATAAGAATTGAATGACCTAAGGCATATTGTAGGTTCTAGCACATGGCGTGAGAGCAGAAAACGATCGCGTAGTCTGCCAAGAAAAAGAAAAACGGCTGCGTAGCGTGGTTGTCCCCGGGCCCGGACAACATCCGCTGTAGAATGAAGGTTTTTTGCTTACACACCAACAGCGTACAGACCTCTCTACAGGCTAAGTACTGCGGATAAAACTTTTGGAAGTGTTGTTGACCGGCAACCTTTTGAAAAACCAACACGAGTTCCAGGATGGTCGCTCAACAATAAGTGTCATCCACGAAGTTATCAGCACAGTAGAGTGCGCAAAGGCCCCACGTCATTGAGCTCAAATATCACCAAAAATTAAGTATTGGTTTAAAGTGCATTTTATTCGCATTGAATTTGTTAAACACAAAAATTTACAAATAAATGTCTTACACAAAACTCACGAGGGTATAATAGCTCCTGAGATATGAGGCTGAACGAAAAGTAAAACCAGTAGCTAACGAGATATTTAAGAAAAATGGTTTTTGTGACTTTTAACCTATTATAGTTTTTGTTCCGAACACGAACTCGTAAGGGGCTTTCCACATTATGTTTATCATTTTACAATTATCATAATGCATTTAAAAAAATGTCATTTGAATTTATTTGGCAGAGAAAGTCTACTAAAATGACTGGCATTAAGATAATAGGCTAAATACCATTTTATAAAGCAACAGTTTAATAGTAACCCATGGTTTAAATGTTCTATTGGTCATTTTCAGTTTGTTATTGTGGACGTCTTCTTTTACTTTCGAAATGTTTTTAAATCGCTTTGTAGTACTGGAAACTGTAAATCTGCTTTTATCAACTATTTCGTCATTTTTTGTACAAGATTTACTCTGTTTTGTGTACATATACAATTATAATTCTTTGTTGCTTCGGTTTTTTCCTCTTGACTACAATCCATTTGAATATTTTCCGAATCAACTTTACATGTAAATATTACTCTTTAAACATTTGAAGCTACTTTTCGGTTATTTTATCAACACCATTGCTTTCCAATACTGTCAATAAGTCCATTATTCAAGAGCAAAATTAAACTGAGTGAAAAATTGTTTCGCTCAAAAATGTTTTTGTTAGTATATTTTGTTCTTTCTTTTTATGTATTTTGCTTTTGCTTTTTTGTGTATTTATTAATAGCTTAAATATGAATATTGATTTCCTAAAAGAATGATACAAATATTTACTGAATAAATATTTACAACAATTAATTTAGAACTTTTAGTTTTATTGTACAAGCTGTTTTACTTATCAAACTACATTGTGTGAAAACTTTTGCCCATCACCCTGAAATTACATCATTCAAAAACTTCGCTTGCACTTCCATGTACTTTATACCCTATAGATTGTTCTGCTTATAAAATTTAGTTTGAATTTCAGTTGAACACAATTTCCATTGTTGCATTTCAAAAAAACTTTCTAACGATTAGGCCGCCTTACTTTGTGTAAATCAAAACTTGTGAAGCAAATTCATCTTCGAAAGTATAGCAAGTGTTTATTCCACTCTCTTCTTGGCATGTTGTATTGAAATTCTTTCATCGTCATTTTTTCCCCCACTTTCCCTTAAAATTTTTTTCAAGTGAGTAAAAGTACCACTCTAATTTTTCACTTGTATAATATATTTCTTTCCTTTATTCCATAAAATATAAAAATATAATATCTGATGTATATCTAATACGGTGATCACAAACAATAGGCATACGTGAAAGAATACAATGAATTTACCTAATTTGTGCATTATGATAAGTATAAGTACAATCTTTTGAGTTTTCAACTAACTCCTCGCAACTTTCGCTCACGGGTGCTGAATTACCTGTACAGGAAGCCGTAGTTTCCGATTCAGTCCAGGAATATTCGGGACCAATGGATTATCCGAGCTGGTTTCAGGCTCGTCACAATCACTGTGATCTATTGTGAACATGAAAGATAGGTCGATTCCATAGCGTGGCAATTTTTCCCTGGAATAAGAATAAACATTTAGGCTACGATATCAAACGGAGAAAGGATATGAATAGACTTTTAGTCATACGTTTCTCTAGCATCAGTTAATTAACAAAAAAAAATTACATTATAGCTTGTTAATAAACGCTAAAATTGTTGTGTTACTCATACAAGAAGCATGACAAATGTCCCATACACAGCTACAAAATGTCACATCACCTCAAGCTTCAAATTTGTACCACCTCATTTTTTGTCATATTGAAGTGCTTTGGTTAATTTTGAAGCGATTGACTTGAGACTTTTGAAGCGCAGCGATTGTAATACTCAATGGAAAATGTATGTACGCGAGACTAGTTTGAGTTTGATTTGTACCACCTCATTTTTTGTCATATTGAGGTGCTTTGGTTAATTTTGAAGCGATTGACTTGTGATACTTGAGGCACAGGGATTGCTGTACAAGGCGAAAATGCATGCATGCGTGTTTAGTTTTGAGTTTGATTTGCACGATACTTAAACAAAAAATTTGGTGGTAATTTGCTACCATTTTTGAGAAGTTGTTTAGTAGATTAGTAACAGTACTGCTCTCCGTAGCATAAACGTTTTACCTACATTTTGTTTCATTTTTGAGTTAACGCCGAATTCAAAAACTACATACTCTATTAAAGCATTCTCCAAAATATGAAAATCTCATTTTTTTTGTGGAAGTATGCTAAATTCAATAATGAAAAATCCCCCATCTATAAAAAAACGTAACCAGTACTTAGCATAAATGTTCTATCCTACCGTAAAAAGTAAAAGCGATCCCACGACAACCCTTGTACGGGTCTAGGGGTTGAAGCTGGTAGAGAGCTCCATTACAATTTTTTTTAATCATTGTGGAAACGAGTGTGGAGTGATTAGTTCCACGACTCACTTTACCCCTGATTTAAATCAGGTACCTAATTAGAGCTAGGTGAACTCAAAGCTTGGTGCGCGGACCCTCGTCCGAACCTGGATTCGAACCAGGGACCCCACACGCAAGAAGCCAGTGCTCTACCCACTAGGCTCCTACCGTAGCGGCAGCGTAATGGTATGGGGCTGTATGGCTGCCAGCGGCGCTGGAAACTTATAGATAATTGAAGGAATGCAACATGAAACTTCATTTGAAGTATAACATTATACCACCTCAAATTTGAAAATGAGTTACTCATACAAATACATATCAATATGACTGACGACCCAATACTATTGCTGACAACCCAGATTTATCGATTCGCAGGCGTGCGCAAAAAGTTGGGATTTCTTCTTCCACTTGGTGAAAAATTCACCATTTGGTACAAGACTTAAAGTTGTATGACTATCAGATGCGTCGCACGTTTAAAGAATGGGCCGGAAATCAACTAAAAGCGGACCCTCCATTTTATGGAAAAAAACTTGTTTGGCGACGAGGCTTATTTCTGGCTTGATGGCTAAGCCAGTAAGCGAAATTGCCATATCTGGAGCGAGGAAAATCCCCGTCAAGCTATAAAGACACTATCGAATAAACAAAAATGCACTGCATGGTGCACATTGCATGTTGGTGGCATCATAGGGCCATACTTCTTCAAAGATGAATACGGCAAGCGCTTTACTGTCAATGGCGACTAGTACAGAGCGATGATGAATCAGTTTTTGATACGTGAAGTCGTTTTCTTATGCTAATAAACCAGCGACAATCGACGCCTTAGAAACCAACATAGCTCGCGTCATTGCCGATATACGGCCACAGTTGCTTCAAAAAGTGTCTGAAAATGGACGTCTAGAATTGGCTTCTTAAATGGTGCTCGTGGGAGTCATTTGCACGAGATCGTCTAAAGTATAAGTAAAGAGACAGATTTCGCAATAAAAAGCATAATTAAATCCCACTGTTTTATTTGTTTTACCTTCTTTTATTCAAATTTGTAATCGGATCCCTCTTAAAAACACACAACACATCTTTACAAAAAAAATACTGTTTAATTTGGAATGAAATATCTCTTTTCAGACGTTCGATTACAAGGTTGCGCTGTTGGTAGAAGTCGGACTAAAATATTCATAATCGCTCAGATATTACTAAAATCAGTACATCTATCTATCTATCTATATATATAAAACAAAGTCGGGTTAGTTCCACAATTTATAACTCAAGAACGGCTGGACCGATTTTTGTGATATTTTATTTTGTTAGATTTGTCTTGGCCCCGAATAAAAGAATAGCTATTGAAACATCGGGAAAATTCAAAGAAAAACAAATTGTGAAGAAAATACATCATCTCAAACATTTTGTATGAGGAAAAAAATTTAAATCCACATACAACGCCATTGAGCTATCTGTGCAAACGTGCGGCGCGCTTTTTTTAGTGCTATTTACAGTTCCGCGAACCAGAAGGTCGAATCTTGCACTACGAAGCCATAATGCAATTAGACTTCGCAATCAGACATTCTATAGCATGATATTTCAATAAATCGGAGAGATATTTCAATAAATCAGTGAGATATTTCAATCATATCTACTTGGATTATGTTGTAAGCTGTTTTCGCTATCCCATTTAACACCGAACACAATCGTCGAACAGTGCGGACGCGTTTCTGTTTTCCCTTCAAATTAAGCCAATGTAAACAGTGACCCATTTTTAATACGTAAGTGTTTCCACGACTGTGCATTACCAAAATAATAATAATTAATCGTGGTTACAAGTGTTGTTTGATAAATTATGCAGTGTAACCAATTCTTGTATACAATCTCAAAGTGACCTACTCAAAACTATAATAATAATTAATCGTGTGTCACAATTGCTGCTTGATAATGTGCAGCGTAACCATTTTCTCGTCTAAAATCACAAAGTGACCGATTCAAATCTGCTGTGCTGTTTAAAATCAAAATCAATTAAATTAAAGACGCTCATATCTCAATTATAATAATTTTTTTGGTGAATATTTTCGTGATTGTTTTTCCTTTAATCACTAAACAGCCATGAGTTACAAATGCTGCTTTGTGAAAAGCCTACGATACAGCCTACGATAGTAAATCCAAGTCCCAGTTGGACCACAAGGATCGATGACTTTTACCATGCACTCTTTCATTAATGCCTATGAATTCCAAAATAATGGATTAGAATGTAATGTGTAAGTAATGCAGAAAAGAATCATTGTGGTACAGAAATCCATGTGGGTTTATCTATTAACTACTTTACTGCATTACAAAGTAATGCACAGTGAAGGGTAGAGTAATGCGAAACGGAGCGAGTAACGTTACTTATAATGACATTCTAATGTTAAATTCATCAGTGCCGTCATGCGAAAACGATCCGACGATGATTACTGGGAATAATTGCTGCATAACTGCAGTAAGCATTCCTGGTTCTACTGGGGTTCGTCGTGTGTAAAGGCTATTGTCAACGCAGATTAAATGGTGCATGTATGGATGCCCTTAGAGACTGGTATTCATCATATCTTTCTGAGCATTTTATATGCTCTGATTGTCAAGATATAGAAAGTTATTTGAGATATATGTTCGTAAATATCATACAACACATCGACAACTTAATAAAAGAAAAAGATGACCTGCTCGCCAAACAGCTTGCACAGACCAAAGCTAACGGTGACAGTTTTACCGAAATGGCCAGAAGTTTCGATGGACTAGTGAGCATAACAACGAACAACGACCACATACATAATATCGAGAAAGCTTTATCTACTCTCGATAAGAAAATATCCATGTTGCTTGAAAGTTCTACCACTAATCGCGGTGAATCGTCTCTAGCTAGAGGAATGGATGCTGGTACGGGCGTATTTGATAACTAGACATGCACAGTTAAGAGGCTTGACAAAAATCTCAACACTCTTGTTGAAATGATTAATGATGTTGCCACCAAAGCAACGATAGGAGAAGTTTCTGAAGACTTACCAGTAATGTCAGAAGTACCAATTATGGTGGATAATTCAACATCCCCAATGAAGTAGCTGAGACCAACCTCCAACAAAATAATTTCAAAAGCTGCAGACAAATCCTCGAGTCGGCCGATTTTAAAATTCGGCACATCTTGATCTCGCGAAAAATGGGATGCCAGAATTAGGAAGATCATGCTGTTCAACAACACAATCAACAACACAATGTGCAAACAGGCAGTAAGCGCGATGGTCATTGACAAACCTTGCAATAACACTTTCTTTGTAAAAGGAGCTCCTAGATCCGCTGATGTCACCTGGTTATACAGAGTACTCAAGGAGTACTCGTCGGCGAGGACACAAGGACAAATCCCAAACTTGTTTCAAACTAACAGCAAAATATGCGTGGCTATTTTCCAACCATAAACGCATTGGAGATGTCTATACATGGCGCGGAATGACATTCAGTCAGTAGAGGAACAATCAATCTAGTAAACGCATCACCACCAAACCCAGGCACTTTGCAACCAACCTATCGATGTATTCTCAACAGAAACCTAACAGGTATTTAGGCGATTCCCTTTATACAGTTTCCCGAAATTCACCTCTTCTGTACCGAGAAACTTTATCATCTTCTACAAATAACGCCATTCCAAAGATGACTAATACACTCACACCTAAATCACTCACAAACACTACCTCCAATCAGAAGCTTACATCTACTCTTTCTTCGAACAAAGATACTAATAGTTATGATGCTCTAAAACCATCAAAGCCACTTTGTAATTCTGGCATAGTAGCAAGTTCAAAATATCCTAACTTCGTACGCGGCGAGGATCAAATACCACTGACATCTGCCTCGATTCATATACCAAACTCATCACCCTCTCAACATTCTTCTACAAAATTTATAGATCCACTTGTACCACCAAGTGTAAAACTAACAATAAATTCAAATGATGATACGGATAATAAATACTTGTTATCACGATTTAGAGACCATAAGATCTATGATTTCGTCCGCCTTTATCTTGCATACATGCATAATGCGAACGATGCTACCTATTTCGAGGGTAAAACAAAGACGCACCTCAAATTGTTGATCCATCACGGATCAATAATAAGTTTTCATTTCCAAACATCTATTTTAACAAAAATTTACACTGCTTGGAAATATAGGAGTACCTGAAAATTCACTAAAACGCTCACCGCCGCCAAAAGGTTTAAGATATCTGAGTTCTAGCAAGTCATGGACCTACCTATTGTATACATCTACGTCCTCCGAAAATTTCAGTTCAATCGAATTGACCACTCCAGAGATTATCTCGGAACATCATTTTGCTGATATATATATATATATATATATATATATATATATATATATATATATATATATATATATATATATATATATATATATATATATATATATAGATATATATATATATATATATATATATATATATATATATATATATATATATAAAGAAATATGAATTTTCGGCGAAATGAAATTATTACTAATTTTCTTCGAAAATTAGTAATAATTTGACAAAGGCCCTATTAACTTATCTACCTACCTTAACCTACCTACTATATACATCTACATCCTCCGAAAATTTCAGCTCAATCGGATCGGCCACTCCAGAGATTATCTCGGAAAATTATTTTGCTGATATATATATATATACATATATATATATATATATATATATCTATATATATATATATATATATATATATATATATATCTATATATATATATATATATATATATATATATATATATCTATATATATATATATATATATATATATATATATATATATATATATATATATATATATATATATATATATATACATATATATTTATATATGTATACATATATATATATATATATATATATATATATATATATATAGATATATATTTATATATGTATACATATATATATATATATATATATATATATATATATATATATATATATATATATATATATATATATACATATATATTTATATATACATATATATATATATATATATATATATATATATATATATATATATATATATATATAAAGAAATATGAATTTTCGGCGAAACGAGTTTAATACTAATTTTCTTCGAAAATTAGTAATAATTTGACAAAGGCCCTATTAACTTCTTAACCTACTTATTTCCCATCCTAATTCGCCTAAATGCAAATAAACATTAACTTGAAATATTCACATTTTCTATTTTGTAATACTTGCATATTCTATTGTAATATATATTGTATCATGCCTTGTTTGGCAAAGAAATAAATTAATAAATAAATTTTTAGTATAACATATTATAATTTTTGAAGCTTTCTTAAACTAACAGAACGACACATATAAAGGTATTGAAAACGTCGATTGAAATCCAATATGTTCCGTTCAAATTCTACTAATAAAAATCGCATCGCTGGCAAATGTTTTAAGCAGAAAGTATGCGATTTTTTATTCTTTTTTAAATGAAAATCGCATGCTTTCTGCTTAAAACATTTGCCAGAAACCAATTATTATAATTTTTTCATTGCACAGAGCCAAAACGCTAAGGTTAATTGTTTGAAAGGAATCACCACTTCAATCTGATGTCTTATTATTCTGTGCAAACCATAATAAAAGATACTTTTGACACAATCTCAAAAAATATGACCCACGGTCACACAAGATCCATGCCACTTTCCGCTACGGAACTAAATACGTTTTCACAATTACGAACATTCCTTGGCCTATTCATTTCACTTTACTAACTTCGAGTATCTACCGTACTGAATAGCGACGGTGAAAACAAATATGCTCGTAAAATGCTAAGCAACAATGCGAAAAGTGACATTATTCTAATAAACTCAAATGCGACCCGACTGCACAATGAAACTGTCCAAGAGTGCATAATAACCTCTTCCGTAAAAATCGTCTCCACTCAGTTCTACTTTCTCTGCATTGCTGGCTCGCATCCGAGTAAACCACAAAGTCACTTAGTAAAGAATCATACCATCTTCATCTGCATCTCATATCAGATTCTTGTCACAATCGATCAGCCGCCAAGACTGCTCAATGCTAGCGCAGACGTCCGCTCGAGTCGAGCCCAATCACCTCCAGACCACTAGGCATGATAATAGGCTACTTAACATCGTGACGATGTCATTATACTCCACCGATGAGACTTTAAGGAATGGCCAAACTCGCATTCCTCGGAAAATCTGAAAGTTTCTGTATTAAATCTTTTATTTTCCAGCGAGTGTGATTTACTGCCATAGAATCTGAGATATGAGTTTTTCTCTTTCGATTTTGCACTGCTAAAAACAAAATTTCGCATTACTTCTCGGCCAAGCCCTTAAGTCTGATGTTCGTTGAAGACCGAGAAAATTCACTTCAATATGCAATCCAAACAAAATGAAAATCCTTAAGCACTGAAAATATAAACATGCACTCACCTGAGAAAGTTAACCACATTCGTGCCAAGCGTCGGTTGCCTGGACAGCAAGAGAGCCGATAGGTAGCGCGGCGATTTCGATTTCTCGGCACAATGCATCAGAAGACTCCACGAAGCATAGTCTGTGTCAATGACGTACGTGTTGTAGATGCCCTCATCTAAATAATTAAAACAAATAAAAGCACATTATGCAAATACTCATATTTACATAAATATTTTTGTAGCTGTTACCTTTTTTAGGCCAGCAAGCAAAGTTGGGAATTCAAAGAATAGTTGTCTCATAAGCCATTTCAATTCAAAAAAAAAAACCCTAGTGCATCAGAACCGCTAGAATTACTAATGTTCGAAGAACAGTAGAGGATTTGTTCAGATTTTGAGTGTGTATTCGACCCCTAGCTACTTAAGGACACCCTGAGTAATAATCTACCCTAAGCCAATTTAATTTCAATGACTTCATCGAAAGTAACAGCGATAGAAAAGTGTTTGGGGTTGCCATCCAAAAAATGTCCAGACCTTAGAAAATTTAAACATTGGTAGGGTTTACAGCGGTTGGACCGAATTTGACCTGAACTATAGCGCGGACTAAGTGAATTTAGTCCTAAGGTGTTTACATCGACCTGACCTAAAACTTGAATTTAGTCAGCACATACACTACAATTAGGTCTTGATTTGTCTCTCAAGAATGATTATTTAAATGATTTTGAGTCAAACGAGAGGGTTGCGAGCTTAAATTCAACGTACATATATTAGCTGCGTTTTATTTTCATCCAGAGTGTAGTAGGTATCCCGCATGCATAATAAAACGATCCAGAGTAGCAAGCGAGTTTATTTCTGTCAGACAGTTGTCATTTCAAAATTTTAACTGTCATATAACCAACGCCGTTTTCAAATGTTTGACTATTTATCCTGGTTGCCAGGGTGACATGGAAATTTTTGAAAATTCCAACTATTCCAGTTGAAATGACTTTTCGAAATACGTTCCACAGAGAGCACGAGTACGAACTCCACTGAATTCACAAGTGTTCGTACTCTGGATGTTGTTGTTGTTTCGTGTGCAAATCAATATCCTGCACTACTCTGGATGTAAAATAAAACGCACTTATTATTAATAGTCGCGCAAAAATCAAAGCTTAGGTCGAGTGTGTACAGCGATATAGTCCACGACCTATTTTAGGTCAGGTCGCTTGAAATGGTGTACTGACCTATTGCTTGGGTCGGGTGGTCGGGTAAGTGTTTACAGCAAGTGGACTGAATAATTTAGATGAAATTTAGTGTATAGTCCGCAGACTAAACGTCTGCTGTAAACGCTATCATTGTTTACTTATTTTCTTTACTTATTTTTAAATGCTTATGTACACTGAAAGAAAAACTCTTGGTTGGTTCAACTATTTTTAATAGTATTGCAACGATTCATTCAAAATCGTTAAACGAACTACGGAAAATAGTTCTTTTTACTATGTTAATATAGTTAATTCAACGATATAAAAGTAGTTGGCTCTGGTTATACAAAAAATATCGCAAGGTTCATGAAATCAACTGTTTTAATTGTTTCATAACCACGAAAAATAGTTCAAACTTCAACGTTTCGAATCATCAAACAGTTTTTATGGTACTTAAACTACTTTGCAATAGTTGATTTCAACAAACGTAATTCAGTGAGCAAAGTCTTTGGAATTATTCTACGCAAAGTAGAATGGTTTCAACATTTGGACGCTTTTCATGCTCCGAATGAATTTTTTTTTGTTTATCAACCACGCGTCATGGTGCATAAAAGTAATCAACAATTTTCTTATAGTTGTTTTAACTATAGCCCTAGTTGATGCAAAAGCAACTAAGGAAAAATGTTGATTTTTCATACTCCTCATACTCATGCTCCTATTCTATCATAGAAGTTTCATATGATACATGGCAAAATTGTGTTCGGTTTGCTGTTCGATATAATTCATATTCATGTTATGCTGTGAAGCCTTTATATTACGTTGTATGACGCTATTTTGTTCACAATACAGCGTTTTCCGCTGTGGCAAAGCAGTGGGCTGCGACAAAGCACAGTCAAAAAATTAGAATGCATATGGTTGGAGCAGACCACAACATCTCGGTGGAAAACCTCTCACTGATAAGCAACGTGGGAGATAGTAGAAAGCTAGATGTAGCGGAAAGTTTGGAGATATTCAAGGCTCCACGGGAGTGTCTCCTTAACAGGGATTTGGGAAACGGATATTCCCCACTGTTCAAATTGATTAGAAGAAGTACCGCAAGGGCAACCGGAGATCTTAATAACACGATAATTAACATCTCACCCACGAGCCAGGTAAGAAGGATTAACGAAACAGTTAATGAGGCTGCTAATGAGGATTTAATTAACGCCCCACCTACCGAGGATGGGGG
This sequence comes from Nemotelus pantherinus, assembly GCA_963978885.1. NCBI lineage: Eukaryota > Metazoa > Arthropoda > Insecta > Diptera > Stratiomyidae > Nemotelus > Nemotelus pantherinus. The sequence goes on along the minus strand of OZ022265.1, from coordinate 73,727,235 downwards.
AAATACCCAGACGGAAAGAAAACGCTTAAGGAGACTTAAAAGTTTATCTACAAATAGGACGATTAGGGACTATTTTCCTCAGTCGAAGAAACATCGCTGAAGAAGGCTATAAGTGATAGCCGAAATACTAGTATACGGATTTTTGAAAAATAAATTGGTAGAAATAAAGGAAACGAGTTCGACTTTTCATTTTATTATTTTATAGAATGCACTGTTTTGTATGGTAACGCGCACAATGGCTGCGGCCGAATTTGCGGCAGCGCCAGAATTTGCCAAATTTCTAATTTTGCCGCACCGCTAGCGGTGATACCTACCATAGGTTGGCATCACCCCTAGGTTAAATTAAATCTGTTTGAATTAGGTTGAATGGTCTGGTGGAATAGACAAGCGGTGGCTGATGCGTATTGTGATAAGCCAACCTAATCCTCGTACAACAGGATTTAGCAATACAAATGAAAAAAATAAATTTGGTTGGTGCCTTGCATGAATCAAGGAAACAAGATTACGACAATAGGTTTTCGCTGTTCGGCGCTGCATCTTATTTCGTCACGTACCGGAGACCGGCGAATCAGGGAAAAATAGTCGAGTGTCTGAATTTTATTGAATTTTTCTTTTCATTGTATAAGATATGTAAAGAACAAAGTTAGAGAATATTTTTTTATTGTTTTACTTTAAATTCTTGACAAAATGAATAGTTACGGTATAATTTAGATGTAAGACAAACTTAATCACAGATAGGAACTTAAGTATTAATTAATAATTACAGGTGCATATTAATATAATCCGCAGAAGTATTGTCAAGCAATATTTATTGAAATTTTGTTTATATTACAATTAAAAAAGTCATAACTGATTAATAAAATATAAAAAATGTTTCAGTTTAAAATTTTTTTTAATTTTCGTTTTTTGGACTTATCATATTCCTGTCTTTCATTGTTTAATTTACGAATTCTGAAATACATTCGACTCCTAAAAAATATTTTTTTTACTGCAACATTGCAATCTACGTCCCTTGCCATATCCAGCATCCTTTTAATATAATTTGTCCTAAAGTCCAAGGAGTCGCCGTTAACGGTTGTAAATATTAAATCCAAAGCCGTTATGTGCGCCATAAAAGCTTCTGTTGGCTTCTATAGACCTCCTTCTGAAACATGATTTGTCCATGTATACGAAGTGTCCACTGCTGTGTCCACTCGACAGTCGGGTACTTTAGTTTTCAGCTTGTGGCAAATATATAAAGTCATCTATTTCAATAATTTTCACGTCGATCTTGCTCCATTTGTGCTCTAATTTAATGAATTACAGCATGAAAGAGGCAACATACACTTCAAGCAGTTTCCATTGCTCCATTTTAGATCAGCAATTTAAGTGCCCGTCTGCCTAGATTTGCAACATCCAATAAACTCATTAACAGAAACATTTGGACACAACCGAAAACAGTACTCTTCATTCAGCTAAAAACCAGTTAATTCCGGATGATTTCTAGGCGTGTTTGCATCTTATTTCGTCATAAGTAGGTGTGGCCACGCTCATGTCGTAACCTTTAGTACTTGATCCATGGGTGCCTTGGTTGCATTGACAGCGACATTGTCGCTGCATTGTGATTCACCAAATTCAACTGCGGCATTCACGCCTCCCTTGCCTATATTTCGTACTATGTATCCCCACGGACATTGTTTATCAACCACGCGTCATGGTGCATAAAAGTAATCAACTATTTTTTTATGGTTGTTTTAACTATAGCCCGTAGTTGACGCAAAAACAACTAAGGAAAATTGTTGATTTTACCAAGATTTTTCTTTCAGTGTAAGCATTTATTGGTACGGAAATAACCAAAATGTATCGTGCTGGTAACCCTTTGCTAGCACCAAAACCAAAAATATGTCATATTTACCTAACGTTGAAGTCAACCTACGCTGCGAATTTCGTATTGATCCGATGACTGCATTGGAGGTTATAGGGATGCAAAGAAATTTAGCGTTACCACCCGTAAAAGTTTTCAAATTTTCTAGTTCGTAATATCTGTTTTCACTGCAAGATTACTACGATTTGAAAATTTTATGATCAAATCGCTTACTAAAGATATGCCAAAAAAAAAACAAAACCAACCATAGCTGGCAACCTTATCATTGTTTTTCCAACAAAGATTTCTGTTGAGTATTGTCTACAATATGTTCAATTTGTGATATGAATTTCGTTATGTTTCCATGACTGCACTGGCAGCTATAAGGCAAAGAGCTTTCTTTTCTTGAGCGAATTTACAAAATCTAAGACACTAAAATTACCAAGCTGCCAGTTCCAGCCGAATTTTTCAACCAAAATTCTATCAAACGTGGTTCAGAGCAAGATTCAGCTACTGTGTCAAAATCTGATGACTACTTCAGAATTTATAGGGCCAAAAGCAGTTGTTTTTCTTAGTGATTTTTGAAGATGGCACCACTGGCAAACAATTGCCCAAATTACAAAATTACTTCTATCAGACCTGTTCCTACTTAAGGGTAATACATTCTGTGAATTTCAACTGTATCTGCTTATTGGGTCGTGAGTCCTCGTGGACTGAAGTTTTTGATGCTAAAAATATAGGTGAATTGGATAAGGGTTACCGTTCTTGTCCGTTGTAAAATTTCAAATGTTTTACTTTGGTTATGTAGAAAAAGCATAAGATCTATATATGAGTTGCCTTTTTTCCAAAAAGCGACAATTTTTTTCGAGAGCCGATGATTTCAAGGTTTTCATTTTCAGCGCCTGCCTTAGCTACAGGGTTGCCAACACGCTCATAAAAAGCAACACAAATTGACAAATTAATAATGTCAATATGCCCTGACAGTTTCATAATGAGTTGATAGCTCTGTCAAAAGTTATCGCAATTTTGCCGACCTCTTTTTCGGCACCTAGCGCACACATGGGGTTAAAAAAAATCCAAAACATCCGATTCACATTTAAAACACGTTCGAAATTTACTTCGCTAACTTAATTTTCGCAAAAATTATTTGTGGACAGAATAATAGGCATATTAAAAGTATCACCAAAATGGCCGCCGGCGCCAAAGATTTAAAGATAATTGACATTATTTGTTTACAGTTTTTTATAAAATTATAGCCCAATCAGATGGCGCGTTCCCGAGAAATATGTACTGCATTTTTTTGAAGATATATATATACATATATATATATATATATACATATATATATATATATATATATATACATATATATATATATATATATATATATATATATATACATATATATATATACATATATATATCTACATATATAGTAATATAAATTTTTGGCCAAACCGATATTAATACTAATGTTCTTCGAACATTAGTAACAAAGCACCTAGGAACGACTAGAAAGATTGATTTTCGAAGTAACGCAGAAAAATATATAGATTTATATTAATGTTTACTAAATCTATTTATCGGATAACACCAAATATAAGGCAGTGAAGATTTGATGATTGGATTTTTTCAATGTACAAGTGGCCAATTTTCACTTGTGGTGCCTGCACCATGGACTATGACTATATGAAGGACAGAAATTTTTTGATAGCTACCATTCGCGAAAATTTCAATATTTCAGATATGCAAACAGTTGCTGCTTGTTTTCGTTATAAGGCGTTTATCATATGCAAATTGAATGGTATTTTCATATCTGCTTCAAGTTGAGACGAACTTATTCTGTGAATTTAATTTTGATCCGATGGTTGAAGTCGGAAGCTATAAGAATGGAAAGATTTCAAAAGTCATCGTCGGAAATCAAGGAAAAATGAACCTTTCTTGCTTATTTTTACTAAGGTGCTTATCACACGAAAACTTGATAGCAGCATATCTTGATACAAAAATAATAAAAAGGCCGGTGGTTCCAGTTCTTTGGCGATAGCGCAATAAAAAATGTATCAAACTTACTCTATGTTTAGATCAGCTCACTTTGTGAATTTTATTTCAGACTGATTACTGCATCAACCTGAAGGTGCTGGATTTAGTCAGTGTATTTCGATCATCAGGGCAGACTGAGAAATGCAATTTATTTGTTTATTTCAACCACACAACATAAAAAAATAACAATTTACATTTTTCTTAAGCTAAACTAAAAATTAAATAACATAAATGAACAAAATAGCATGTCCCAGACTTCTGTCTGCTGGTCAATTTGAGGCGGAGATTCCAAGGAAAGGAAATAAGTTTTTCTTTCGGAATTCAGCGCTATAATTAAAACACTTTTGAACCTGTCACATGGGTCAAAAAGTCCCGGGACTAATCAATAGAGTCCCGGGACTAATCAATTATCAAATGCGCTTTTGTTTTAAGTAGTACCAACCTTTTGAAGAAACGTGTCAAAATTTCATGACGTTTCGTTCCGTAGTTTGCGAGAAATTGAGGTTAAAGTGACGCTACTTTTGTGAATTTGTAAGCGCTGAATAAAAACGAGTTTCGTGTCTTAATAAAACACTGCTATTTGGTGGGTAAAAATACCGTACAAGCCTAAGAATGGCTTAAAAAGCGTTAAGGGAAAATTATCCTTCGAAAACAACCATTTGCCGATGGCACGCCGATTTCAAACGTGGTCGTATGACCACCGAAGATGCACAACGTTCTGGAAGACCAAAAGAGGTGACTACGCCCGAAAACATAAAAAAAAATTTTGAAAATTTGTTATGGATGATCGCAAAGTGAAATTGCAGGAGATAGCTGACATCCTAAAGATATCACAAGACACCATGTTCAACATTTTACGTGAAAATTTGGACATGAAAAAGCTTTTTTTCAAAGTCAGTGCCGCGTTTGCTGACAATGGAACAAAAACAACAACGGATTGACGAATCTGAGCGTTGTTTGGATCTTTTTAAGCGGAATAAAAAGGATTCTTTTCATCGGTATGTGACCATGGATAAAACATAGATCCACCACTACACGCCAAAATCGAAAAAAGCATCTGGTGAGTGGAGAGCAGAGGGCAAAAGCCGTCCAAAGCGTCCAAAAACCCAATAATCGGCTGGCCAGGTGATGGCGTCTGTATTTTGGGATGAGCGTGGAATATTGTTTATCGATTATCTGAAGAAGGGCCAGACGATCAATAGTGATTATTATATAGCCTTGCTCGACCGATTGAGCGACGAAATTAAGCGCAAATGACCTCAAATGGCAAAGAAAAAACCATTGTTTCATCAAGACTATGCATCGATCCACAAGTCAGTAAAAACCATGGCAAAAATTACCGATTTACATGTGGAATTGTTGCCGCACTCATCTTATTCTCCAAATCTGGCACGAAGCGAGTACTTAGATGGTGGATCAGTGGCAGTTCGATTTACGGAAAAGGGTAGAGAAACGTTTTGAAACGAAGCCTCATTATATTTTGAATTTTTTCTAAATCTAGTATTGTAAGTGATGTTTTTCTTACGACTAGTCTGGTTCCTACAGCTGCTGAATGAAATCCCTTTCTAGGTTTGAGCTTCGACGGATTGGCTGAGGTTGGTGAACAGCCATGAATATTTTGCTGGGATCGCCACTTTAAAACACCTGCGGAAATTCTTGCGTTTCTTCCGCCCTGGTAAAATTCTAACCTTACAATCTTTAATTAAAGTTTCCCTCTCGAGAAATTTCCGCATCCAATTTTCATCTGCAGAGTCGCAAAAAACATTTCGTATTTCGTAGACGGTTTTTTTTATGCGACACAACTGTTCTCGGTTTGATCTGGATTCGCGTGCTTGATTTTTTTATTTTTGTCCAGAATGTGCCGAATTTGAAAATCAAATCATTTCGTGCCGATTGACTGGTGTTTCTGGCAGACTGACACTGTGTTGTAAGGGACTCTGTTTTTTGGGGGAAGTTGATACTTCCTTAGTTATGTGATGTTGATTTTGATTTAAACTAGTATTGTTTAGCATGTCTTGCACCTCTGCAACCATTAGTTCAACACTTAGTGATGACGAATCAGCACTTGGGATGTAAGTGATTTTATTGAGCTTTTTATTCCTAGAATTAACCTTGCAATCGAATCGACTGCACTGTTTAGCTTTGATTCCGCTAAATTTATCTGTGTAGTATATTTATCGAATATACCGCTAGATTGACCTTTGACTGAGTCTGCCAGTTTACTTGTCATGTGATCTAGGATAGTTTTGGAGGTGAGAGAAGGTGATTCCAGCTTTGTTGCCAACGATGACGTGTTTCGGCCACGGAATAATGAATGGCATTGATTTTACGATCAACAGATTCTATTAAATTGTTTACTCTATCATCGTTTGGTCTTTGATATTACTGCTATCAATCTATCAAAGCTGCTTGCCATTTTTTCGAATGCTTCTTTATTGGCTCTAAACTGAATTTGTTGCTTGGAAAGCAGATTACCTTCCTCAGTTTTTTAATTTTGATAACAATGCCATCATACATACATTTCAACAGTTTTTCAATGTGCTGACAGTCTGAACAGATGAAATGGTCCTCCATATAGGGATGGTACCAGTTTCTTGGTGCATCCATACATTCTCCATGGAGCTTCCGGTTGCAGAAGGCCTTACACGACACATGTTTATCCAAAGCAACACAGTTAGGTAGATTGCACTTGAAGGTCATGGCTGTGTACTATATTTTATTTTATGAAGATAGCGTTTGCATTAGATAGAAGATAGCGTTTCCTAACTTTAAATGGGTCGCTAGTATCACATGCACAAAATGGTTCGAAATGTGATGACTAGGTATTTATAGGCACGATCAATAAATCAATAATCGGCACAATAAAGTGCTATTTTGCTACACATGTACAATTTTATTTAATTTTAAATTCTTTAATTGGGTCACTGGGATCACATGCACACACAAAACGAGCAGGTTGTAAGAAATGTGATTGCTAAGTATTTATAGGCAATATCGATAAAAAAAAATAATCGGCACAACGGTCAACCTATGAACTTAATAAAATCCAGTGCGCATAACACGTCCGCTCGCCTCGACGACCAAGTAAAAAGTTTTAAAAAAAGTTTACTCTGTGCAAAAAAAACTTTTCCCTCAATGCCGCACGTTCTAACGGTCAGCGCTGTAGACACTCTATGTAAACAACAGACTTCGGACACAAATTTCCAAATTGTTTAAATTTTCTAAATGAAATTTGATGCTATTTTGTAAGAGGAGTGCGAAAATGTTGCTTGCACATTTGAAACGCTTCTGTAGAACCGCCGTGTGTGACATCGGCCTAACTCTTTGGCAAAAGTTTCAATCGACACCGAAAGCTTTGATCAACTGCCACACTTGAACGTCTTGCCAACATCTCGGCTTCACGAATCTTGAGGACCAACGATATTCACGTAATTAAAAACTACCACCTCAGCTTACTTGTCAACCATTATCACAGTCTTCCGGATATTAACGTCGGCAGAATGCAGATGGCATCGACACATGTCTCCAATAATTTCACGCCCATTTAGTATGTACAGCTCATTCTTTCGAGCTAAAAAGTGACATTTCGTGTTTGAATTCGAAAATTGAGCTGTGCAAATGTCTTTCCAATAAGAAAATCAATCGAAAATTGAAATTCCTGACATTTTATTCGTCACAAATGAGCAGTGTCTCTGTTTTTCTCCATTGCCAGAATGTTCGCTCGGAAGAATGAACAGATAATGGAGACATGTCAAAATTTAGTTTCACGATTAACTCAGTACCAGCCTTGAGGCGCGAATGTTAAAATTTCTGAAAGATTTGAAGGCGTCTCAATGGGACAATTGTGGCTGACAATCGGATAGATGTTAATAACACTTGATTTCTTTTTGGTGCGAAAAGCTTAACATCTGAATTTCCCCTAAAATACCGTTCAACAAATTTTCAATAATTGTTATACATATAGGGTTCTTTATACTATAGAGGTATAGAACTTTGAAATGAAATAAAATACGGATAAATTATTTTGATTGCTCATTATTAAAAAGAAAATTCTCTGTCATTTTTATTTAAATATAGCTACGGGCATATGAGCGCCACGACTGGTGCGGAGGAAGTCCAAACGAGAGGTCCAATTGTCGACTACTCTAACCAACAACCAGGGCCGTATCCTGCCAATAACGCGGCTAATGTTGTCTTACAAATGGTCAAACGTCTCAGACTTGTCGGCATAGACGTGTGATTTGACGTACCCCCACAAGAAATAGTCCAGCGGTGCTAAATCACAAGATATTGCACGCCTGTTCACACACTGAACGAAAAGAATTCGAAATTTTAACTAATTGCAAATAGATGACTTTGATTTGGTAGAAAAGTCTAAAAGTATGATTTATTCTTCAAAACACTTTAATTAATAAGGAAATCTAGATTAGTTGATATTACTAATCTTCTTTAGTTAAAAAAGGATCAACTGTTTGTAGAGTTTCTTACTATTGAAATAGAAAATTTTGCCAATATAATTTGCGTGAATGTCTGCATTATAGAAAGTTTAGTTATTTTTATTGTAAAAATGTCTAAAGACAGTAAAAGAAATGATTAATATTATACGGAGATAATTAACGATTCATGATTTGCGAAAACAACAAATTGAATTAGTAGGCTGAAAATCAACCATTTTCTTTAGTAAATTATGACTATTTCTTTATATGAAATACCAAATGATTTTTTTCAGTGCAGGTCCAAAATGAGAAATGATGCGCTCATCAAATGCTTCTTTCAATAAGTCGAAAGTTGCACGAGCTGTATGGCATATCGTGCCATCCTGTTGAAACCAGAGCTCCTTTGCATTACGGCGAGTCAATTCCGGAACGAGAATGTCATTGATCATGGCTCTATAGCGATCACCATTGACTGTAATTTTATTCCCAGCAACATTTTTGAAGACTAATGGACCAATTATTCCACCGGCCCATAAACAGCGAATTTCTCCGGATAAACAGCGACTTTCTCCGGTGTTTGGACCACTGCCTGTGGCTGCTCATCACTCGAAATGCGTCAGTTTTGTTTATTGGCGTAGCTATTTAACCAGAAATGAGCCTCACCGCTAAGCAACAAACAAAAAATGAGTTCCTGGACCGGACCCTTTTTTTTCGAAATAAATCTACACAATTTGCAGTCGTTGCTCAGGCGTCAGCCTATTCATGATAAAATGGCAAACCAAACTAACCATAAAGCCCATGATAGCTGTCACTCCATACGTAGCATTAAAAAGTGTTGCCAACTTAAAGTTCTATACCTCTAAAAAAACAACCAGTATATATATTCATTATTTAATTTTTTTTTAAAGTGGACTTTGTGATCGTGATAAGTTTTGTGACGTCAGCTCGCCATAGCACAAAGAATCATCCGCCCAAACACCCATCCAAAACTAAACTTGGTTAGCCAAGGGCACGCAAGACAGGTCAACCATAGAGGATAATCTCATAAGAAAATTATGTGTTGCACTCACAATTGCTTGATAATATCGTTGCGTGCTGATATAGTCAAAGTAGTCGCAACAATTCACAGGACAAGATAGTTCCAAAAAGGAGGATGTCTAATAAATTTTTGTTTTGATGACTGGATAATTTGGATACTTGTGTACTGGGAAGTAATGTAAATAAATTATCATATGCTAGATATCTGAAAAAGTAATTTCCCAAACATTTCAAAATACTAACAAAAATTTGAAACAAAATCCACAAATTTTCTCTGCTTTCCATTGAAAATATTTAGAAGATCGATGTATTTGTAATTTATATTCGAGCTGGCTTTATTTTGTGCAATCTATCGACTTGGTACTGCAGTAAATGTACCCACCATATTAATTTGCCAACGCGCAGACTTGATACAGACATGGCAGAAACATACTTCTAAGCAACTCATTCACATCGTTATAATGTCAACACGCACCCACTTTTAAAAGACAGTTAAAAACTCGGTGAAACCATTTCAGCACGTGCGTCGGAATGTAGTTTACACCACAGAACCGAACGTCTGATGCAAATTTTAGCTGAGTCCTCAAACAGTACGCATGCAAATAAACGTAGGTGTTTGGCGCGTAATCGACACGTATGTACGTATCTGCTTTCCAATCTATGCATCACCCAGCCAAAGAGTTTTCTTTACGACCACAGAGCCCGTTGGATAAGAAATCCACTCTGCATGCTAGTGGCATTGGTCAGGGCAATCCAGATTTCTGATCGCCTCACCACACCACGAATAGTTAGGTGTTTAGTTGCTGTTGGAGCTGAGCTTTAGTGAATTCCTACCTTTTTTTCCGCTTTGCAGGCAAAACATGACCGTGAAATTTATGCATTCATGTCGGTTATATGTGACAAATCACTTACAAATATCTTCCGTGTGTATCCAATGCGCCGGCGTGTTGAAGTTCGGAATTATCCAGGTTATGTTGCCGCGCAGCTGATCTCGCAGTGGGTCTTCGGCATAGATGTAGGTGAAATTCATCGTAACCTATCAAATAAATCAAACGCTAATTATTGCTTTCAATCAAATTTTTATTAAGATGCAACGAATATTGCAAGTGAGAGAACGGATCACAAGTATGACAGACATTAAGCCGCAGTAATACTAAATTGTGTTTTGTTTTATGACTTTTGAAAGCAGTACAAAGCAGAGAATACGATTTTCATAGCTTAGATGTTTATTTACACTAATGATTAGTATCAGTGTTGCTAAAACTATTTCATATAGAAGTTCTCAGCACTTAGTATGTTTTTAAGGTAAACTCGTTACATTTTTTCATTTTTGTGGCATTGGAACATTCAGGATTGCAGTTCAGAATTTCGGATAAACTGCAATTTCGGTTTCAAAAAATTGCAAAATTTTATTTTGCACGTCAAATACATAATTCGCCTCAACAGAAGCAAGAAATAACAGACTGAACTATATAGAAAAGGGAAATAAAGGAAAATTCAGTAGCCAAGACTCGACTCATATGGGTCAAAGAGGGCCTAAATTTTTCGAGAATTCATCTTATCAAGCGAAATTGGCACCACCAAATTCCTTCGATCGCTTAGAAGTCCGGGGCAATTTAACATCGTGCTTTGGAAAAATTAGGGGAAAGCTGAATTTTGGTGTGAACCTTGGTACTGGCGTGTTGAACAAAATGTCAAAAGTCCCTATCGATTCGAGTGCAGCGTTACATTTTATACGGGGTCAAAGGTCACCAAAAGTGACCTTTCCTAAATATCTCAGTAACTGTCACGTCTTCAGAAAAATAATGTATGACGAATTTGTAGCTTAAAAAATTTCCAACCAAAAAAATGCTGGAACTTTTTCTTGTAACCATAACCGTTTTTGAGATACATTGATCTAAATATTTGCTACAAACAGCATCCTTTCTCAACGGCATGTTGATATTATCGGATTTTGATTACGACTTGGAATGTTTGTGAGTTTGTTTTTCTATATTTAAGAGGCGCATGAAAAACAACATATAAACAAACTTATCTACCATACTCCAGGGTATATGGAAAAGTGTACTCCGAAAAGTTATCCCCCCCCCCTTTCCATAAAATGGTATCCCGGAGCTTCCATCCCAAATCTTCAGAAATGAGCTCGTTGCCTACTCTTTGCCCACTGTTAAACAAGATAAGATCACTTTTTATTCTGTTAATTGCCTATTCTTGACATCGCAAGACCAGCCCTACACACTTACAATTCCTACAATTTCGATATCTGTCAAAAATTGAAACATATCTAGCTTCTAAAGAAAAAATTTGTTTTTCGAATAAAACTGTGCTTTTTAGAAAATTTAAATATATTTTACTTATGCTCAGTTATTGGTATAAGTGAGAAAATGTCCAAAATCATTGTAGTTAACAGTCCTGATTTTGCAACTATCCTCATTTTGCAGCCAAAGCTCTAGCTATTTTGAAATTTTGAAAATTCTATTGCTGGAAAAATGGGTAATATGGCAAAGCATTAAATTGATATATCGTTCGCCTTATTTTCTGAAAAGGTCAAACTTTTCAGGAGACAAGATGATTTGAAGAATTTTTATCACGTGCCTACTGTAGTTATCTGTAGTTATATATCAAAAATCGCACTTTGAGTGATGTTTTATTCACCATCGAGTCAACAATCGAGTACAACTGGAAAGCATCGAGATTTTTTGAGATGTTTGAACAATCGAAACAATCGAGTCAAACATCTAGCAACCGCGCATCACTAAGTAGTTTAAAATATGCTGACCGTAATCGTTTGTATTTGCTGGTCTATTTGCATCCATATATGGAATAAAATGTAGCAAGAATAAACCAGTACCATGAAATTAAATTTTGGTAGAACAAAAAAACTGAATATATTGAAAACTTCATATCTGCATCTTATGTTACGTGTAGAGAAAGGTTATATGGTAGCTATTTTAGAGGAGAGATATTTTATTCTTGGGGTAGATATTTCATTCTGCTGAATTTTTTGCTTCTCTTATAGTGGCACTTGGACGTAAAGCCCCATTACCATGTACAGAAAAACCGGTCCAGCAGTCCTGCAGTAAACTTGCAAATTTCGTTTCGATCCGTTGATTGCCTTTGAATTTATAGGCGAACAAAGAAATTTGGGGCTATCACTCACAAAAGCTTTCAAATTTTCAAAATCCAAATATTTGCTCTTTATTTTCACTACAAGATCATAGCTACTTGAAAATTTATTGATAACGTCACATAGTAAAGATATGAAAAAAATTACAAAAATTACCATAGCAGTCCTTTCATAACTTTTCAACCAGATTTCTACCAAATTTTACCTACAATAAGGTGAATTTACTATGTGATATAGTTTTGATTTCATGACTGCGCGGGAATTTGTAGGGAAAAAGCTTTGTTTCGCTGACCAAATTTTCAAATATCAGGACACAAAAATTACGATAGCTGGCAGGTCCAACCTAAGTTTTCAACTAAATTTTTGCCAAAAAAGCGAACATTTTTCAGGGGGCTGATAAGTTGAAAGTTTTCAGTTTCAGTCCTCGCTGTTTATAAAAAAAAATACGTAACTCTACAGCTTAATAATATCAGTATGCCCTGTAAGTTTCAAAATGATTTGACAGCCTTAGTTTTTTTGAAAGTCATTTGATGATGGGATTGTGAGGATGATTAAAATATCATTGAAATGGCTGCTGGCGTCAAAGGGCTAAAGATAACTAATAAGAGGTGTATCTTTATCAACATTTCATTTATTTTATAATGTATTTAGCTACTAGCTGAAAAATGAGAATATATCTTTCTTAGTTGTAGCCTCCGCCCTTGCTGTTGTCGTTGTATCAGCCGCTATTCCATTCTCGTTTTCGCTACCTCCATTTTCATAGTCTAATTATCGTCACCATTATCAAGGTACTCGATTTCGGAAATTTCTGTTGTCGTTTTGGGCCTAGGTGATGTTGTTGCTGCGTTAAAGGATGGCCAACTGGATAATGTTGGCACCGGTGCTGCAATGAGAACATTAGGTTTTGGTGGGTTCCACTCAGACTTTCCTCTATTTGAAGTTGGTTGAATGGGTATGGCGTGAGAACAGAAAACGATCGCACAGTCCGCCAACGAAAACAAAAGAATAAAAAACTGAAGAGCCCCGGGCTCGGACAACACCCCAGCAGAAGCCGTAGTTGTAGAAAGAATGATTATTGCTTTCATACCATCAACGTACAGACCTTTCAACAGACTAAATGCTGCGGATAAAACTTTTGAAAGTGTTGTTGACCGGCAATCTTTCAAAAAACCAAACCAGAGTGGCCACTCAACAATAAACGTCATCCGCGAAGTTGCAAGCAGAAGCCACATGTCATTGGGCTCAAATATCACGAAAATTAAGTAGCGGTTTTAAGTGCATTTTATCCGCATTGAATTTGTTAAACATAAAAATTTGCTCACCAATTTCCTGCACAAAACACACGAGAGTGTAATAGCTCTTGAGCTATGAGGCTGAACAATAAGTTTACGTGAAACGAGAAGCTAACGAGATATTTAAGAAAAACTTATTTTCGTGACTTTTAGCTTATTATAATTTTTGTTCCGAACACGACTTCGTAATGGGTTTTCCACATTATGTTTATTATTTTACAATTAACATAATTCCGTTGAAAAAATTTTCATTTGAATTTATTTGGCAGAGAAAGTCAACTAAAATGACTGACATTAAGATAATAGGCCGAATACCATTTTACAAAGCAACAGTTTAATAGCTTAAATTTAATAAAAAAATTAAATAACAGTAACATGTAACATAACTTGGCTCAATTTTCACTCGTAGTCACTATATATTAGTCTGCGAAACTAATATTTCCCAAAATCTCGAAAACAAAATGACGTACACGCGTAATGATAACCGGCGGGTCACTAAATAGCTAATTAAGGAAGGTACTGTGCGCGGCGGTGTGGGCAAGTATCGGGAACATGCATAAATATCGTAACCGTGTGGGGTGTGTAGTTTGAGAGACTAATATTTAGTGATGCAGGGTTAAAGTAAACAAAAACAAACGCCTTGACCTGAATTTCACCATGGTTTTTAGGAAACGCAGGAAAAAATGCATTCAGGTAACTCATTTTCTGAATAATTAGTTGAGCCCGCGGGATGCATTGAAACTGTGCTTTCTTTGAAATAAATTCATCCACTAAATTCATGACTGGATCTCTACATAATTAAAATTTCTACTTCATAAGGAATTCCTCAAGGGGAACTTCATGCTATACTCCTTTCGATTGCTTAGGAAAAACTCTTTGAAATATCACAACTCACAATACATTAGCTTGACATTAAAACATAAGTTTGGTCATTTCGATTCCCATTCGATCACGGTACTATACAGGTTTTTCTTGCTTCCTTAACTGGATCAAATCGCAACCGTTCTCATTCATTTCAAAACGCTGCAAGTCACATTCTCGATACATATGTAGGTTACACTCGTGCACACATCCATATGTATATAGCCATCCGTCAGTGCAGTTATATTGTAAATATCGCAATATTTACGGTAACTCGACAGCCGAGAATCAACTCGACTTTTTCCTACTTCACGAATTATCACTGAATTCTTATCCGCTGATCGAAAAAGTTTAATGAGTGGTATTCGAAAGGAAACCGATTTTAATAGCCCCGAAAAATGGTCGAAAACCGTAATCTGAATGATTTCACGTTTCTCGTATGATACCTGGTCCGCTCCGCAGTCATTTCGGAGCATTTCCGCAAATCATTTTCGTACGAGTTGCACTCGCATTATCTGGGTCAGTGACGCTGACAAGTTGCAATGAATAATGCGATGAAAAGCGCGTTCTGTGATCTGGTGAATCAAGTGAAATGGAAATGAGAATGCAGAGATTTGTGTGATTCAAAAGCGACGACCGCCCAAGTGTCCAATCCGCCGCTGCGAAACATGAAGAAAGGCGCGGCCGGTTGATATATTTTGGCGCACAGGTCGTCCACCATGCACCGTATCTTTTGTGTCTACATATACTGCGCACATGCCGAAAATTTTTACTTTCAATCGAGTACCTTGAACTGTGGGAAATTGTAGGATTCAATGAAACGGTCTACTACTGCCGCATGGAGCATTTGATGAGAAAGTGGTTTCCTTCCTTCTTTTTGATCGATCAACAATTACAAGATTTGTTACGATCATGGTAATCAAATGCTGCGGCCGAGCATTGCGTGAGGCCTAACTTTGATTATTTTAACATTTGTAAACAGAACAAGTGTAGGTTTATTATTGTTACTAGAAATCATTGGCATTAAAGCGCAGCATACTTTCATTAATTCCGAGAAAATTCGACAAGAAGACATACATTTCCCTAGAAATTTTGAGCGATAAGACGTTAAATGCTGGTTAAGCAGCAATACAAGCTAATAACAATTACAGTAGAGCTTAAAATTACCCTATTTACCCCGAATACAAGAGAACAGAGACAAACTGTCTTAGAACTAGATGAAGCAATAGATTCGGAGCTAGTTGATTAGGAAGAATAAGAATTGGCTGGGTCAACGCTAGTATAGGTTAGGTTAAGTTGTAAAGAGGGTTGCTGGCTACGCGGTCAGCGTAAGGCCGCCAGTTTGGGCCCATTGCTCACCCTACGCTGGCTGGTTAGAGCTGTCAAGTGACCGCTTCGAAAAACTGAACCAGCAGATTCAGTGTAACGGTACTAGCCCCCTCTGCTAACTCTTAAAAGTGGCAAGAACCAAAAACCTTGAGGCGTTTATTATTTAGGGCCGGGCAATCGTAGAAAGTTTTCTAGATGGAGTCTTCTTCCATCTCGCACCTCTTGCATAAATTGCTTGATTTGAGTCTCATTTTGTTCGCATGAGATGCGGTAAGGCAGTGCTCTTTGAGCAAGCCGTCTGTCGCTCTCAAGCAGTTTCTGCTGAGCTTGAGCAGTTTCCTGCTTTTGCTTAGCTCAGGTGATGGCCATAATATCCTGGCTACCCTGTAGTTCATCCTGTTTTCCCATTCAAACTTTAGTATGGCCCATATGGCAGCACCTAGTTTCCTTGTGGTGTCAGCAATTGACCGTGTGATAATGATGCAGGGGCTATTACTAGCTCTTGCACCTTTCCTCGTAAATTCATCAGTTTTTTCTTTGCTTATGACCCACATATTCCGGATAGAGATATAATTTGCCTTTTCAATGAGAGGCACTCTGTAAGTGTAAACAGTTTTTGAAGTACATCTGTAAAATGCAAGAGCGAAAATGGCTACCCTGCTGTCAACACAAATCATCGTTGGTTTTTTCAATGTTCCGCTAACGAAATCAACTGCCATGCGTATAGCATATACTTCAACCTGAAAGACAGTAAAAACGAAAGATAGAAAGATCAAAGATAATTTACACCACATGTTAAGGATCAAATCCGTAGAAAAAAACACCCAGGCCAACTCCTATGTCCGTCATTGACCCGTCCGTGTAATTCCAGATGCCACTATTGGTGGTAGCTCGCTTTTTCTTCCAGTATGTTCGTGTGGGCATCTTGACCCTCTGAGCTTCCAATTTTCATCTTACTATGTAGCCGTCGATACTTTGTAACTATTATCTCTTGTTCTTCATTTCCTTTTTATGTCACTTCTGGTGTTCCACAAATCAAGATTCGTGGCCCTCTGATTTTCCTATTGATCATTTTTTCATCATTCCTATTGATCTCTCTTCAGTTTTCCCTATCTGTTGCACGCTGACAACCTGAAAATATGTAGGGTGATCAGCTCAACGGATGACTGCTCTCAGTTGCAGAATGCCTTGTGCGCATTTAGCAATTCGGTCTCTGAATTATCTTCCTTTAAATGCTGCCGAACACTTCCAAATGTCCTATATAAGTTAAGTTATCTTTCATCATGTTTTCCTTTTTTATCCTTTGCTCATAATATCAGAGACTTTTAATATTATGTTTAATTTAGTATATTTAGTAGTATTTTATTCAAAACTTAATGATCTGAAATCCTACCTTTGAATATAGTATGCGATGTTTTATCTTGAAAATGTCTTCCGCTCTTTTACGAATTTTTACTTTTTAAAATGCATAGCAGCTCTATGATTACTATCCCTAGTATTTAGTTTCCGTTCGTGATTCGCAACTTCATTTAACTTAAGAACACAGTTTGCAAGTACTGACAGTTATTTTCATTCACCTTTTTTCCTTTAATCATTATTGGATATTTTTGAAAACCATTCAAAAGAAAGTGTTTTGTCATACAAGGTGAATAACGAATTACTTCCTTACATTTGTCAAATTTCGTCTTAAAATGTATAAAACTCATTTCGCCGAAAATTCATATTTCTTTATTTATAGCATAGCTCTTTCTTACAGTGCAGCGCCTGAAAAAGCACAGCATAGTCTGTGAGCGAAAGCTTTCGTTTGAATAAACTTAATGAAATGCGAAGCGAACAGTGTACTGAGAGTACGGCGCAATACTGTAAAATACTCTAAAAAAGAGCGATCAGTGGTGTGTCATGAGGCATTTTGCCCATCTCTAATGTGTTGAACATTCATAACCTCGAAAAAGTCGCAATGTTGACGCCAAGTGCAGCGTATAATCGAAGAGCCGCGATAATCGAAAGTCTGTGCGCTGGGCGGTCAGCGCGGGAGATTATTCAATTTTTCCGATATCCGAAATTAACTGTATATGTACAAACTAAGTACAAAGCTCAAGAACATTTAAGTGAAGGTTCAAGTACACCGGCAAGAAAGCAGCACTCAAAAGAACACACCGTGAGCACCCCTGTAGTCACCAAAAGGACTGAAGAGCTGATTCTGGAAGACCCGGGGCTATCGTTACGAAAACTGGTGTCTATTGAATGTGAGCGAACCTACCATGCGGAGAATCGTTGAGGAGGACCTACAATATTATTCTTACATGATCAAGGTTAGACAAATGCTTTCTGAGGCTGTAAGAACAAAGCGAGTGGCTCGCTGCAATTTGATCATATTTTCTAAGGTTCAATTTGATCTTTTCTAAGGAGTTTTGGCCTCCGAATAGTCCAGATTTAAATCCTTTGGACTATTACGTATAGAGTGTGATTGAAAGGGCTACCAACAAGTCTCGACATCCAAATTTGACATCATTAATGACCGCCATTGAGGCAGCGTTCGCCAATATTGACAGCGCAGAATTGCAGAGGGCGTGCCAGCGCTTCAGACCGCAAATAAAAGCTGTGATTGAAGCTGATGGGGGCTACATTGAATAATTACAATGTCAATAGATGCACGAAATGGCATGTAAGACGTTTTTGTACTTAAACTTCATTTTTCAGTAAATAGCACTATTTGAAGGATGTTCATTGATTTGTCAATATTGATTTGATATATATATATATATATATATATATATATATATATATATATATATATATATATATATATATATATATATATATATATATATATATCAGCAAAATGATTAAGGAAAATAATCTCTGGAGTGGCTGATCCGATTGAGCTGAAATTTATATATTTAATCCTTTGGCAGCGGCGGACATTTTAGTGAATTTTCAGGTACTCCTATATTTCCAAGCAGTGTAAATTTTTGTTGAAAAAAAGTATTGGAAACGAAAACCTATTATATTTGAAACTTGCTTATGATAAAGAATTGGAAATTTTGAGCCGTGTGTGGGTGCTGAGTGCCTAAAAGTGGGCAAGGATTGTTTTTCAAATTTTAATTTCTCATAACTTCTGACAAAAACATTGGATCATCGAGGAAATCGCAGAGCGTATTGATGTTGACTAAGATTTAACATACATGGATTTTCAAGACAGGGCGGGTAGCCCTGTAGCTACGGTAGGTGAAAAAAACCTTCAAATTATCGAGCCTCCAGAAAATTTGTTGCTTTTGAAAAAAACTTCATACCATTGACAAATTTTAGCTTTTGTCCATCATGTCAAAATGAGATTTTCATAATTCCGATTTGCACAAAAACGACAACCCATCAAAAATTACCTCTATTTTCAGCACTCGAAAGTTCTGTTCCCGAGGACTGACGACCGGATAATCCAATCATAATGAAGTTCACAGGACATGTTGTTAGTAAATACGACCAGGTCTGATAGAAGTGATTTTAAAATGTGGGAAACCCTGTGGCAGTGGTACCATCTTGAAAAATCATTGAGAAAAAAATCTACTTTTTGGCCTATAGCTTCCGATTCAGCTACTACATTTTAACGAAATTCACACAATATTTGGAGTTTACTTTAGACAACATTTGATGAAAATTTAGTTGAAACATTAGAATAGAGTTGCCAGCTATGGTGACTTTTGTCTCCTATTTTGTCTCCTTTGCGAATTTGCTCAACAAAATAGAGCTTTTTCCCCTATAACTTCCAGTCCAGTCAAGAAATCAAAACGAAGCTCATGGCAGTAAACGGACCTTAATGTAAACCAAATGTCGTAGGAATTTCGTAAAAAAATCATGAAAGGGCTGCCAGCTATGACCATTTTTGTTAGTTTTTAGAATATCGATACTAAGCGATTCTGTCATTAGATTTACAAATGGGGATGATACTGCAATGAAAATTAACAGCAAATATTAACGTTTTGAAAATTTGAAAAGTTTTGAGGGTGGTTGCCCTAAAATTATTTTCACTCGTATAACTTCCAGCGCAGTGATTCAATCGAAACGTAATTCACAGGGTGGGTTTAACTTAACATGAAGCAGATTTCGTATTTATTTTGCAGGGTAACCAGCATCAGACATTTTCGTAAATATTGCACCAACAGATGCTTTAAATT
Organism: Nemotelus pantherinus; assembly: GCA_963978885.1. NCBI lineage: Eukaryota > Metazoa > Arthropoda > Insecta > Diptera > Stratiomyidae > Nemotelus > Nemotelus pantherinus. Next base: position 73,707,097 of record OZ022265.1, on the reverse strand, counting down.
ACAGACTCATATGCAAAGCATTTGCAATAAAAATAAGGAAGCAGTTTTTAATTTTCCGAGTTTTGAAAATTTTTCGGATAGCAGCCTCAAACAACGTTTAACCGCGGAGACTTTCGCTGAAATCCTGCGATGAGAAAGAAATTCAAAGGACAAGTTGATTTAAGTATGAGCTTGTTATGGAAAACTTATTGCTGCTTTGTTGGAAAAGTATTGCCAGCACTGGACATTTTCATCATCTATGTCATAGTTGGGTTTTGTTGCTTTGGATAAGGAATGGTTGATATGATCCTACAAAAATGTGTATAACGTCTTTCCAGATTTTTTTGTCACTCAAAACACATTTCTTCGAAAATCAGTTTTCGAGCGGCTCTGATGCGCTAGGCTTTTTTTTTTGTAAGTATTGAATTTATTTCTTGTGCTATCATCAATCGGATGTAAATTCGTTGATGAAGTAAATAAATAACGCGTCCATTTAGTCAAATCAGCGATAATGAGCAAAATGAACTTATAAATATTTTGCTTAAAATTTTTCTCTTTTCGCCATAAATCCCGACACACTGGCATCAATCGGTTCTCGGACGATCACTGAAGCTAAGCAGTGTTGGGCGCGGTTACAACTTAGATGGGGGACCGCTTGAGAACATCGCATTTCGTTGGCACGGAAAAATTCTCCCTCCCTACATATCACAAGCGCGACTCACTTCGAAGGGAGTAAAAAAGAATATAAATGAACATACTTTAATACTTTCTGACTACAAAATGTTACTTTCATTGCGAAGAAGTGAACGCTGAGCCAGCTTAAACTCATTAAAATCCGTCCATTTTCAAGTAATCTATTGCAGTTTCAAAATTAGTTTCATTGCACACAGACAAACTAAAACGACAGCACTGGATTAGACTGTGGTTTTTATAAAAACCAATATGCTAGAATTATCAATTAAAAAGATGTAAACTAGAATTGGAATTAAAAAAGCTTTAAGAAAATTAAAAAGCTTTAAAAAGAATAAACAGCTTTATAAAGAATAAAAACTTATATGCCAGATATGACTCACCGTAAACATTTTGTGCGTGACGGGGATCCAATGATTTTTACCCACTGAAAAAGTGCCTAACGAGCCTAAAGAAGGTATCACTTCAAAAAATTTCAAAATCTAAAGAAACGCTCAACATATTCGTATGTAGAATTTTACGATTAATATTCGAGGTAAACTGGTCGTAAATTGCAAAAAGAACAGTTTTTTCTGGTATGCGTTTTAATATTGAAAACTAATAATTCCTTTAGGAAGACAGAGTAGGATAACTTAATTTTCAGTTAAGAGAGTTTTTAATTTTTAAATGCATGAGGAAGGATGTGCCTCAATGATGCTCGAATACTTTGTTATTAATAGAAATATAACCAAACAAAAGTTTAAAAAAATTACATTACTGATAAATTTCATGCTTTGGCTGCACAGCCATATTAAAATTTCTGCTAAAAAACGGTAAATCTTCATAAAATTTCCTCTATTTTAGCATTCGAAGTTTGTGTTCGTAGGAGCCAACGATTCAATAATCAGATCAATGTGAAATTCACTGAATGTATTGGCCCTAAGTAAAGCCAAAATTCTAATGAAGCTATTTTCAAATGTGGGTAACCGTGTGGTAGTGGTGCCATCTTGAAAAACCACTAAGAAAAAAAAAATGTCTCTTATAGATTCCGAGCCAGACAACAAATATTAACGAAATTCACGCAGAAGAACTTACTTTAAGCCAAGTTTGATAGAAAGGTTGAAAAATTAATATAGGGCTGCCAGCTATAGTAATTTTTGTATTTATTTTTGGTCATTTCTTTACTAATCGATGTTATCATTAAATTTTCAAATAATGGTTATCTTTTAGTGACATTAAAAACAATGTTTTCTATAGGCTAGGGTTAGAGGCTCACGATGGATAAATTACTTACACTCAATAAGAGATTTTATTTGTAATTTTGTTTCAGCTATCGGCAAAATACCTACATGGACGAAATTTCGTCAACTTTATAGTTTTGGGTTTAAAGCCAGTAACTCTGATGTCTTCTGGAGAACTCTATGCTAGTTACTACTTACATACATAGCTCAACTTTGAGGTTCAGCACTTCCGTTAAGTATTACCGACTAGCTCTGGATATATAATTAAATTGAATTTTTGATATTAGTTAGGAAGTTATATCACAAGATCCGAAACTCTCAAACTTGACAATGTTTTAAATCAACTTCTGCACCAGTGGCGGCCCGTTGATGTTCGCAAAGGAAGCAGTGCTTCCCTTGCTTAACCACTTCGCATAAACAAACAAATTATTTTACAATCAATACTTAACAATCAAAAGATTTGATTTTTGAACATCCAAAAACATAACAATTTTTTTCAAAAGACAAAACTCTATTACCACTTTACATGAAGTGGTTTTATTCTATAACAGTTCAACTACAGAGTTTCAAAGGTAAATTTACACTGACGCAACGAAAATTTAAGCGTTTCATTCAAAACCTCAAGAACTGCGTACCAATCAATTCATAGCATACAGTTCATTGCAGCACATTAAGATATACTACATAGAACACTGATGTCATCTTGCTTCAATGCTCAAACTCGTGATTTTCGCAGAGATCTACCTAGACGGTTTCCCTAAATGATGCCCACAAAAACCCTGCAGTGAGTGTATACAAAAAGCATTGTGGACGCTGCTCAGTTTTCAGCGTCTTGGCGGGTAGAGAAATCCAAAAAAAAAATTCTTGCCCGTCCACCCGCTAAACAACCCGAAAATCTTTGTGAATGAATGAAATTAAAACGCTGGAAAGTCATCAGCGTCTCTGTTATACCTCCTCATAATTTATGCTACAGAGTTTATAAATTCTCTTCTGCTCCTCTTCATACAAGTTGTTTCCCTTATGATTTGATGCATTTTATGCTTTGTTTGCTTGGTGTATGTACAGTGATAGCTATTGTGATGTTAATGTGGATAGCTATTGTGATGTTCATTGTTTCGTGTGCAATTTTCCCCAAATCAGTTTTTGTATCTGCTTTGAGTTACTTTCGCGAAATGGTGGTTCAGGTTCAGGTGCTTTGGGTGATATGACCACCTGCTTGATTGCCTATGTTGATGTTATTTCTATGCTGAATTTTTGCTGTGCTTTCTTTAGCATTTATAGTTTACATTAAGTGCGATTTTTATGTCTTCTTCGCAAAGCAACACACCTGTTAGAATTCTTTTGGCTTGAATATTTTGTATTATCAGTACTAATACGGTCGATTAAAAATAGATAAAAGGGTATTTATTAAAGTAAATTATAACATAAAATTCATTAAAGTGAAAGCGTATTGGATAGATTCTGTTTCGAAAAGTTATTATTCACCCGTTTAATATGGGTTTTAAAGTGGAAAACCAAAATTGCTGTGATTGCGCCATAGGAGATTTACTGCGGTAGCCTTTTTCATCTAGATCAATTGAGCGGAAAAAGGATCTAATTGATTCGAGGCAACCAAAACCACTAATTTCACTCAGTCAACCGTGCGCAAAAGAATATTAGGCTCTTTTTTGTAAATTATATGAGGAGTTTATTTTTGTTGTGATGTTATGTTTTAAATATACTATGTGTTCTTGTAAATGTGATGTTCTCTTGCTATGTTTATGTTTATTGTTTTTGATGTTTTACCTACTCACTTCCCATTGCCAAACGATCATCCTTACACCATCCCACTCTAGCAAGAGTGCTCTAAACCTCCAAGTGATTTTTACTGCGCAAATTGATTTGTTTGTGTTTTAAAATACCCTTAGAGCGAGGTTTTTTCATACTTCATAAATACGAGTAGCAACCATAAATTCTGAAAGATGCTTTCACATTAACGAAGTTGGATATTTACTGGGATATCCGTAATACAGAGAGAAGAAGGCTAAAAATGGTAGACCAAATTATGTAATTATTTTTTCACCTATCCAATCTAATTTGCTAAAAAATGCATTAAATCTTCAATTTGGAGCTATTGAAAAACTTTGACCTCATATTTAGCCTTAATATGTTTTTCACTTAATTTTTCTTTTATAATTTTGAAAAAAAATTAATGAAATAAATAATTTTTTTGCTTTCAAATACTATACGTAATTTGAATTTTTCTGAGATTCTTGATCATAGTGAGTAGGAAAGTCACTGAAATAAGCTGTTTGACAATCAATTACCAACTTTTAATACAAATATGGTCAGCATTGAAATGCCTACTTGATTTTTACACGATATTTCAACAAATTTTATTTTGTTTGTGCTTCCCTAAGTTTCAAAACTACGAGCCGCCACTGTTCTGCACTAACTGCTATACTATCACATATTTGCAAAAATAGTAGTACTCACATGGTGGTCAACTTCGGACGTTGTAAATAAACTTCGCATGCAAGCATATTCTGGTAATTCCTCTGAAGATGCATAATACTGTACCACATACCAATCACCCATCATCGAGTTCAGCTCGAAATTTCGCATCGCTTTGACCTGAAAAAGAAAATTAATTCATATCCTCGTTAATTATCATAAAAATTATAAATAAAGGCAAACATATAGAGTTGATCGGCGTAAGTGGACGTGTCGCCTCATCATAACGACTGATTTCGAACATTGTGATCGAATATTAAAGTTACATTGATAACAATCATCAGAAATACGACAGCCAGTAACAGTGCTTTTGATTAATATTGTTGAATAATTTACAATGCCTATCAGCCGTAATGCCTGCACCTCTTGCAATCGTAAGTGTAAAACTACGGAAGAACTCTTTAGCTATGAGAGGTGCAAGAGTAGGGAATCCAATCCCGGGATCCCGGCTAATTTCTGGTCCCGAAAATCCCGGGATTGATGATTTCTAATCCCGGGATTTTCGGGATCAGAAATTGGCCTGGATTCCGGGGCCGGGAGTCAAGCATAATCGGCAATCAAATTGCGGCAAGACTCGAAAAGAGCAAATAGAATCCATATTTATGAGAAAGCAATTAACATGCAGGTTCACATCAAAATGCATAAAGAATAGAGCAAAACGAACCGATGTAACAGTTAAAAAAATAATACAAAGGGGATTTTAAATAAATAAGTATGGACTCTTTCGCATTTAGTGCATTCGTTACTTCGAATGATTTGAGGAAATTAATACTAGCGAATGCATACACAGATTTACCAAAATCCTCAATAACAATAAAAAAAAAAGTTGTTGGTTGTGCAAGCAGGATAAAAAAATAATAAAAAAAAAAACTCTAGCGCACCTAAACCGCTAGAAAACTAATTTTCGAAGAAATTTTCTTTGAGTGACAAAAAAGTGTGGAAAGACGTAAAACACTGTTTTGTAGAATCATATCAACCATTCCTTATCCAAAGCAACAAAACTCAACTATAACACAAATGATGAAAATGTTCAGTGCTGGCAACCCGAACGAAGTAGTCCGAACGAAGCGTCCGTTCGGCAGTCCGAACGAAGCAGCAATAAGTTTACCATAACAAACTCATACTCAAATCAACTTATCCTCTGAATTTCGTTCTCATCGCAGGATTTTATCGAAATTTTCTGCGGTTAAACGTTGTTTGAGGCTGCCATCCGAAAAATGTTCAAAACTCGGAAAATTTCGAAATTGGTTTCTTATTTTTATTGCAAATTCTTTGCATATGAGAACGTAATTTGAAGCATCTGTTGGTGCAATATTTACGGAAATGGCTAATGCTGGTTACCCTGTGTAAGCAGCAAAGCAAAACACATACCAAATCTGCTTCACGTTAAGTTAAACCCAACCAGTAAATTTCGTTTCAATTGAATCACTGCGCTGGGCGTTATACGGGTGAGAAGAATTTTAGGGTTACCACCCTCAAAACTTTTCAAGTTTTTAAAACGTTAATATTTGTTGTTAATTTTCATTGCAGGATCATTTCCATTTGCAAACCTAATGACATAATCGCTCAGTAAAGAAATTAAACAAAATTAGAAAATGGTCATAGCTGGCAGCCCTTTCATGATTTTCGTACGAAATTTCTATGACATTTGGTTCATATTAAGGTTCATTTACTGCGTGAAGGTCGTTCTGATTTCTTCACTGGACCGGAAGTTATAGGGAAAAAAGCTTTATTTTGCTGAGCAAATTTGCAAGATTTAGGAGACAAAAATCACCATAGCTGGCAACTCTATTCTAATTCTTCAGCCAAATTTTCACCAAATGTTACATAGAGTAAGATCCAAGTATTGTATGAATTTTGTCAAAATCTGATGGCTGAATCGGAAGTTATAGTGATTCTCAGTGATTTTTCAAGATGGTACCACTGGCACAGGGTTGCCCGCATTTCAAAATCACTTCTATCAGACCTGGTCCTAGCTAATATTAACATGTGCTGTAAATTTCACTATGATCGGATAACCCGGTCGTCAGTTCTCGTGAACAGAACTTTCGAGTGCTGAAAATAGAGGTAGTTTGGTGATGGGTTGCCGTTCTTGTGCGAATCGGAATTTGGAAAATTTTAATCTGACGTGATGGACAAAGATTTAGATTTATCAATGATTTGAGTTTTTTGGCAAAAAGCAAAAATTTTTCAGGAAGGTCGATGATTTGAAGGATTTTTTTTTAAGAGCCTGCCATAGCTACAGGGTTACCTACACTGTCTTTAAAATCCATGTGTGCTAAGTTATAGCCTACATCAATACGCTCTATCAATTTCACGATGATCGAATGTTCCTGTCAGAAGTTATGACAAATCAAAATTTGAGAAAAATTCCTTGCCCACTTTTAGGCACTCAGCACCCACACACGGCTCAAAATTTCCAATTCTTTATCATGAGCAAACCTAAAACATAATAAGTTTTTATTTCCAATACTTTTTATTACAAAAATTTTACACTGCTTGGAAATATAGGAGTACCTGAAAATTCACTAAAATGCCCGCCGCCGCCAAAAGGTTAAAGATAACTGAATTCGAACAAGTCATGGACCTACCTACTATATACATCTACGACATCCGAAAATTTCAGCTCAATCGGATCGGCCACTCCAAAGATTACTTCTATTAACCGATTTGCTGATATATATATATATATATATATATATATATATATATATATATATATATATATATATATATATATATATATATATATATATATATATATATATATATATATATATATATATATATATATATATATATATATATATATATATAAATAAAGAAATATGAATTTTCGGCGAAACGAGTTTAATACTATTGTTCTTCGAACATTAGTAATGAGATAAGACAGGCTAGTATCTCAGGTGAACTGTTCAGTTTGACGTTTGATGAGTGGACCTCGACTACAAATAGGCGCAACACAAATATTAACATCTACTTAGTGAATTCTTACTGGATCTTGGTGCGAGTAAGGATATCAATGACAGCTGCAAACTACCTAGATATATTAAAAGAGCGTTTTCCTGAGTTTGATGCTTCTCTAGGAAAAGACATTGTTACCATAATAACTGATGGGTCAAATGAAATGCGAAAAGTAGGCCGACTAGTTGATACAGAGCAAAATTTTTGTTTGGCGCATAGCATCCTTTTGACACTTTGCGATGTTCTCTACAATAGGAGATTAAACAGTTGATGAAGCAGCTGATAATCTGCACGACGACCACGAAGATTTGGACGCTCCTGAATCAGCTTACTACGTTGAACCCGGTCACCTGCAAGACACGCTAGATCAGACGAAGGACATCAGCGCATGCATAAAGAAAGTTCGTTAGGTAGTTTTATATTTTAAAAAAGCTCCAACGAAAAATAATAACGATCTTCAAAACTATGTCAGATCCAAGCAAGGCATTTAATTGTCTCATTTACTGGATTGTAAAACAAGATGAAATAGTCTCTTGACAATGCTCGAACTGTTTTCCATTTTGAAAAATAGTATACATTAATAGGCCCACAATATCCAGAGGAACTGAGTTTGATTGTGGAGGCCTTAAATCGCAAAGATGCAAATTTATGCACTGCTAATACTTCATCAAGATTTTTATTTAGGCTGCTAGGAGAAAAACGGTCCATTCTTGCGAATGCTATGAAAATTGCAATATTGGACCGAATAAAAGAGCGTCCGTGTACTGAGCTATCTGGTATGCTAAGCTATCTCCAGAATCTACATTGTGCCATCAAAAATTTACCAAGTGAAATAGAATCTAAATTTTGGAAACCAAGCAACGCAAATATTTTTAAAAATATACTTCAATGATCTACAGGGTGGCCCAAAAGTTTCTCCCCACCTATTTAAGTAAACGCATTATTCATTACCCGTTGCCAAAATTTATCCCTTCTCAGTTTATCAAAAACCCTAAGCGGAGGTCAAATATCAACTCTTCAGCTATCGTAAGGATCATATGGTGCTTAGCTACGACAGCGTCAACATCAATAATAGCTGAGCAAAGCGATATAGTCCATTTCCAGGAAAAAAATTTAAACAGCATTTGTCCCTATAGTCAGGTACAGAGACGTACCCTTTATAAAGCTAATTTGAATTACTCGGGTAATTAAGGGTCTTTCTGCGAACCTACCTGTGAAATTTTATTGCTCCTGTCTTCAAGGATCCTTTTTCATTGCCGTGTTTATCTTAAGTTGTGATTTTTCTTAGAAAAATTTTTACACGCTACCTGAAAAATAATTATTTTTTTAAAATCTATCCTAGAGGACTTTTGTGCTTCTTCATTATGGCTTCGAATAGGATACAAACAAGGATTCAAATTCAAACTCTTGGCGAAATGGGAAAATCCGTTTCCGAAATATCAAGGACACTAGGCGTCGACAGGAAGACCGTACGGTTATGGCTAGAAAGGAGGAAAGGCGATATACAGGACAAAGGACGTTCCGGTAGACCGACAGCTCTTTCACCTACAACAAATATAAAAATAAGGAAGATGACGGGAAACAAGCCAGGCATTGGAACAAGGACAGCGACCAAAAGGATAAATCAATCCAAAAATTACCAACAACGGCGAAAGACAAAGTCTCGATCAACGGTACATTAAATCGACGAATAGGAGAAAACATGCCTACAAGAGACGAGTAAAGCCGATTCTTACTGCAAAGAATGTCACAGATAGACTTAACTTCTGTAGAAGGCTGCAAAGCGAAGGATTCCGTGAAGATAGTGCTTTTGGAAGGTCTAAGAGAGCTAACATACTTTTTACGGATGAATCCCCAATTGTTTTGCACCCAACGCCGAATAGGCAAAATATGAGAGTAAGAACAAGTTATCCAAGCACTATTCAACCCATACAAAAGCCCAAATTTGACCTCAAAATAATGTTTGCAGGAGAAATCACCTCATGTGGAAAGTCGATACTTCATGTTGTTGAGCAAAAACACAACCGTAGATGGATCCTATTACCGGAACAACATTTTACCAGCTTACGCAGCATGTCAGGATGACAGAAGACAATTTCCACATAAAAATTTGGTAATTCTTATGCAGGATGGGGCACGAGCGCATACAGCAAAGGCAACATTGACACTGGCAAAATCGATGTTTCCAACTGTTTGGGAAGATTGGCCTGGAAACTTTCCTGATCTTAACCCAATCGAACACGTTTGGACTAAACTTCAAGACAGTGTTTTTAAACATCCGATGCCGAAGAATAGACGACAATTAATGGCAAGAGTACAGCAAGAATGGAGAAGCTGCACCGAGGCCGAATTAGAACATTTATGTGATAGTCGACGTATTTTAGAATGTATAGATAATAACGGTAGACATACGCATTATTAGTAATAAGAATAAGAATCTGTATTATGTCAGCATTACAAATAAATTTGAATTTCTAAATTATGTTTGTTGGTTTGCTTTTTATAACAAAAAGTTTGTGGGGAGAAACTTTTGGGCCACTCTGTAGATGCTGAACCTTTTGCTTGGTAGCCAAAGAAATGAGGAAAACACAGTAGATACCCATATTGAATCAGAACAAGGTATTCATCAATTGATGCTACAAGAAGAGCTGCAAAAGTATGAAAATGCCGCTAAACTAATCTAATTAAAACCATTGCAAAAGAAATGATTTTTTTCGAAAATGGTGGCACTCGCATAGTTTGGACCAGCTTACCAATATTTATCAACCGTTTCCGTGGCGTCCAACATCGGGAATACATTTAGAAGCAGGCTTGGAGACGATACTTTGGATACTTTGCTATTGCTTCAATGTTACTTCCGAAAAAACCAATGAACTTTGTAATGTACATACAGATACGATGGCAGAATTTTTATGTGTTGAATATTTTATATGTCAAGAGTTGTGATATATTGTTGTGATTTTTTTTCGTGATTTGTTTTTGTAATTTGTAATAGTTGTAATTTTAAATATTTGTCTTCATACTGTTAACGTCTTGGATAATTAAAATCATTGTTTTTTATTTGCATCAATAATTATTCAGTAACATATTTTTTTACACAGTTTTGAGCTTACTTATTGTTGTAGTTTTGAAATGATGGCACATAATATAATCTGTTTATTAAAAACTTGACTTATTTTGTTGTGTATATTTTGAATCTCTAATCCCGGGATCCCGGGATTTGAGATTTTTTAATCCCGTAATCCCGGGATTGAAAAAATGGTTCGGGATTGGAATGCCTATGCAAGAGGTCCCAACACTCTGCTTGTCTGGAATTACCGCGTTCATCGATTCTATTACTAAAGTCTTCAAATCGAAAAGTTGCTTTTGTTTGCGCTATGTATACATAAAGAGGGATAGTCAATAACTTGAACTAAACAATCAGTTTATTATGATGGATAACAAATTTGACTCATTTATTGAAAAATTCAATGTGCTTAATAGGATGGTAATGACACTAAAAAATGAAATTGATACATTTAAGAATGAAGTTCAGATTTGGTGATTTAAACATACATACTTAGATTCATGTCGATGACACTATGAGTGAAATAGTTGTCAGGAATAAAAGAAAGAAATGTTGTCGTCCACGGTATTCCAGAAAGTCAAACGATGACGAAGTTATGATAGTTATCAACTTAATTAAGTTGTTAGCCATGATGCAGTCTCTGCCAATGATATAAAAAATGTACTATTAGGACACCCAAAATTGGCTATAAACCGCCCAATCAAAGCTATGACTTGAGCAGAGCTCACACTCAACATTAGGTGCGTTTTTTGGACTCTTGGGTAGGGTAAGTTAAGGGGGGAAATACATGTAAAATCGAAAAAAAATTGCTAATTTCAGATTGAATCAAAATATATATATTGTTCAATCAGAAAATGTTTAATATTAAATCCTTAAAATACATGTCTCACAGTAAATGAAAATTTTTTTTAATAATTTTTCAACACAAAATGGCGGCGGTGCGAGCGAATGAAAAAAACACATCAAAAACTGCCTCGTACAACTTAACGCCTTTTCCGGGGAACTTGCAACATTCAGAGAGAAAAAAATATGCTAATGAAATATGTAATTCATAGGTGAACCAATAAAATTTATAAAAATATTTTAAATTTTTACATTAATTTTAGATTAAACATAAAAATCGATTATTTTTCAAAAAAATCACACTTTAAACATTAATAAACAAATTATTTTTCTGAAATTACAATAACATTTAGGTTCAACGAGGAGATAATACTCTTTTGTAGATGTGGTATAAATTTGAGCCGGATCGATTCAATATTTTTTGAGATATCTTGTACGGCAGTTGAAAAAGTACTACTTTGAGAAAAACGCGTTTAAAGTTTTAAAGCTCCACCGACCTGGGGAACGCCGCGCTGCCTTTAACTGACTATAACTCGAGAACTAATACGAATATCGCTTCAAAACTTTTTTTGGTTTATTTTAAGAGCATTTCAAATATTTTGATGTAATAAAAAAAATCGATTTTATTTTTAGCAGTTACATGTATCTCCCCCCTTAAGGTAAAATAAGCTCTTTATGACAGAGCTTTAGGTAAGTATATTGAATACAACAACAATCGCTGCTGCAGTGAAGTTACAGCGACAGCGATTGTTGTTGTATTCAATGTACTTACCTAAAACCCTGTCATAAAGAGCTTAAGTTACCTTAACTTACCCTGTCCAAGAGTGCAGAAAACGCACCACCGGCAGACAATTTTACCGATAGATGTTCGGTTGATTTGTTAATCTTTTTGTGGTTGTTTATTTGCTTTTGAGGATGTTTTTTGTTCGTTTGGTTGTTTATCATTACATCATCGTGCTGTCTTCTAGTCTAGGTTCTGTATGTTTATAAGTATTGCTCTTGAATTTTTTGACCCTGCTACGAGACGACGAGTAGGGATCCAAAATTTGAGAATGACTAGCAAAAAATACACTAGAAGACAGCACACTGAAGATAAACAATCAAACAAATTTTTAAAAAAAACCCCTAAAAACACACACACAACCACAAAAATACCAGCCAGACATCAATTGGTAAAATGGTCTAACAGCTATGGGGGGCACGTAGTCGAGTTTTATCGTGCATAGAGCAGGGAAGCAGTACTTCACTTGCTAAATATTCCCTATACAAGAAAAATAGCTTAACAATACATATTGAAATTCAAAGCGAATCAATTGATTTTATATGAATTAGCATCCAACATCAATAAAAAAATTTACGAGACTCAAAACACTATTCATCTCACACACGAGATAGTTCTCACAGCCAAAGTGCCTTACAAGTAGTTTTACAGCAACGCGATCGGATATCTTGCGTTTGAGTGAAAGCCTCAAGCATCTCGTACCATTGTAGGCCAGAACGCTCAGTTCATTGCAGCGTATTGAAATATGCTATGCACGTACCATGATGTGTGCATACACCCCATTGCAAGCATCACGCAATCGATGGTCGTAAACAATTTGCAATGAATGTTCCCGAATAGCAGCGTGGACGCTGCTCAGCTCACCGCGTCTTCCTGAGTAGAGAAAATCAAAAACCCCTCGCTTATTCAGCCGCTAAATGGCCCAGAAATATTTACGCAGCACGATTTGTAGCGTACTCTGTTTGGTTTCTATTTCGCTGCAGAACTTGGAGCTGGTATGCTTTGGGTGACTGGGTTTAGGATGTTATTTGTATGTGTGAATACTGTAATGAATTCTTTGTTTAACATAAGATGTTATTTGTATGTTGCGTTTCTGTAATGGATTTATTACTGAGTTCTAGAGTTTAATGTTTGCTGTAGATTGAAATTCTTCTGATTTGTATGTTTGTTTGTTTGTGTTGAAAGTGCGTAAGTTAGTGTTGGAATGATTAAAGAAAGATAGTGGCTTTTCACTTAAATAGTACAAGAGTATTAACGTTCGGCATACAACGTGAGGTTATTTCAACCCCAAATCTTAAAGACATGAAGCTGATTTTATGGAAGGGGTATGAAAGTATTTTTTTAAATATATGCTTTGTGTTTTATTATTGCTTGTTGATACAAAGAATAAAAGAAATATTTGAGCACGTTCTGTTTAATATATGCATACACAGAATAGATAAAATGCTTTATGAGGTAAATCCAACCCCACCTTGTATGGGTGAAGAATTATTTTCACGTTGTTTACCGAAGGTTTAATTCATTTTGTCTTGAAAATTAAATTTCACCATAGAACATATACTGTGGTATATTTTTCTCTTAGACTATTTGAATAGATAAAAGTACTTTATAGATTCGTGGTGACCAGGACCACTAATATTCACTTTTTATTTTTTTTAAAAAAAAGGTCTAATTTGCAATGTCTTGCATTGTAATTTTTAATCTTGCATCATTTAAATATTACTGAGATTGATGGTGATCATAATGAGTAGAAAAGTCACTGAGTCAAACAATTGGAAATTGAATGCAACTTTTGATGTATTTGCTGCGCTGAAGTTCCTACTTGTTTATTCTGGAAAACTATGCAAAAATATATCTGCTTCCCCGAGTCTTAAAGACACGAGCCGCCACTGGCATAGAGTCTATTTTTCTAGCAACAATATCAGCATCGTCTGTGATCTAACTAAAAATCACCTGAAAAATTTCCGTACGCAACTTGATGAGATTCGAAAAATCGATCATATCGGCGACCATCAAATACATGAAGCATCACAAAAAACATTTCACCTTGACGTCAAAAAAATTAATTACAAACCTCAGTATTTATTATCAGAATACCCGAAATTTCTGTATAAAGCTATGTGATCTGCGTGAGAGTTTACTTATAACAAATTTAGATATAATAACTTTCACAGAAACTTATTTTAAACCTGAAATATATATACTCGGGTGAGTTTTTCGCAATTTAATTTGTATAGAAGAAGTAGATACGACTTATCATGGATGAAAACTAGAAGAGGCGGTGTTTTGATCGCAGTTGAAAAGACTCTTCATTCAATACAAGTTGACTACTTGCATCACGGTATCCAGCAGTTACTAGTATCGGCAAAAATCAACAATTGCAAATTCGTCATTTCAACAGTGTAAGCCCTTCTTTAAGATGAGACACGTGTACATTAATAATCAAATTGGACAACAAAAATTATTTCTAACACCACACACGTTAGATCTTGCGGCCGGTTTAATTGCCAGTAGACTTTTACAGGAAATATGCCGAGAAACTTACTTGATGCAAATGAAAATTTACTGACACTGAACTCATCATTACTAACGATTATAATCTGGCGGATGTCAACTGGGAGCGTGCATCGCTTCTGGAAAACCTGAATTGAAAACCGTACCGAAAAACCGCACCGGTCCAGTTTCCGCGATTTTTAGCTGTCCTGTTTTCCGGTCTGAGATTCCGGTCCAGCTTTCCAATCTGGACCACCAAATACCAGGGAAACTAGATCGGACAAACAAACCAGGAAACCGGGTCGAAAAACCGGACCGAAAATCTGGACCAAAACACCGGACCGCTACAAATTGCGGAAACGAATCTAGTCCGAATCCGGTTCTAATCAAGTTTTCCGGTCCTGTCTCCACACACTTTATAGTGCGATTTGAATGATTTTTTTTGCGTCCAAATTCGAGAGACTATTTGGAATCATGCTACGACCTTTATAGTAGGGGAGCCCAAGCGGGGATTTCTCGCGTTACTCGAGCGCGTCAGAAAATCATATGGGGAGAAGCCCTGCACCCTGCAATGTACCCTACCATATATGAACCCTTAATATAGTGGGGTGCGTTGAGGGAAGCCCGTCAGATTAGTAAAAAAAAATTGATCCTCAGAAAAACTCGAGCGCGTCAGATTAAGACAAGATAAGTTAAGTACATCCAGAAAAGAGTATATTTCAATAATCTGACAATTTGAGCGTGGCTTAAGGAAATGGGCGAGTCACAAAGTTGTAAAAAAAAACCTCACCTCGAAATACTCGAGCGCGATTAATTTTTTTTTTTATTTTGAAGGAAATCCTATCAGGATTACGAAAAACATATAATCTGACGGTTTTCATGGGGCGATGTAGCTAAAATCATCAATAAATGAAAAAAATTGCAGGATAAAAACTGATCTTATCTTGTTTAACAGTGGGCAAAAAGCAGGCAACGAGCTCATTTCTGAATATTTCAGATGGAAGCTGAGGGATACCATTTTATGGAAAGGGGGGGATAACTTTTCGGAGCACACTTTTCCATCTACCCTGGAGTGTGGTAGATAAGTTTCTTTGCATGTTTTTTTTTTGCGCCTCTTACAAACTCACAAACATTCCAAGTCGTAGTCAAAATCGGATATCAACATTCCGTTGAGAAAGAAGATGCTGTTAGTAGCAAATGTTTAGATCAATATATCTCCAAAACGGTTATAGTTACAAGAAATAGTCAGCAGAAATTTTTTGTTGGAAATTTGTTAAGCTACAAATTCGTCATACATTGTTTTCTGAAGACGTGACCGTTACTCAGATATTTAGGAAAGGTCACTTTTGGTGACCTTTGACTCCGTATAAAAAGTAACGCAGCACTCGGATCGATGGGCACTTTTGACATTATATTCAATACGCCAGTGCCAAGGTTCACACCAAAATTCAGCTTTCCCCTAATTTTGCCGAAGTTTGGCCTCTTTTATGTCGGATTTCACTGGACCAGACGGTTTGGTTTGTTTGTTGTTTTTTTAAATAATTTTGTGAATTAATAATGAGTGATGTAAGTGTGAAATGTGTATTTTGTGAAAAAGAAACTTGTGAAAAAACTAAAAAGTTTACACAAGAAACATTAAAAAAATGTATGAATATCTTGCAATATCGTAAAGTGAAACGTGTTCCAAGAAAATCTAGCAACGCTTATGCTACGGTCGTAATTTCGGATGTAACATCTTTAAACGATATATATATATATATATATATATATATATATATATATATATATATATATATATATATATATATATATATATATATATATATAATATATATATATATATATATATATATATATATATATATATATATATATATATATATATATATATATATATATATATATATATATATATATATATATATATATATTTCATCCAGTTATTTCATCCAGTAATAAAAAGAAGAAACGAATTTTTTTTTTCAAATTGTCAGATTAACAATATCCCTCCATATAATTGTCAGATTATCATTTAGGACAACTAAGACATCAAGTTGAACCCTCTGTATAAAACTCTGACGCGCTCGAGTATTTCAAAGTAACATATTTTTTTTTTACATGTTCAAAAATCAGTCATGACTTTTGGTCACGTCCAAATCGTCAGTCATTTAAATAGGACACTTTTTTGAGTTCACTTAACATTCCCTCTGAATATCTGACACGCTCGAATAACTTTTTTTGTTTGTGTTTTTTTACCTCTTTTTACGGCCACCCCCCACCAGTTAATCGTCAGATAAATATCTATCGGCTATCAGAAAGACAAAGCGCGTATACACTATGAATGTCTGACGCGCTCGAGTATTTCCATGTAACTGTTTTTTTTACGTTTTTGAAAATTTTTACACGCTCTCCCCCCCACTAAAATGGAAAACTTGACATAAACTTTTTTTCATTTTAGAACCTAATCTTCACAATCCAATAGGTCCCCATGACGCTTTAGTAACTGCAAATTTAGCATCCCGGGCTCCCCTACTATTAGACTTTCCAATTCTTATATTTTGATTTCTTTGACGATTCTGATGTACATTATGAATTCATACTTTTTTATTGATGGGCGACTGCGAGATGTTTTAACAATCGAGATAATCGCAATCGATACCACGAAACAATCGAGGGAACAATCGAAATGATTGCAATTGATGCCACAAAACAATCGAGAGAAGAATTCAGTTGACAGTCGAGAGAACAAACGATATGCTTGATTATTCTACTCAATTGTTCATTTCGATTGTTGCGTTCAATTGCTGGATTCGATTGTTGTACTCGATGGTTAAAAATTGGTTTATAGCAGAAAGAGAATACGAAGCTGTGGATGTAGCTAAAGGTGAAGGCGGATGCCGTAGTTATTGCCATGCCCCGTACTGTACTAAGGTCAACACAATGTTACAGCTCACAGCCGAAGCCAGTAGTTCTAAAAGTTTGATGGCCAGTAAATGTTTTGCAGTCTAAAGTGCACAATGCAAAAAAAATTACAGGATTTTTTATTGGTTTAACTGACTGATTCAATGAAAAAATCATATAAATTATAAAACTATTGGTCTGAGCAATTGAACCTGACGAAAGGGGCAGATAACCCTCGAAATTTCGATATCTGTCAAAAATTGAAACATATCTAGCTTCTAAAGAAAAAATTGGTGTTTCGAATATTTAAATATAATAAAAAAAAATTAAAGTATATTTTACTTATGCTCAATTATTGGTATAAGTGAGAAAATGTCCAAAATCATTGTAGTTAACAGTCCTGATTTTGCAACTATCCTTATTTTGCAGCCAAAGCTCTAGCTATTTTGAAATTTTGAAAATTCTATTGCTGGAAAAATGGGTAATATGGCAAAGCATTAAATTGATATATCGTTCGCCTTATTTTCTGAAAAGGTCAAACTTTTCAGGAGACAAGATGATTTGAAGAATTTTTATCACGTGCCTACTGTAGTTATCTGCATATATATCAAAAATCGCACTTTGAGTGATGTATTATTCACCATCGAGTCAACAATCGAGTACAACTGGAAACCATCGAGATTTTTTGAGATGTTTGAACTCATGGTTTGAACAATCGAAACAATCGAGTGAAACATCTAGCAACCGCGCATCACTAAGTAGTTTAAAATATGCTGAGCGTAATCGTTTGTATTTGCTGGTCTATTTGCATCCATATATGGAATAAAATATAGCAAGAATAAACCAGAACCATGAAATTAAATTTTGGTAGAACAAAAAAACTGAATACATTGAAAACTTCATATCTTATGTTATAGAGAAAGGTTATATGGTAGCTATTTTAGAGGAGAGATATTTTATTCTTGGGGTAGATATTTCATTCTGCTGAATTTTGTGCTTCTCTTATAGTGGCACTTGGACATAAAGCCCCATTAGCATGTACAGAAAAACCGGTCCAGCAGTACTTTATGCACGATGGTGCGTCACCACATTATTCTAAGGCAGTGAGAACTTGAACGAAAAATTCAATAGACGATTGATAGGAGGTGCAATTCTTTGGCGTTCGCAGACACCTGATCTTAATCCGTTCGATTTTTGTTTATGGGATTGCCTAAAAGTGATGGTTTACGGTTCTGTTGTGAACTCGACAGAAGACCGCTGGAGTAAGACAATCATTAGTTCGCAGATTAGAGTTATGTATTGCATTAGCTTACTAAATAAATTATACTGTAACAAAGAATTCGTTTTATTATTTTATAGAAGTTGTAAATATTTCAGTAGTGAGACTGCGCGCCAGTTCGTGGACTCAATGGTGCGCCTCAAACTTACGAAGCGACTGCACATAAAGAATGTGTGCTGAGCATCATCGAGCTAAGTTACACAGTACCGGCAGTACGGTATGACCACCTTACCAATTCTGTTCAGGTATTTCCTGAAGTAACCGTGCCCTGTCAAGAATTGACAAAGGAAAAGCTTACCTCTCCGTGGCTCCGGTTGTTGCCAAAGTTGGAGGGGAAATGTACGCGCGTGCGTTAGAGCCTCAGTTCTACCCAGCTCTGAGCGAAAGAGGTACCCTTCTTTGCGTTCTCGCGCTAGTGGGTCGATCGGGATTAATCCCGATACCACCATCACAGCCTCTTCTGAGACTGTGCGGTAGCTACAGGTGATACGCAGGGCACCTCTACGATGGACACTGGCAACGCGCTTCCGGAACTTCTCAGTTCGAAGCACATCTCCCCAGATTTCGGCTCCATATAGCAAGATGGAATCGGTCGTTACCATCAGCAGCCTCCGTCGTGTCTCGTTGGGTCCACCGACGTTGGCCATTAGCCTACTCAGCGAAGTGACGACTACTAGAGCCCTGTCACATGCCCTGCGGATATGATCCTAATACGTCAGCTTGGTGTCCAGAGCCACTTACCGATTTGCTGGTCTGGACCTCGACGGAGCCAACTGTCATGGGTATGACAGTTGGTAACCTCCGCTTCGTCAGCATAACAATCTCTGTTTTAGAGATTGCCAGCTGGAAGCCGTATTCGGTCATCCACCGATCCACCCTCCCCATGATTTGGTTAAGTCATGTATTGAGCGGATTCGGCAGATCTGGAAGTGATTACCGCTGCGGATATACTCTACTAGTTCACGAAGCTAATCAAATGTGGAGTTTTTGGATTAAAGCACCCCCTTCGATCAACTACGAAGAAATCTCAGCCTACAAACACAAAGCCAGATGGAATTGTTTGTGTGGGATGATTTAAATTGAAATCTAACTAAGTGGTTTCAAAAGTATACATTATTTCTTATAAAACATCAGCATATTATCGTATCAAATATTATCGGCATGGAAAAGCTTTAGAGCCGATATACGTTGTCTATGCTATTAAAGTCAAAATGGAAACCGCGATCACAAATTAATAACCTTTATAAGACCAGAGCTTAGAAGAATTGAAAAGAAAAGAAAAAGGAAGTAACAAGGCCGCATTTGTATCAATAGAACCATCTCAAAAATCAATTACCCTCCTTTTAATTCCCCTTGAAAGGCAAAAATGAATAAATATATTTCCAAATGAGAGAAAAATAAAACGAAATGTGTGCAAATTTGAAAGTATTTAGTAAAAATAAAAATAAAAATGTTGTTGCACTTTCCTCTGGTTTTCATTATGATAGCCGTTGTTTACAGTGTCACCGACACAGCCCCATCCAATTAAAATTTAATCCTATAATTCTGCATTAGTAAAATATTACACAACATACGGTCATTCTCGTACATACATATGAGCAGACTTTAAGATAATTCAGTGTCAGTGGGCGTGCACTATATATTCATATTACATTTATCTTTAAACAGAATGTGTTACTTTAATGGATAGAAATTAGGAAGCTTATCGTTTTGATAACCAAACGAATAATTAAAAATACAAACTACTATGCACGTTTGATGGCAAATTAAATCCGACAGCATTAAGGCGATTTAACTATCACCACATTTAACATGCTCGCGGGCTCATAAAACACCGCCCAGTACCATTTCAACCGAGAATATCAATTACCCACTTGAACGTCTCTCAGCTATGATACGTTGAGGTGCGGCACACCCGTTTCATGACCGTTCATTTTGAAATCTCCAGCCAAATACCTGAGCATCTCCACAAATATGTCTAAGCACATACTCACATATTTATTCTGACCGGACATACAGCCACTATCTAAACACATCTGAGCACGAGTAAATAGTGCGGATTAAAATGCAATCGCAGATACTCGCACTTACTTACTAGCGACTTACCTGTGTTTTACCTACTTGAAAACGCTCCGTATGAATGACCTGCCGAACGCAAAGCTGCAGCCAAGGCACGCCGTACGCACGACTACGGACAGTACTTTTACTGAATGAAATGCTATCTGTAATGCGTAGCTGATGCTGACCTTATTTTCTATTTTGCCGACTAAAAGGTGTAAAAGCAGAAGCATCGAAGCACCACGAAGCACCAGCTTGTTACACGTAACACTCCGAGAAATATACGCAAAACTGTCTTTATCCGAAGACGTTTCGTTTTGAGCAACCGAGAAGTGAACCAACTGCTACGTGTGAAAAAACCGAACTTTCTCCGCGAACAAGTTTTTTAGGAGCCTTCGTCCATTATTATCAGAATGCATGATTTGCCCGAGTGTTCTCTAGATGATGCAATTTCGCTGTATGTGACAATCAACTGAATGGGATCGCTTCATGTCCTAATTACCTTGCTACGCCAAGAATACCAAATTGGACATAACACCATACGCGGAAAGCAAGAAGTGAGCAAAGAGACTCAAAGAAACGGTAGCGAGGCTCGTTGTATGATAACTTTGCTTTGCCCCATCTAAGCAAGTTACTACGATAAGTAATATCCTATTATAAAACTAAGAAAATAATATAATAAATTGAACCAGAGCATGAGTTAACTTATGTATTGAAGAAGAAGACGAAATGTGAAATGCACACTTTCTTAAACACCTGAAGATATGATTTAAATGCAGTAGTTTATAGAATCTGACTCATCGATACCCTTTCCTTGTTTTTCAATATTATCCTTAATAGTCCAGTAACTTTGATCTGATTTTTAGCTGACTTGTTTATGATGTTGCCCTAATGAATACCCCAAGTTGACGACCTCGAGCGCCGAACGCAGCCTTGTCAATATGGAAAAAAATCGAGAAATGTTATACCATGTGACCATAAAGGACTTGATACATACAATACTGATGAAATCTATTCAGTGAATTTTAACTTTTACTAAATTTGATACAAATTGAGACCAGAAATCCTCGACCCAATAGCTTCAAAAATACAACATTTCAAAGTTTATGGTTTTTTTTAAATTCTCAAATTTTATAATAATTTTAGTAACCAAAATATAATAAAAAGAATTCTACCACACCTGAACCAGCTAGAAATAATAATGTTCGATGAACAGTAGAAGAATGCTAATTTCTTTACCCATACTAAATCTTCCAATTGTTCATGTTTTTGTCCTAATGTGTCCAAAAATGCAATAATTCCAGGCAAAAGATTTAGAAATCTTTGCTAAAAGCTTCCTCAGCTAAGACATCTTAAGCTTAGTACTGTTTTCGAAAAAAATTAGCTTGAAAATAAGCAAGAGTTGTACTCACTTTTAAGCGTGAAAAATTGCTTGGAAGATGCTTTCGCTTTGAAAATGCAGATAGCTTTGGCACATGTCTCCAATCATTTCAGGCCAATTTAGTATGTGCAGTTCATTCTTTAGGCTAGTACTGAGTTAATCGTGAAGCTAAATTTTGACATGTCTCCATTATCTGGTCATTCTTTCGAGCGAAAATTTTGAAAATGGAGAAAAGCGGGGACACTTATCATTTCTGACGGATAAGATGTCAAGAATTTCAATTTTCGAACGATTTTGTTACTGAAAAGACATTTACACAATTCAATTTTTAAATTCAAACACCAAATGTCACTTTTTAGCTCGAAAGAATGAACTGGACAGACTAAATTGGCGTGAAAAGATTTTAATTTAAAATTTTATTTTATCTAAAATTGAGATTAACCTTTGTTGCGCTGTGTGCGACAATTTACTACCTTGGTAGCAGGGAGACGAATGCAAATGCAGGCAAGGTGTATAGCGGGAAGCAAATATATAAATTTGTACTTTAGAACAGAGAGATTTAAGGATATGAAACAACCGTATACGTATACGATATTTAGTGAAGCAGTTTTACTACAATGATATAAATCTATAAATTGCACAAATCGAGAGCATAGCTATCTCGGATTTTCCCTTTGGCTTCTCCGCCACCAATGCTCTGCAAGCTTTTGTGTGAACTGAAACTGCGTGGTCTGTCCGATTGGATCTATTAAGCCAAGGGCCAATAAATCGTCTACTAAATTGTTAGTTCACATTTTAAATTAACCTAGTAAATTATTAAAGATGTCTATGATCGACTGTCAAACTGTTTGCGATCGACCGGTCGATCGCGATCGACCGTTTGCCGACCCCTGCTCTACACCGATGCCGAAAAAATTCAAGGCGTCGAGTTTGGCAGTGAAGGTTATGCATCAGTTTTTTGGGACGCTGAAGGAATTATGATGGTGGAATATTTGGAAAAGGAAGCCACTATATCAGGCTCTTACGCATACCAAATAAGACGATTACGGGAGGCTAGTGAGGAAAAAGACGCGGCAAACTGCGAGCCGGGCCGCAGTGTGAGAGAAAATATAGTCCAATTTCAAATTTTCATAGCCCAAAATAGCGAAGATTTTTTATTTGTAGCCCAAAAACCACCACATCAGATAATTTATAACTAAATCAATTCATTTAAGCTGGTTAATTTATAATATTTGTACCCATAAAATTCATACCAAGTAACATAAATATTCTAAACGCAGCCCAAAAGTCGTTTGAAACAGTAAAAATATCTGACATTTTATACAGATAAAACTACATTCATAACGTATTTGAAAATGGAAAGCAGGAAAAATGTGAATAAATTACAGGAACTGTGTGAAAACTTTAGAAAAGTCCGTGAAAAAATAAATGTAGAGGAGCACTTATTTTTTTAAGGACTTTTTTTAATATTTTCACACAGAAAATAAGAACAACTTGCAAATTTGGGTGGCACTAAAAATGAATTAGTATAAGCAACAGTCATAATGGCTAGAATGGCTGAATGTTTTATTTAAAATGAGTCAAATATTAATATTTTATCCGATTTCATACATTCAAAACTATGAAAGCAAGTTTTGAAATTAATTATTTTTTTCGGTTAGACGATCACCTGTTAGCATTATGCTTAGACGTTTAAATACTATCAAAAGAAAACATACGTCAAACAATTCCACATACGGGCCTCCAAGCAACGTTTCGCGAAAAAATTGAAGTGTGTTTTGAAATAAAATGAATAATTTTTTGACAATGAAATGGATAGGATATATCATGTTTATGCATACATATTTTATAACCACAGTGAAACCTTGAAATCGGACAACATCAGCGTCACAAATTAAATGGTCCCATTTCACAGGTGGTCCAATTTTAAAGGTTCAAAAAAAAAAAAACGTTGGAGATATTTTCCCCAATATTTATTTTTATCAAAGGTTACTCTAAATTATGTTCACATATTTATTATTATCGAATCTTGAATACAAGAAAATAAAATGCAAAATATAGGCTTTTCACGTGAATGTTTTACAAATGCTTAATTTTTCACAGAAACGCACGCTCAGTTTAAAGATTTAAAATAATTAGATACAGAAATTTTGTACCTGCTCCATTAAAACTGCGCAATCTTTTAGTGTTTGCAAAACTTTAGATATATTAGAGATTTGATATTCCGTATAATGGAATTAGTAGTCTGCTGGCAAAACTCATTTTCTGTTTCGTGAATTCACTATCGGAATTAAAACCCCTTCAAAAAAGATAGGGCTGTAAATGAGAAGTGCAAATTGTTGGAAAAACCGAAGCTTGAAGTCGTCCAGATTATCTAGCTTTAGCAAAAAAGATGGTGATGTTCCGGTTTTGTGTTTGCATTTCAATATCAAGTGTGTGCAGCCATTCTTTTAAAATACCACCCGCCATCCAAGATTCTGTGTTAGCTCGCCATGTTATGTCCAAACTTCGCTTCATGTCAATTATTCCGAACGATCTTGGTTTGGCGTGTTTTCTACGGATTTGAGCCTTAACCTGTGGTGTAGACTGTCGGACCATGCTACCGTCTTTCAGTCTGAATTACATGCTATACGCATGGCAGTTGAGTCCATTAGCGGAATATCAACCAGACCAATGACCATTTGCGTCGACAGTAGGGCAGCTATTCTCGCTCTTGCGTCTTACAGATGTTCTTCAAAAACAGTTAACGCTTGCAGAGTGGCTCTCAATGAAAAGGCAAGGCATATTCCTATCCGGATTATGTGGGTGCCAGGGCATAGTGGGGTCATAGGCAACGAAAAAGCTGATTAATTGGCGAGAAAAGGTTCAGGAGCTAGCATTTGCCCCTGCATCACTGTACCTCGGTCAATCGCTGACGCCACAAACAAACTTGATGCCGCCATATGGGCCAAACTAAAGTCCGAATGGAAAAACAGGCTGGACTGCAGGGTGGCCAAGACATAATGGCCATCACCTGATCCAAGCAAAAGCAGGAAACTGCTCAAGCTCAGCAGAAACTGCTTGAGAGCCACGGTCGGCTTGCTCACAGGGCACTGCCTTACCGCATCTCATGCGAAGAGAATGGGACTGACATCCAGCAATTTATGCAAGAGGTGCGAGATGAAAGAGGACACAATCGAGCATACTCTCTGCGATTGTCCGGCCCTAAATAATAAACGCCTCATAATTTTTGGTGCATACCACTTTCAAGGGTTAGCAGAGGTGGCCAGTACCGTCACGCTGTGTCAGCTGATCCAGTTTGGCGAAGCGGTCACTTGACAGCTCTAAAAAGCCTGCGGAGGGTGGCAAATAGGCCCAAACTGGTGGCCTAATGCAAGCCGCGTTTCCCGGCAGCCCTCTTTACTAACCTAACCTATACAATATATATATACATATATACATATATATATATATATATATATATATATATATATATATATATATATATATATATATATATATATATATATATATATCATCAAAAAATTTCAGTGAAAATATCTCAGGGACGCGCCATCCGATTGAATTAAAATTTCCAGGATATATTGGTATATATGCAGAATAGTGCCAGGTCTCACAAAAAGTTAAAAATCTTTAACCATTTGGCGCCGGCGGCCATTTTAGTGATATCTTAAATATACCTATTGTTCTGTCAACAAATAACTTTTGCAAAATTAAAGTATCTAGAATAAATTCTGAACGTGTTTTAAATGTGAATATGATAATGCTTTTGAAATTATTAATCTTTTGTGTGCGCTAGGCACCTAAAATGAGATTGGAAAAATTTGAAAATTTTTAAATTGCGATTACTTTTTACTAGATTATCAAATCATTACGAAACTTACAGAACATATTACTGTTGTTAAGTTGCACACTTGAAAAGTTTTTGATGAACGTGTTGGCAACCCTGTAGCTACGCCAGGCACTGGCAACATTCAAACCATCGAATCTCCTAAAAAATGCCTGTTTCTAACAATAAACATCAGCTTGTATACAAATCTTATGCTTTGTCTATACAGTCAAAGCAAAACTTTGGAAATTTAATGTCGGACAAGAACGGTAACCATTTCCCAATTTACCTATATTTTTAGCATCAAAAACTTCTGTTCACGGGAACTCACGAGCCAATCATCAGATACAGTTGAAATTTACAGAATACATTGAACTTAAACAGGACCAGGTCTGATAGAAGCGATTTTGAATTGTGGGCAACTCCGTGCCAGTGGTGCCATCTTGAAAAATTACAAAGAAAAAAAACTGTTTTTTGCCCTATGAATTCTGATTCAGTTACCAGATTTTCATGAAATTGGCACAGTTGCTGAACCTTACTCTAAGCCGTATTTGGTAGAAATTTGGTTGAAAAATTCGGTTGATGCTGCCAGCTATGATAAATTTTGTGTCTTTTGTTTTGAAAATTCGCTCGGGAAAATAAAGCTTTTTGCCCTATTACTTCCAATCCAGTCATGAAATCAATACGAATTTGATACAATTAGCGGAACCTATTATAGGCATTATTCAGGGCGAATCTGGTTGAAAAGCCACGGTAGGGTTGCCAGCTATTGTTGGTTTTGTGCTTATTTACAATATCTTTATTGAGCGATTTCATCGTAAAATGTTCATATGGTAATGATATTGTAGTGACAAGAAACAGCAAATATTAAGTTTTTGATTATTTGAGAAATGTCGCGGCTGGTAACCCTTAATTTCTTTATACGCCTGTAACTTCGAATGCAGTCATCGGATCGAGACGAAATTTGCAGGGTAGGTTAATTTCAACGTGAAACAGATGTGATATATTTTTGGCTTTGATACTGGCAAAAGGTTGCCAGCACAAGTCGGTAGTGCTATTGTTGTATTAATAAATGTTTACAGTTAGTATTCACACCGGAAACATTTACAATGAAAATAAATAACCAATGTTTCAATCCCCAAAGTTCTGCAAATTTTTCGAATCGCAGCCCCAAACACCAACTTCAGTCACAGTGCTGCAGGCACTGAGCATTTTCTTCATTGATGTTATATGAGATGCTGCTTTCAAAATTTTGTAAAATAAGCAACTGATAACGAATATAATTAACCCGTGTTTTGCTCTCATAAACGTTGAAATTCATGCCAGTGGTAATATCTGAAACCTTTCCACCATATGAGTTATAATGCATTCTTGAGACCAAAGTAAAACGTGGCGTTGAAACAGTTTGGCTGTAATAAGCAGCTCGTGTGGTAGAATATGCACTCGAAATTTGCACGGTTCTTCTACTGTTCTTCGAACATTAGTGTTTCTAGCGGTTCAGGTGCGCTAGAGTGTTTCTATTTAAGACGTAGTGATTTTTTAGGTGTTGCTCTAAAAATATATTCCTGTCTCATCAAGATTATAGGTATTTGAAGCATCATAGCCATCACATAATATTCTTAGCTGTGACTGAAATTCCTGAACTGTGTCTAAATCAACATCAGCTTCTTCGCCACAAAGCATGCCGTAGTGAATATTGTAGTCCTTTTTAACGGATTTCGGCGCTCTGTTTGATGCCTTGAAATCACAAAGTTCTAATTTTGTAGTGATTTGACGGGCTTTACTGTGAAGTATCTAACCGGATATTGGCAAATTTTTGGAGCGTGTCTTAGAAGACCATTAATACAACAATTTATCTATCTGGTAGTATTAAAAAATTAAATTTAAATTTCAACCGCTTTCTTGCAGTGCCTTCAAAACTGTCCAACGTCATTTAATTTCCGTTTTAGTTGGTTTTTTAAAGCTATCGGCAGTTTTTCTTTGGATGAGCAAATGTTTGTCAGATGACCGTATTACTTCTAACTTATTGCGAACACTTAGATCGCTGTATTTTGCCCTCATAGCATATTTTTTCAGTTGTTTTGATATTGCCTAAACAAACATTCAAATATTTACATCATAAATATCAAATGAATTGCATTCATACTTGCTTAAAAGGAAAACATACAACAATGCTCAAATAAATCAATATTTTATTATTATCAGAATACCAATAAAATTCAAGCTATCTATAAGGTACCGAATTCTACACATTGAATAATTTTTTAGCAGAAAGTTATGCCGAAATTATACGAAAAATATTCTTGACCTTGAACAGATAATAGATTTCTGGAAAACTCAATTTTGCACAATTTATCATGCTGGTCTTAAAACCGGTTTTGGTCCGATTAGCAAGTACCACTTAGCAAATTTTTGTGAAGCTAATCTGTTTTACGGCCCAATTCTAGAGGTTGCCTGATTACAGAGTGAATTTTCTTCAAGAAATAGTATGTGCGGTGATGTTATAGTTCAATTTTTCAGGTGGTTCGATCATACAGTGTCCTGATTAGTAGGTTTTACTGTATAGACAAAATATAGGGCCCTATTCTGAGAGTCACCTCACGTGACGAATGAGATGACGCTCATGATTTCGTATTCTGAGAGTCACGTGAGGTGTTTTTATTTCACCTCAAGTGACGTTTTCGATCTGTTGGCTATTCTGAGAGTCACGTGAAGTGATGAGCGTCACGTAAATTAAGATTTTCAGTCACTTGATAATATCAAGTGACTGTGGTCAGAAATGATATAAATTGATATTTTGAATAAAAAGAAGAAGGATTTTCACGAAGTTTGCATCGTGAATAGGGAATCCAATCCCGGGATTAGAATCCCGGGATCCCGGGATCCCGAACAGTTTTTAGTCCCTAAAATCCCGGGATTGATGTTTTATAATCCTGGGATTGATGATTTATAATCCCGGGACTATAAACCATCAATCCTAATTGAGATCCGGGATTTTAGTGGCTAAAAACTGTTCGGGATCCCGGGATCCCGGGATTCGAATCCCGGGATTGGATTCACTAATCGTGAACCATAAAAAAAGTAAACAAATCTTATTTTGAAGATAATGCGGTTAAACTCAACTACGTGTTCGCCATAGCCGTTAGCCGTTTTCTAATAAATTTTTGGCTCGAATGTTTGTTATTTTGTAGCTTTGTGTCAATTTTTGGGGAGTTTTATGTTTGATTGGTAGTTTTTGTTTCTGTGGCTTTGAAAATGGAGATGGCATTGATACATGTCTACAATCATTTCACGCCAATTTAGTATGTGCAGCTCATTTTTTCGAGCTAAAAAGAGACATTTGGTGTTTGAATTTGAAAATTGAATTGTGCAAATGTGTTTCCAATAAGAAAATCGATCAAAAATTGACCTGCAAAGTACCAGTTTTAAAAAATAAAGGGTTGTACTGAGATACTCGTGAAGTTAAATTTTTACAAGTCTCCATTATCTCGTCATTCTTTCGAGCGAAAATTTTAACAATGGAGAAAAACAGATGCACAGCTTATTTCTGACGGATAAAATGTGAAGGATATCAATTTTTGATCTATTTTCTAACTGGAAAGACAAGCGATAATTCGAATGCCTTATTGGACTGATGAAAAGTCATCCACAAAGCCTGAAACAGCACAGCGAACACATAAAAACCACTTCTAATATTCACTAATACTTCTTACTAATCACTATATTTATAATCTTGTATAGCAAGTTTAAGTATACCTGGTACACTTGTAAACACCGCCTTCCTTTTTATTTCACAAATAATTTGCTTATCCCTGGAAATTTCCTGTTTACGTTCGATTTTCCTTACTTTCTATTTGACTTTTATTTTTTTTAATAATTCCACTCCCTCCAAGGTAAGCCGAACTTGTGATATAAAGGTATGAAAAGTTTGTGCGCGCCAACGATGTGCAAGCCGTCCTCCATCTAAGTACTGACCAAGCCAAAGAGCTTAACTTCGGTGATCGGACAAGAAACGGTCGATGCCAGTGTGCTATGGACGTGGTGAATTTCGAGCGATGATAAATTTCAATGACATGATAAATTTCAAACGCTCAAGCGTTGCCATTCAAACACAAATTCATAGTCACCTCACCTAGAATCATGTCACGTGACTCTCAGAATACCGATTCGTAAGTGACGTGACTTTCCAAGTGACGTGAGATCTCACGTGAGATGACTCTCAGAATAGGGCCCATAGTTTTTCATAAAAATTTTCATAAATTTCATAAAAACCGCCGGCCCGCGAAATGATCAAACGTCCCGCGAATTCAAATTTTAGATAGCCCAATTGGCGGAAAATAGCCCAATCTGGCCACAGTGAGCCGGGGCGCTGTTTCATCAAGACAATAGTATCGTATACAGCGGACGTTTAGTCCGCGGACTAAACACCAAATTCCACCTAAATTTTTTAGTCCACGTGCTGTATACACTCATGGACCGACCTAAATTTAGGTCGGTCCACGATTTCAAGCGACCTGACCTAAATATAGGTCGTGGACTATATCGCTGTAAACACACGCGACCTAAACATTGATTATTGCGCGACTATTAATAATGTATGTATGTTGAATGCTCATAACATTCCCCTTTGACACAAAATCATTGAAATAAACATGTTTGAGAGACAAATGAAACGATAAATACAGTGCATGAAGGAAAATTAAACTAAATGACAGCTGTCATATACGAACGAGGACTAAATTCCACCTAAGCAAATTTTAGGTCAGATTGGTGTAAACACCTGAGGACTAAATTCATTTAGTCTGCGCTTTAGGTCAGGTCACTTTTGGTCCGACCGCTGTAAACCTGCACAATGCACCAGTTCTGTGTATTTCAAAGACAGTTTGACAGAAGGTGTGTTGACTTTTATTTTGTGAAGCTGTAAAGAAGTCATTTATGTAATACTTTAATTTCAATTTTTTATGTAGCCAAAGATGAGCTTCCTAAGCTCGTCTAGTCTAGTGGACAAGAGCCAGTGCTTTGCTCCTAGTGTGTGAGGTCCATACAGATTTGGACCAGTGACCACGCACCAAGCTTCGAGTTTACATAGCTCTGAAGAAGTAAAAGTAAAAGTAATCCCACGTCAACTCTGAAGAAGTGCCTAATTTAAAATAAGGGGTAAAGTGGGTTGTCGAACTAATCACTCTACACTCGCATACGCTCCAACTCCTAGACCCAATGCACTTTAAGCATGAACTTCATTTTCATGGCAAGAATTCATCACCTTTCGAAAATCAGCCTTTTTTATTGCCGCTGGCGTTTTAAATTTTTCTTTATCTACACAGCCGGAATACACATGGCAATATCATAAGACACTTTTTCTTAATTTAAGTGCATACATATGTATGTATGTATTTGAAAAAAATCAAGTTATATCAGTTTTAGCTGTATGTAATTTGTATATTTGCAATAGTTCAGTAACCGGCAATGCTACATAATTCATTAGTAAGATAAAAGTGGTATAAGATTAGCGAATCCAATCCCGGGATCCTGGATCCCGGGATCCCGGCCAATATCTGGTCCCGAAAATCCCGGGATTGATGGTTTCTAATCCCGGGATTTTCGGGATCAGAAATTGGCTGGGATTTCGGGGCTGGGAGTCAAGCATTATCGGCAATCAATTTACAGCAAGACTCGGAAAGTGAATATAAAATCCATATTTATGAGAAAACAATTAGCTCACATTAAAATGTGTAAAGAATAGAGCAAAACAAACCGATGTAACAGCTAACAAGAGAATACAAAGGGGTTTGTAAATAAATAAGTATGGATTGTTTCGCATTTAGTGTATTCGTTACTTCGAATGATTTGAGGAAATTAATACTAGCGAACGCATACACAGATTTATCAAAATCCTCAACAACAATCAAAAATAAGGTTGTGGGCTATGCAAGCAGGATAAAGAAAATAATAAAAAATGAGATAAGACAGGCTAAAATCTCAGGTGAGCGGTTTAGTTTGACGTTTGATTAGTGGACCTCATCTACAAATAGGCGCTATATAAATATTAACATCCACTTAGTAAATTCATACTGGAGCTTGGTGCGATTTAAGATATCAATGACAGCTGCAATTTGTCTAGATGTTTTAAAAGAGCGTCTTGCTGAGTTTGTTGTTTCTCTAGGAAAAGACATTGTTACCATTGTAACTGATGGGTCAAACGAAATGCGAAAAGTAGGCAGACTAGTTGATACAGAGCAACATATATGTTTGGCGCATAGCATCTACTTGGCAGTTTACGATGTTCTCTATAATAGGAGGTTCATTCCAGATTAAAGAGCTGAATCAGTTTACTACGTTGAATCCGGTCATCTGCAAGACACGCTGGATCTGACGACGGACATCAGCGCATGCATAAGGAAATTTCGTAAGGTAGTTTTGTATTTTAAAAAAGCTCCAACGAAAAATAATAACGATCATCAAAACTATGTCAAATCCGAGCAAGGCATTTAATTGTATCATTTACTGGATTATTAAACAAGATTAAATAGTCCCTTGACAATGCTCGAACGGTTTTCCATTTTGAAAAATAGTATGCATTAATAAGCCTGCAATATCTATAGCGATTAGAAGCAACAGAGTTTGATTCGATTCAGAAAATTATTGAAGTTTTACTCCCTGTAAAATTGACTGTGATGCAAATCTATGCACTGCTAATATTTCATCAAGATTTTTATTTAGGCTGTTAGGAGACAAACGGTCCATTCTTGTGAATGCTATGAAAATTGCAATATTGGACCGAATAAAAAAGCGTCATTGTACTGAGTTATCTGGTATGCTAATCCACAATGTGCCAACGAAAATTTACCAAGGGAAATAGAATCTCTATTTTTGAAACCAAGCAACGCAAATATTAAAAAACAATTACTTCAATGATCCAGATGCTGAACCCTTTGCTTGGTAGCCAAAGAAATGAGTAGAACCCAGTAGATACCCATATTGAATCAGGACAAGGTAGTTGTCAATTGACGCTGCAAGAAGATCTGCAAAAGTATGAAAATTATTGATCGTGAAATGCCACAAGAAACTGATCTAATCAAAACCATTGTAAAAGAAATGAATCTTTTCGAAAGTGGTGGCACTTGCATACTTTCGAGCAGGCGTACTAATATTTATCGACCATCCCACCAACAAGTACCGAGTCAGAACGAGTTTTTTCCGCGGCGTCTAACATCGGGAATATATTTAGATGCAGGCTTGGAGAAGATACTTTGGATGCTTTGCTACTGCTTCAATGTTACTTCCGAAAAAACCAATGAACTTTGCCAGAATTTTTTATATGTTTCTTTATTATGTATCGCAATTTTAACAGCTGTGATTTGTTGTTGTGATTTTTCGTCGTGATTTGTTGTTGTAATTTGTAATAGTTGTAATTTCAAATATCTGTCTTCATACTGTCAAAGTCTTGGCTAATTAAAATTATTGTTTTTATTTGCATCAATTATATAAATTAGCAATTATGCAGTAACATTTTTTTTATACAGTTTTGAGCTTGCTTATTGTTGTAGTTTTGAAATGATGGCACAAAATATAATCTGTTATTTAAAAACTTGACTTATTTTGTTGTGTTATATTTTGAATCTCGAATCCCGGGATCCCGGGATTCGAGATTTTTTAATCCCGTAATCCCGGGATTGAAAAAATGGTTCGGGATTGGAATCCCTATATAAGATGCACCATGCCTTCACCTTATCTACGCTTCACTTTATTCATTCTCATTCTTAGAATTATGTATTCATGACGAATTGAGAGCAACACACATTAAACGAATAGTTATACATATATTACAATATTCACTGCATGTGAATGCCTAACGGATTCCATTTGTTAATTAAATTATAAAAGGTCAACATTATCCATTAGACAACATCTCATCTTTATTTAGCAGGGTACATACTCACTTTGGGGCATAGTTCCGTTGTCTCAAACGTATTTTTAGATGACAGAGCGTACATCCACGCTGATGCACCATCGACCAGAGCGAGTGCAGCGATAATCCACGCGCAATTAATCACAAGATTCATCTTAATCCACACACTATTGATCATCAGTCCAATGACTTAATGCTGTACGAGTCAGGCTTCACCAACTGGCGCGTAAATTAAAATCATTTCATTGAAAAACTACGACAAGAATTACCGAGCCCGCGCGTTTCGTTACAGTTCCACAATCGCACTATCGCAACCACAATTAGAATGCTCTTATCGCTTTCTGCTCCAAGGTCTTCCTGTTCTTGATGCTACTTCGTTTTAGAACCAAACGGCGCCCAATGACCACTTCTCAGATCGTCCCGTACTCGACCGCACAAAGATCTTCTAATTAAATGAAAAACAATTAAAACTCTCAATGAACGACGAGCTCAGCGTCGAAAATTCTCCAACTTGTGGGTGAATAATGTACTACGGATTCCCGGCTAAAAATAATAACGTCCAACAGTCCGTTGACCATCATCAGCATAAAAATGCGATAAATTTATTCACATCGAGCGGCTCTATTATGATATCAATAAAATAATGTCGTTGCCACGGCGTGTTTTTGGCACGATTACACCATTTGGCCGGGATGAGTCAATACCAAGCCGAAACAATGAGCTGATGACTTAGGGAGAATCTACATTACCATATGACATCAGCCCCGAAATCCTTGTATTTAATTTCGAAGGCCAACTTTGAATAGAAATGGCCTGAGTTATTACTCATATTCAACTGTAGCATTAAATACGTATGCACTAACTAAATATTCAAAACAAGTTAGAACATAAATTGAATAGCTACAAATCAATGGGCGCTTCAGATGCTTCCAAATCTACCTTGTTCTTCTTGTGGTACACACCAAGGAAAATAAAACCATTGCTGAAAAAATATCCCAATAGGATTAATTCAACACGCTGCAATTCTTCCAATCAAAACTTTTTTCATTTTTAATTTTGAATTTTTATTTGTATTTTTTTATTTGTTTTTATTTTAGAAATTTTTAACACCTTTAATTTTGAGAGGCTACAGAGAGAGAGGCTTCGCTTGCAATATGTATACATATCCGAACCGCTAGAAAACTCATTTTCGAAGAAATTATCGTTAAGTGACTTAAAAATGTGGAAACAAAGTAATACTCTTCTTTGTAGTATCATATCAACCATTTCTTACTCAAAGTAACAAAAATAATTTCCTGACAGCATCTCCCATAACACAAATGTTCAGTACTGGCAGCATTTCTCCAAAGCAGCAGCAGTCTACCATAATAAGCTCATACTAAAATCAACCTATCCTTTGAATTTCGTTTTCATCCGGGTTTCAGCGATTAAACTTTGTCTGGGGCTGCCATCCGTAAAATTTTGGAAACTTGGAAAATTTTAACATTGGTTGCTTATTTTATTGTAAATGCTTTGCATGTGAATACAAAATGGAACCATCTGTTGGTACAATATTGACGAAAATGTCTGGTGCTGGCAATCCTGTGTTAGCACCACAGCAACAAATGTAGCAAATCTACTTCAAGTTAAGTTAAACCCACTCTGTGAATTTTATTTCGATTAGGTGACTACAAGTTAAAGAGGTGAAAAGAATTTTAGGGCTATACCACCCTCAAAAATTTTCAAATATGTATTCGTAACGTTAATATTTGTTGTTAATTGTCATTGCAGGATCATTCCAATTTGAAAATTTTATGGCAACATCGCTTAGTAAAGAAACGCCAAAAAATTTCCAAAATTACCAGAGCTGATAGCCCTTTCCTGATTTTTCTACGGCATTGCTACGACAGCTGGTTTAGAATAATGTCCAATTTCTGCATGAATTTCGTTTTGATTTCATGATTGGATCGAAAGTTATAGGGAAAAAACTTTATTTTGCTGAGCAAATTTACAAGATTTAGGAGACATAAATGGCCATAGCTGGCAACTCTATACTAATTCCTCCACCAGCAAACTAAAGTAATGTCCAAATATCGTGTTAATGTTGTTAAAATGTAACAGAAGTTATGGGCCAAAAAGCAGTTTTTTTTTGTCGGTGATTTTTCAAAACGACACCACTGCCACAGGGTTACCTGCATTTTAAAATCACTTCTATCAGACCTGGTCCTTCCTAGTTAATACCAACATGTGCTGTAAATTTCGTAGTGATCTGATTATGCGGTCGTCAGTTCTCGTCAACAGAAGATTCGAGTGCTGAAAATAGAGGTTATTTGGTGATGGGTTGCCGTTCTTGTGCAACTTGGAATTTTGGAAACTTCCAATTGACATGGTGGACAAAGGCTAAAATTTATCAATGATTTGAATTTTTTGTCAAAAAGCAAAAAATTTTCATGAAGGTCGACGATTTGAAGGATTTTTTCAGGAGCCTGCCATTACTACACAGTTGTCAATGTTATATAGCCTTAGTCAACATCAATACGCTCTGTAAATTTCACCACGATCCAATGTTTCTGTCAAAAGTGATCACGGGCCCACAGATATGAGAGAGAATGGATTAGAAATCGAACGAGAGAAATGGTCCAATTTTCGAGTTTCTGCTTATTAGTGTGACAGGCTACTTTCACTTACCCGAAATGCGATATCTACCGCGAAGCACTTATGTGGCTGCTATTGCAGCCTGGAATGCCGCACTTCATTCTCACAATAAATTAGAATTCGACCGCTATTTATTTGAGAAACCGACACAGATTATCGCGCACTCACGTAGATTTTTGTTTCTACGGTACACGCCGAACAATTTCAAAATTTTCTGTGAGAAATTTTGACTTAAAGTCAATTGTAGCGTATACAGCACACGCTTAGTCCGCGGACTATACACCGAACTCCACCTAAATTATTTAGTCCACCTGCTGTAAACACTCAGTGCCCGACCCAAATTTAGGTCAGTCCACGATTTCAAGCGACCTACCCTAAAATAGGTCGTGGACTATATACCGCTGTAAACACACCCGTTTCACACCATTTCCGCCAGTTCCAACGATTTTGACTATCTTAACTTCAAACTTTCATACAGTGAAAAAAGTGCTACATAAACATATTAATATTATTCGCGAGCTATTTTGTGCAAGTGAAAGCAATTGCATATAACCCAGTGACCTACTTATGCATAGTGTGTTAATTGTACAATTAAAAAATTATTGCTGAGTCATATATAAGCATTTATATTTAAGGCAACATAGCACCTCCAAATTTTTGAAAAATCGATTTTTGTTTTTTGATTGAATATGTTAGAATGAAGCTTTAAAAACATGATTTTAATAATATAAAATTGAAATTCTAAAAAAAAAATTTTATGAATATATATAGCGAAGCACCCCAAGGTCATTTTTTCTATGATTTTCGTTGACTTCACTATATCGCTACATCGACTTAACCCAAAGTGTAGACAAAGATAAGTGAGTCATCTCCGTTAAAAGAAGCAAAAAAACAGTTAGCCTTGGCAAAAAAAACAACAAAAAAAAATAGCTGTAAAAAAGTGTAGAATCTCCAAAAAAAGGTCCGAAAAAAGTTCAACTGACACTAAAATTAATGAAAAATTTATCCACATATTATGGCCTAGCTATACGACGAAATCCCGATTCAGTTGAAAATATGCGCAAGTAAATTTGGGCAGCATATTACCACAAAATTTCAACTGATGAGAACCCTCAACACTGTTATTGTCCTGTTGGAGAAACGACTTGGTGTAACTGGCGTAAGGCGGAGGCAGCTGGTGATAATGCATTAAAAAATTTCAAGCATCCTCCACTTTTAGATGATGAGGTACAAGAAATTTTAAAGCCTATTTATGATGACTTATCATCAAAAGATTTATTAAAGCGCTGCTTGGGCAATTTTACGCAGAATAATAATGAAAGCTATAATTCTTGTGTTTGGAATTTGGCCCCCAAACATACTTTTTGTGAGAAAAACGTGCTAAATATGGCTGCAAATATTTCTGCATGTACATTTAATGAAAGATTTATGGCTATCTTGAAAATAATGCAAGTAATTGGAGTTAAGATTGGCGAACGTGCGCTGGAACATGCAGAACATAGAGATGCTGCAAGAATCAACCAGGCGGAAAAACACTCGACTGAGGCATCTAAAGAGGCCAGAACTGCTCGAAAGGAGCAAAAATCTTTGGCAGAGGAGGAGTATGAGCAAGAAGAAGGTACGTTGTATGGTTCAGGCATCGCAGATTAATTTTCGGTAAGATTTATTGCAAAAAATATTGAATTTTTACTTTAAGCGCGATTTTCTCGAAACAACGTTTTTCAAGTTGGCGTGCATGATTAAGAAAAACAATATTATCCAATCGTTCTGAAATTTTAACACGTTAATCTGCACATGTTAATGCTCAGAATGAACTACGGATGAAAAAATCGGTACTAAATTTTTTTAGTTATAACCGATTTCTGGGGAAAAAAACCTCGATTTTCGAAAAAAAAACGCCGCCATTTTGTTATTTTACAACCAATTTATTTTTTTTAGTTCGTTCCAAGGCCGCTTTGATGTTGATCAAAACCCCGTTTTTGGTTGTTTTTTTCAGACTTTTCTGAGGGTAGTTATCATGCACGCCAGGTTTTTTTGGTGTATTTTCCAAAAAAACTGTAGCAGACGACAGGAGGCCACAAAACATTTTTAACAATTTTTTTATTGTAGTATAAAAGAAGTAAAATATGTGTAAAAAGTTTCATTAAGATATGTCTTTTTATTCAATCAAAAACAAGCCTTTGAAAAAAAAACATTTTTTTTCAATGTGAAGGTGCTAGGTCCCCTTAAGTTCACTGAAAATCACGTGATTAAAGACCTTAACCCAAAGACAACTCATTTGTATCAAAAAAATTAATAACCCCGAATAATTTATTTAATTTGTGAGTATGTGCAAAGTTCTTTGAAAAATGAGCGGTAAGTGCAGTTTGGCCATTTGACAATACATTTAAATATGTTATATGCAAAGCTTTCTGCAATCGAAAGCTTCATGGAGCATGCATGTATGCGCCTAGGGATTGGTTTCATCCCTACATAGAAGATCATTTTATCTGCACTGATTGCCAACAGATAGAGAAGCTCTTCAAATGCATGTACGACAGCATTATTAACAAAATCGGAGAGCTGAATGTAGAGAAAGACCATCTACTCTCTATGCAGCAGGCGCAATTCAGAGTCAACAGAGAAACTTTCGCAGAAATAGCAAGCTCCTTCGACAGACTAACCAACACGGTTTCTACTGACAAAAGCGGAAACATAAATAAAATAGCTGAGAAGCTGGAACGCAAGGCTAATGAAATTTACGATCGTCTATTCGACGGGAGCTCATCTTCAGTATCTCCACCAACTTTTAATCCTGACACTCTCCTGGTAGGTCTTGAAAACAGAATTAAGGCCTTGATCGAAACTCAAGCGAGTACCTTACTCGAAAAGCACTTTTCGATGTTCAATTCGACAGTGTCTCAATTTTGCACCACAGTCAGCACGATAGAGGACACGTTAAGTCACATCTGTGAGGCGGTAGCAATAATATACCAAGCCATGAAATATCCTTAGATATTGAATTGATGGCAGCTGATACAAATATTGCAGCAGACAACTCGATTGGCACCCAAATACATAAAATAAAGACGCAAGACGCATCCCTTATCAAACATGCAATCATTGAAGGGAGAGAGATAAGTCCAGCCTCTATTGTGGCAAATCAAGCTGATCAGCACACAAAAAAAATCTTTAACTTTGGCGTTTATTGGACAGAAGACGAATGGCGGCGCCGCATTGAAAAAATCAGACAGTCTAATACAGCGCAACTCGGAAAAACTGAAATAATAACAGAACGAACTGGACCAACGCACGAAGTTTTTTTTGTGAAGGGAACTCCGCGCTCTGCTGATATTACATGGATGTACGAGTTCCTCGAAAAAGAGGCATTAATAAAAGAGTGCAACGTACTTAGGACACGCAGTCGAACGAATCGGAAATCAGGCAGTTTTTTTAAGATCACCATTCCCACACGATATCCTTGGCTTGTCACCAACTTCAACCCAAACAACAATGACTGTACTTGGAAAGGATTAACGTTCCACCGTTGGAGAAACCAGACTCAGACAGTTGGTCGTCGGAAAAATAAAGCTAGTAATTGTCATAAAATTGGCAAAGGTAAAGCTAGCAATAGTCGTAAAATTAGCAAAAATAAAAATTGTAATTTAACCAAACTCCTATCAGCTCCTTTTCCAATCCTGACAATGGTGACACCAAGAATATTGATCCCATAAATCTGGATCCCAAACTGAACAACTGTCGAGTAATTAATCCTATTCACATTGACTGCAATGTTTATTTATTTATTTATTTATTTATTTATTTATTAATGTCCAAATCAACAGAACAAATCCAATTATAGATTAGACATAACAAAAAAAAAGAAAACAACTATACATATATATATATATATATATATATATATATATATATATATATATATATATATATATATATATACATATATATATATATATATATATATATATATATATATAAAGAAAAAGAAAAATTAAAATTAAGTTAAATTCAGAAAGGAAAGTAATCAAAAGCAAAATCGACCAAAAAAAAGATACAACAAAAGATTAAATTATGACATATTTCATGTATCTGATAGAACGTTTTTTTTTTTAAATATTTTTAAACATAGTTAATGTTCGAGGCCGAGCACCAAGGTTAAGGTTATTATGCTGACGAGGCAAACGCAAAAGGGGAGAAAAGAAATAGGTGTCAGTACGGGCAAATGTAACGTTAAATTTAAAAAATGTTCTATTAGGACGGCCCGAATCTCTAACAGAAAGGTGAATGCTGGGGTCCACCAATATACAGCCGTTGGTAAGTTTAAAGAGTATGCACTCGTCGAGGAACACTCTACGTGACTCAAGGGAAGGAATTTGAAGGATGGAGAGGCGCATACTGTAATCGCAATACGGAATATTGAACTTATAGAACAATGAGCGGGTGAATTTGCGTTGCACGGATTCAACCGCAGCAAACAAGTATGCATAATGTGAACACCAAATTTGGCAACAGTATTCAAGAACACTACGAACGAAGGAAAAAAACAGATATAGAGGAGTGGAAAGATACAGAGTAGGAGAAGAGAAGAGGGGATGTTTTGTGGGTGAAAGACATTTATGACACTTCGAAACATTCAAAGTGAGAGAATTCGCTGCGCACCAGGTAGCCAAAGTATCCAAATCTTTCTGCAATAAGGAACAGTCACTAGCGGATTCTATCACTCTGAAAATTTTGACATCATCAGTGTACAAAAGACAGAGTGAATTAAAGAGGGAAGGAAGATCGTTAACAAACAAAAGGAACAATAAAGGACCAAGAATAGAACCTTGCGGAACTCCTGAGGTAGGAAAAAAGGTGTAGAAGAGCAAGAGTTAACAATCACAACACAAGAACGATCACAAACGTAGGAGGAGAACCAAGAAAAGAGGACACCAGAGAGACCAAACCCTGCTAACTTTGACAGAAGAACAAAATGGTTCACATAATCGAAAGCTTTGGCAAAGTCTGTATATAGGACATCTACTTCCTTTTGCTTGTCGATTGCGGAAGCAACGGTGTTTGTAAAAGACAATAAGTTTGTAATCGTTGACTTACCTTTAACGAATCCATGTTGTTCACTGGCCAGCAAGGGCTGAATAAAAGGGTACACTCTATTGTAAACTACTCTTTCGAGGAGCTTACTAAAACATGGCAGAAGGGATATAGGACGGTAATTAGGGATGGAAGAAGTATCGCCAGCTTTATGAATGGGAAATATGTTGGCGGATTTCCAAAGGGCAGGAAAGGTACCGGTGGAGATGCTAATATTGAAAACTATTGACAAAGGAACACACAAAGAGGAAGACAATGATTTGGTAAAAAAATTCGGAATGCCGTCAGCACCGAGGCTAGCACTTCCATCGAGGGACAACATTAATGATTCGACTTCCAAAGGATGGGGAAAATTGTTGAAGGCGAAGAACTACTGAGATGGGAGGTAAAGGAAGAAAAAAATTGAGCAAAGAGCTCGCAGGAATCCTGAGGTGAAGACGCAGACTTATCATGAAGATACATGGGAGAAGGAATGCCAGAGGGGGTTTTAAAGGATTTTATATAAGACCAAAAAGGCTTAGGATTGTCGGAAGTAATAGAAGTTTCGACATGCTCCAGGTAGCCCGTAATCTTTGAAAATTCAAAAGGTCATTAAGAGAGCCAGACCTTTTGTATTTACTACGCGCCGCATCTTTGGCTCTAAGAGCAACTTCTTTTACAGCGGAAGGAAGGAGTATAGCAGGAAATTAAGTTGGACAAGAGGGAATAAAATTTTTCAAGAGCATCATCCACACTTAGCCCTCTGAAGAAATTATACCAGTTAGTAGCATTGAAGCGCGAAGAGTGGAAACAGATTTGACTTTAGACGAACGGTTAAGTGTTAATTCCATAAAAAGAGGAGGATGATGAAGATCAGGTTGCACATACGGAGACAGAGAAGGACTCAAGCAAAAGGAAGAAGGGTGAATATTAGTTAGAACGAAATCCAGAATCCTGTTGTTAGTATTCGGTACGTTGTTAAATTGGGAAATGGAGCAAAGGGACATAAAGGAAGAAATAGCGAGAGAAATATTGCTAGAAGACAAAATATTTGAGAAAGTATCATCCCAAACAAGCGACGGCATATTAAAGTCACCACATAAAAGTAAGGAAGCAGAAGAGAAGCGGTTATTAAGGTAGGACGAGAGTTCCGCAAAGAAGCATTCATATACCAGTACGGGGCTACTACAAGGAATGTAAATAGAGGAAACAAGCAGCACTACAGATGGTGAAGGAGAAAAACAGACAATCACACATTCGACCGGGACGGAGGGAATGAAGTCACTGCAGAGCGTTCCATTCAGAGATTTGTGAATAGCAATTAAAACACCACCTCCTAGTGAAATATTACACGCAGATCGATTCCGATCTCTACGAAAAACAGTGTGAAGTGGAAAGATTTCATTACTGTATATATCCCCAGACAACCAGGTCTCTGTAAGACAGACAATGTCATCAGACGCGATTACCGAGGAGATCTTTACATAATTAACCTTGGTCCTCAGACCACGAACGTTCTGGTAGTAAATTTTAAGAGGTCGGTTCAAGCTCTGCTTGTTGATGAGTTTAGTTTCGAAAGCTCCGCGATGAATTCGTGCGAAAGTTTTTCCGAGGTCTTGGAATGAACTCCTTAACTACGTTGAATGAACTCCTTAACTGTTGACGATGTTAATCTCCAAGCATTTTCCAATATCATCCCCGTACAAGAATTTTATTCAGAAAATTAAAAGAAAAATTTCCCCAAAGCAAAAAGTCCCTCTTAAACTACCAAACACTAGGAATGTCGATTGCTTTCCGCATACTGTTGCCAAAAAATCATCTGATCTCGTTAACATCGTCTCGAAACCCGTGCAATACCCTAATTTTGTTCGTGGCGAAGTTCAAACCTCCTCCATTACCCCTGGTATAATAGTTACTACCAATCCCTCGTGTGAACCAGTGACAACTGTGCCTAAGCTCCTTGACCCACTAGTGCCTCCTATAGTTAAAGCCACAATCAGCCCCTGGACACGGACGGTATAACTTTCCACCATTAGCCCCTTCAAATATCTCGCGCACAAAGCATGTTAAAGCTGCCTTTACGCCATTTCGATCTCATTGTCAAATTGGAGGGGAACTACTTGGATTTGACTCGATTTGACAATGAGTAGCTAAGAAATTACTACCATCCCCTTCAATGTAAATCTTATGAGCATGTCCACTCCATTTCTACTACCTCACTGGCCACAATCAACTCCAGTGCTGATCTTGAAAGCAGGTATCTGCTTTCTCGGCTAAGGGATAAGAAAATCTATGGAAACGTTCGCCTCTACCTTGCATACATGCACGAAGCCACTGACTCTGCTTGTTTCGAGGGTAAAACGAAGACTCATCTGAAAGTCATGATTCAACAGGAGGGTCTTCCCATAGATTTTCAGGCTCTTCATACTGTTTTTGTTCGGTATCATGAGCAACTTGGCATAACAGCTGACCAAGTGAAACAAGAGCTAAGCATCTTTGCCTCACATGTCTCAGCTAAGTATATTTTCTCCAGGAAATGCGAATAATCTATATATATAGATTATTCGCATTTCATGGTTCCAAGGTTTCATTTACATCGGAATATTTTACATCCCGCCCGATTCAGACGAAGCCGTTTATAATGATGTATGCGTAGTGATTTCTACCCTAGTTTCATTTCTTAATGAGGAAGATAAAATTATAATTTTCGGTGATTTCAATCGCCCAAATTT
Source organism: Nemotelus pantherinus (assembly GCA_963978885.1). NCBI lineage: Eukaryota > Metazoa > Arthropoda > Insecta > Diptera > Stratiomyidae > Nemotelus > Nemotelus pantherinus. Next base: position 73,662,774 of record OZ022265.1, on the reverse strand, counting down.
AAAATGTACAGCTGATGAAACTGATAATAATCTCATTCCTTTTAATCTTCTTGGCTCCAGCGATTTCAATCTAGTTAGTACATTTTATGGCAATGATTTGCAGCAAATAGCTCCGACACCTAACCAAAATGGAAATTGGTTAGATCTCATATTTACTAACTCAACTGTTGAGGCAGAAATGTTTTTTGGCAGCACGCTTCACCACTCTGCGTTCACAGTTGAGTTATCTACATCTGATATGTTCACTTCCCTATCTTACAATAACTCTATTGTATATTACTTTCGCAATGCTGATTATAAGAGCATTACAGATTGTCTTCTCAGAGTCGACTGGGCTACTAATTTTTCAACGCTAGAGTTAGATGACGCTGTATCATTATTCTATGAGTTGGTTTTTGACGCCATTGAAAAGTTCACCCCAAAGATCAAGAGAAAAGACAACATATCTGAACCATGGCTTGATAGTAATCTAAGGTATTTGCGGAATCAAAGAAATAAACTTTACAAAGTAATTACAACCAGGACTGATGTCAGAGATGATATCAAGGATAAACATAATGAATTAGCTCAAGAATTCCTGACGAAATCCCGTGAAGCGTATAAGCGCTATGTTAATATCATGGGCGAAAATATAATTCATGATCCTAAAAAGTTTTTTGATTTCGTGAATACTAAACGGAAAACTTCGGGCTACCCTACTTCGATGTACAAAAAGAACTTTTGTTCGGCATGCCCTCACGAAGCTTGTGACCTGTTCGCTGAGCATTTTCAGGAAGTATTTTGTTCATGTACAAGTTTGTCTAACATTCTTTTCTCTCAAACATTCCCACCAAATATCATCTGTGAAATGTATTTAACTAGAGAGGGGATTGCAAAGGCCATCAAAGATTTTAATGACAACAAGGGTCCTGGTCCTGATTTGCTACCTCCTAGTTTCATACTCGAATGCATGGAGCCGCTTATCTTACCCATGTATTTAATTTTCAACAAATCACTTTCTTGTAGGGTTTTCCCCTCCTTCTGGAAATCATCCCATCTGACCCCAATTTTTAAATGTGGTGATAGGCGGTCAATTGATAATTACAGAGGTATTGCAATACTATCAACATTGCCTAAACTATTTGAAAAAATTTTCTGTGATAAGCTCACTACTCTAATAGAACCTCTTCTAAATCAACAACAACATGGTTTTAGAAAAGGCAGGTCAACTTCTACCAACCTCGTGATTCTCGTCTCAGATGTTCTCTGTGGCATGGAAAAAGGGCATCAAATTGATACCATCTACACAGACTTCAGCAAGGCCTTTGATCGTGTTGATCATGATATTCTTCGAATCAAACTACAGAAATTTGGTATCTCGGGTCTCTTATTAAGCTGGTTAGACTCTTATCTTCGAAATAGGACGCAGTGCGTTAAGTTTTAGGGTATCCTATCCAAAAAAATTGAAGTTTCATCAGGTGTACCAGAAGGTAGTCACTTGGGGCCTCTTTTATTCAATATTTTCGTATCGGATCTTTCTGAAGTTTTAGCAGAAATCCCTCACCTTTTTTGTGCAGATGATCTGAAAATGTACCACACAATTAAATCGAAATCAGATTCAGTTTTCCTTCAATCGAAACTGCTTTCTCTTGAGCAGTGGTGCAAACAAAATAATATTGACATTAATGTCAGTAAATGTCAAGCCATTAGTTTTTCCAGCAAAACCAGTAATATAAATGTTGATTACCGCCTCAATAATGTTACAATCAATAATGTCGACAATGTCTTCGACCTCGGGGTTACTTTGGATAAAAAGCTGTGTTTTAATTTACACTATGACAAAGTCTTAAGCAAGGCTAATAAGTAGCTTGGATTCATGAAAAGACGTGCGAAGGAATTCAAAAACCTATGGGTCACGAAGTCTTTATACATATATAGCTCTAGTTCGGCCATTGCTCGAATATGCATGTATAGTCTGGCACCCTGTCTTTGATGTCCATAGCGATAGGCTCGAATCGGTGCAGAAGCAGTTCTTGCTATTTGCGTTGAGAGATCTGTATAATTCGTGCGAATTTGATAATCTACCTTCATACAGATACAGGCTAAGTCTCTTAAATCTATCAAGTCTATCTTCGCGGAGGATAGTCATATGCTCCTGCTTTACTTTTGATGTTATTAGGGGCTTGATCAATGTTGTGTCCCTGTCCAATAAGATCACCTTCAACGAATCAGTAAGGCAGACGAGGTACCCACGTTTACTGAATGAATACCGACACCACACAGTTTACGCCAACAATGAGCCAATCAATAGATGCTGCAAAATATTCAATAGCTTCTCAAAACACTATTCCCCAACCATTTCCCGACCTAGGTTTAAAACTGCTCTGATTAAGGTGCTCACGGCATGAATGCCCTTTCCAATTCCCTACCAAAGATGGTTATATTTTTATAATTCTTCCATTATTGTGTATTGTACAAATTTATATAAATTGTTACATATTAATTGTTTTTTTTTTGTACGCCTTGTTTGGTTGAAATAAATAAATAAATAGAATTAGCACCCAATATATAATTTCAAAAAGAAAACGCGTTGAACATACGAAATAATAAATGAACGAACATTCGAAATAATAAACGAACGAACATACGAAATAATAAATTACTTACTTTTAAAGATACAAGTACATAAACTACTTAAAATGCCATCACTCAGCTTTTTACTGGCAAAATTTATATTCAAAGAGCAACCACACACCATGTTTCAGCTATTCACTATTGAATATTATTCTTCAGCAGTAAAAACCTTGTTGATAAAATATATTCCGGTCTCATACCAATATTGCGCAAAAAAAATTTATTTCGTACACTCGTTTGAATATAAGCCCATCGTTATAGATCTAATAATCTACAGCAAAGTGCCGAGGTTCAGCGCAGCTACAATTTTCTACGATTTCTTGCAACAGAGCTAGCAAGCTACGAAGACTATATATCAATATATAGACAACTATATTTCAACTATATTTCAATTGCAGCAAAAGCCTATTTAAATATATTGCGTAAATGCTCACATCAGTTGATCTCATATGGCTGCAAATTCAAATTCATATTCGCAACTCTGGCGGCAGGTTCATGAAGCTTCACTTAATTCTATTATGGGCAAATTAACCGATCGACATAATTTGAGTGAATTTTCGTTGTTTCAGCGCTTGCATAAGCTAATTAAAGTCCATTATACTTGGACCTTTAAGGTCTGTAGGCTAATTTCTTTCTGATTTTTACATTCAAATCGCTCCACCGCTAAAATGTATTTTGTTGGATACACTTTCGGAAAATAATTTTAAATTTACTGTCTAATTTCAATAAGAAATTAATTATATTTTGCACCTATTATCCGGCTTTTGTTGGTAGTCCCAAGACATTTAGTCTGCAAATCTCTAGCATTGTGCATCGAAATTTCCTTTTCCTAATTTACAAGTTTCCGGCAATTTATATTTCATTGCTGAGTGTAAATTCGCTAGCTGAATTAAGCATTCGAAATTCCGTATGTCAGTCAATTTGAATCTTATAATTAAAATTAAATGTGAATTCTGAATATTATGTGGAAAGATAATTGCAAATAATTGCAATTAATTGCAATGAAGCCGTTCCTGTACGCCGTTTCACTGAAAACTGAAAAAGAGGGAACTCTTTCAGTAAAAACGATGAAATTTCAGTAGGGTCTGAGATACTGAAAAATACTGAAAAGTGTCAAACGGTGTGGCGCGAGTAAATATTTTCAAATGTGGGCGGCAAGCAACCGATTTTTTGTGTAATGACTTTAGGTACCTGAATCTATTATAACATATTAAAATAGATTCGCAGAAAGTTGTTTTTGTACTCTTACTGCAAGCCAAATTTTGCAGCAAAAAGAAGCCAGCTGCCAAATTTTGTTACTGCTGCAGTTTGCTTAAGTACACGAACAGACCTTTTATAATCACTTGTTCTCTCAAAAACCGAAAGCTGACACTTTTGGTTGTCAACTTTCAGGAAATGCAATGAGAGCGTTCCCGTACTTTCATGAATTTCCCCCATCACATGATTCAGAAAAATTCAGTGACTGAAAGTACGAGAAGAGATCTAATGACTCGTCTTCGGAATTAGTCTGCGAAATCGGCGGATTCTTGTACAAAGATCGAAGCTCAATACGAAAATACTATATCGTGTGAATTCCGATTTCGGTATTTGAATAATACACCTCTACGAATATCTAATTGACTTCAATTTACTAAGCCACTTATTTTTTGGGGTCTTATTGAATATCTTAGGAAAATGGCTAGTTTTTAGTTTTCGTTACATTACTTACAGATGAAATATAATATTTTATGACAAAAAAAATATATACTCATACTCATTCAATCTCAAAAAACAGTTATTTAAAATCTGAATTGATATGAATAACCTAATGTCTCTTTATAAGTATATTATCAAACCAGTTATTCTGACTCCGATCTGCATATATACTGTAAAATAAATGTGCTAGAATGATGCGAGTGATATGTTAAATAACAATGAAAATCATTCACATAAAATTTTATACGTTTACTGTATTTTATCATTTTAAAATCGTTCGTATTCTATAATATGTATGTAATTATAAGATAAAATATTTCCTAACACAAATACAGAAGTCAAATTAATTGTGATGAATGAATCAACTCCCTGTATGCTTATAATTATTTTAAGTATGTATATAATTGAATATTTTTTTAACTCTTTTATTTAATTTCATCGAATCTAGCAGTCAGTGTCGTACCAAGCTGCCAAATTGTTATTATCATTTGGAGGCGTTGGCATTGCATCCAAATCAAAGTTCAACTCCCCCGCTCCCATTTCACCAACGTCCATGTCCATAGCATATGGGGAAGTTGGTGCCCCGCCCGGCGGACCGTTTCCACCTCCACCAGCGCCTCCTATTTCCAAGCCTTGCATCGAATCTATCGGTAATGTATCATATCCTGTACAGAAGGAAAGAAAATTAAAATTATATTAGTTCATATACCACCTATTTAAGACGAATAGGAAGAAATTTTGAAATAAGTCCATGCTTTAACGCCATCAACGCAAACAAAATTCAAAATTTTCAATTGAAAACAGCCAAACAATCAAAATTAATCCATTAATCAACAAAAGCAGGCGAATTTCAGTTTCATTGAAAAATTGCCATTGTACACCTCGTCGCAATGGGAATTCATTAGTTTTCAATGCTGAGACAATGGTTACCTTACGAGATTCTTGAAACACCGTGCAAATGCTGTCAGCAAGTCTCAGGGCATACGTGAAGCAAGCCAGGGGGTTTCTATGGGAGTAGGGTTTTGTTTATTTTCTTTTATTAAAATTAGGTTTGTAGGGCGCGATACAAGTTTTAGTTTTAATTTTGAAACAATTTCGACAACATAAATTTAGCTATTTTTCGCAAACTTAGTATTCTAATTTTGGGTTGTGACTGTTTACCGCCGAAAGATTAAGCTTAATTCGATTACTAATAGGAGCAAGAAACTCATATATTAAAAAATCTGCAAGATATTCTTCAGCTACATATGTGTAGGCAGATATTGTCTCGTTTTGCGAAACATACGCAAAAAAATAATTAATGACCGCACGAAACATTTGTTTCAGCTCTAGTACTGGATGGATTAGATTTCAAGATTTGGACGAAACATAAACACTGGAGGAAAATATCAAATTATAAATCGTACCGCGTTTCAAGGCTTATGAGAGGTTCTAAATAGTTTAGAGGACGCATAACAATGTTGTTGTACGTCTAATTTGAATACCACTCGCCAAACTACAACCTAAATAACCAAACTAACATAACTCAACATTTTAAAAAATATACCTCGTTAAATCTATGATAATGCACACGAACTAAATCCTTTTCAAATCAATTTACCTCACGTGAAAAACAAAATTATCTGAATATTGATACCAAAACCGTGTTTCACGACTTCAAGGAGCTCTAACTTAAAACACGCATAAATATAAATACATAAACTCATATGAAATAGGGCCCGTAAAATTTCACTATATATTTTCCATGCAAACAAAATAAAGCACAAGTCTTCTTTCATTTTACAATCCGAAGAATATGACTAACACGTCCAAACAAAACAACCAGTGAAATTAAAAAGCAATTGCTCGGTACATACAAATAATGTTTTTAGTCACCTATTTGCCTTCTAATACGTTTTCTCTTGATTTAATTTACAATGTCGCACGGAAACTTCAAATTTTCACAGAAGACAAAAAATTTGGTTATAAAATGACGTAGGCTAGAGCTCATTCTTTTCATGTTCCTTATTTAACTTTTTTTTCAGTATTCTGTTTTCATATATTATTATAGATAAGTGATGTTTTTTTGCTTCACAAGATACGTTTTTAATGCTTATTTTCATTGTAATTTTTTTTTATCTGCATACACTTCGTTTTTCCTACTACTATTATTTGATTATTACTTTTCCGACGAAGCTTTTTTCGGTTTACGGTTTAGTGATGATATATGTTAGGCTGGCTTAGCTAAAAAGAAAATCATTGTTGAATTTTATTATTAGTTAAGTTGAATTAACCAATTCTTACATCATCTATTGTAATTTTGATTGCAAATTCGAAGAATTCTTTCAATTCTCAAAGCAGCATAAGCAATGAGAGCAAAGTAACGATCGAAATTGAATACGAACAAAAGATAACTAAATGAACAATCAAATCAGTCGATCGAGTGCGTGAATGATTCATTACAACATAAATCCAACAATGACTGTAGTGAGAATATATTGCTGGTGGATGGCTCTGATGTTAAATAGATTTAGTAAATGTAATATGTAACCGTGGTTTTGAATGAACTTATATTCGGCACATCAAATTTGACACAATTTTCGCATTGCTCGGAATTTCCCGAGATTCCGAGCAGAAAACCTATGGAAACAGAATCATTGGAAAGGGACGATGGAGCGATGCAGTGCAGCAGGACGTCAAAGAACTGCTGAGGACATTGGACTGAATCATGGTGGTGCGCATACGAAATCTTTGTTACAGCAGGGCCTCACCGGGCTACCGATTGTTGCGCTACTGATAACGATGACGATTTAATGAAGACAGAACCACATATACGTTAACAAATACACTTTTAGAGGTCTTACTGCCGAGCAAAGATGGGTTCATACTATAAATTAGCTAAGCAGTGTTATAAAATCTTACCTAATATCAATATATCACTAATATTAGGTACTACTAATTTCGTATTACGCGATATTGTGGTTATTTTAGTTTCGACAAGTTCTTCTAGAATCGTTACCAAAAAGTTATTATGCACATGATATATCTCCAATCACAACACTTAAAGGAGAGCTTCTGAATCCTTGATTAAAGGTGGCTATAAGAAGCTTTCGAAAAACATACACGAACATCAATACTTCAGCGACATTTTGATGTAGAGGAATTCTGATAGCTATTGTACGAGACTACTTGAAGAATCACCATTTGAAATATGATATGAATAAGGGACCTGTATGCAAAACTAGCATAGCCGGAGGAACAACAGTGTCCATTCTTTGGCCAGATCTATGGAATATTGCTTATGATGGTCTCTTGCGCCTCACTTGGTGGGCTATGCTGATCTAGCCCGCTGTCATCACATCTAGAAATCCTCACCTCGCCCAACGCAAACTCAATCAAGTAATGAGAAGGGTTGAAGGCTGGATGGAAAGCCATGGTTTCTAGCTAGTGATAACAAAAACTGCGATTGCCACGCTGACGAAGAAGAAGATACCAGCCATTACACCCATGACGGTTGGCTCCGAAGTACTTGAGGCCAGAAAATCGGATAAATATCTTGGAGTTAAGTTGGACTCCAAGCTGGCTTATGAAGAGCACATCCGAAAAGTATGCGATATGGCACTACTGGCTGTTATCTCGCTTGGGAGGCCCATAGCTAACGTTCGCTGGGGCTACGAGCTCGAAACGAGCATGAACGATTAGTCTGATTCGCGCCTTTAAACCTTGACTTTTTTGCGACCACGGTGAAATAAATTTCTACCTGAGCCAGGTCCTATTGGGCCACAACTACTTAAGGAAATACCTTCACAGAATGGGGAAAGTCAGGACGGAGTTCTGTAAGTATTGTGTTGGGGAAAGTGATGACGTTTTGCATACTTTTTTCTATTGTGCCCGCTTCAGAATGGAGCGACACATGCTTTTCTCTGCAATTGGCCCTGCGACGCCGGAGACAATCTTGGAGATGATGCTACGGTCAGATGACGCCTGGTCAGCTGTATTAGCATATGTGGAACTGGTATTGCGCTTGAAAAAAAGGTACGATGCCTCATAGACTCCTGAAAGTCTGACAGAATGGAAGTAAGCCTGTGGGACACCTGGCAGGTGCTAGTAGCATGACTGGGCTGAAGTAATACGAAAGCGGTTCCGGCTCGCATTTCCGTGGTCGACGGTTGATGTTTTTTAGTCACATAATCCTCTCACATAATCCTCTATCGTTCGCAGGATAATTATTGAAGGTTTTTCGACACCCGCTCAAAAAAAGTACGATAGCGAACTATATTGACCGTAACTTTGACGATCATTTTCATCAACGAAGAAACGCGATGCACTCTCAGCTCCGGCATGAAATACACATCGCATGGTCGCTTTTTGAGCATGCAATGGAGTCTCTACAAGCACTTGTGTTAGCACTTGCGGATCATTAAAAAAAAGTTGAAGGATGCGTTTGTATTAAAATGCAAATTTTTTGTCTTTATTGAAGAATCTGACATTTGTTTTGGACTTTGGCAGCAGCACGTCTATGATGTGCACACTTTCGTTTTTCATTGATTGATTTTATAGAAATATTTGAATACCTTATTGAAAATGAATTTATTAATCACAACTCCAATCGTAACTATATAACACTTGCAAGTTTCACATCTTTTTCATATTTGGACGTTAACTCAGACGTTTAAAAAGCCCTAAATACTGTTTTTAGATGAGGGTATTTTTAGAATCCTCGGTCAAATACGAAACGGTCGATACAACAAACGAGTCGGAAGTATCTGCCGTAGTAAAATTACAAAAACCGCAGTGGGCTGGCCAGGGGGCCTATTATGAATCAAAATCCGAAAGCGGAATTCATACGATATCGTATTTTCGTATTATAATTTGCTATTTGCACGGGAATCCACCAACTTCGGATTGCAAATTCCGAAGGCGAGTTGTCTAATCCGACAGTTCATTTGTTGTTGGATTTTATGGCGGATTCTGGCGGATTTTTGTTAAATTTTAATCCCTATTTTTGTTATTTCCGACTGACCATACTTAGGCAAAGCAAAATAAATAGCCATAGAGTCAATATTAGCAAGAAATATTGAAACTCCGTCCATTTTTTTAAATTTAAATAGGTATTTTGACACTTGATTGGAAATATATTGAAAATCTGGAATCGATTAAATTCCGATTTCGGAATAGATCATAATACGAAATTCCGACCATTGGCGAGTCGGAAAATTTTACGAATTCCGATTTCGGAATTTGAATCATAATAGGGCCCCAGGTCGAACAATTAAGCGTTCTATCGTTTAGCTCTCTTATCATTAATATTCTCTGCACATTATTAGGCGGGTTTTTGTACTTCTATCGAGATCAGGTCAGAAAAGAGATACTAGGCGCGTTTTTTTGCTCCCCTTATCCATAACAGAACAATGCTAACCAGTGCAGACGCATTCGAAACAACCACTCATGTTATGAATAGGGGGAGTTATTGTTGTTTCCAATGCGTCTGCACTGGTTAGCATTGTTCTATTATAGATATGGGAGCAAAAAAACACGCCTACTGAAAACAACTCCTGACCCAGTGATCTGACTGGGTCAGCTAATTTTACCTGTAAAAATAGTTTATGCCGCCGCAAATAGTGTTCACATAAGCAAATGTGTTTCTTGCGGGTTGGTAAAACTACACTTGATAGTATACAGCCCGATAATTTGCTGAAATATAAACTTGCATTTGAAATCATTTACATCACAACGTTAAGTAATTGCCTTCTGAACAAGCGTTACACGACATCGTCGAGTTTAATAAAACAAACTTGTGGGTAAATAATTTGTAAAGCTGACATTGGCAGTTCAAATTATTTTAGTAAAAGCAATCTAAGCGACGCAATGACCCTACTACTGTGGATCGTTTTTTACTACTCTAACCTGACCTAATCTGAACTCGATAGAAGTGCAAAATACTTAACTATTGTCTTATGTATTCGCGGTGTTGTGACTTTGCACAAACAAAATAAGTTATTATTCCATATGTACCTGGACCCATTTATTTTTATGTGAAATATTGAGAAATTTTATTAGAAACACTATAGATTTTTATGAATATCAGAATAAGATATCGGTTTGGCTTTTTCTCAAGCCCAAGATTTAAATCTCCACTATTCAAACACCAATGTAAGTTTGCAATACATTCTCAATACCATCAATTTTCACAAAAGCGATGATTTTCAAACCTAAACTAATGAGACTTTCGAACATAAATATTTAAAACGGAACAAAACAAAATTAAACTGATTTAAGTTTGTAACTGAACATTTCAATTAACACATTCGCTGAAATGGAACGAATGATATGTTTTCGATGACGAGAATAGATGAGATGTGTGCGCCAAAAGCTTATTTTCCTACTAACGTGCATGCGGTAACTTCACCATGTTCAAGACTCAATTTCAATCTTTCGGTATGATAATCGAATTTCTCTAATCAATCATAACTTCATTTTACTATCAAACATTGGCTCATTAAAGCATCATGACCGTCTGTAGATAATCCACCATACAAACCGTCTTTCAAATAATGACTATTGTATTCAGTGTTTTAGTGATGAGTGATTTTTTGTGCATTTCTATTTGTGCATATTATCAAGAAACTTCAAAACATATGTGTTAAACACTAGACTAATGTTTAGTGAAAACATTTTGGATTAAGAAAACTGTTTAAGCATCTCACGAACAGAATGTAAGATACGAACTAGATCTTCATAATTAGTAGTAAATGTTCTACTAGATATTTTCAGGTCTTTCGTAATTTTAAAAATTTATTAATAATCATGCAGTCCTACGAATACATACCTTGCTGAAATGCTCGACCACCATGCGAACTATGAACGCTTGGAGGCCCTTGTCCATACAAGCCCTCATATGCTTGATCGGGGCCAAGCATGTCCTTCAATTTTCACAATTTTAGTAGCCGATTCAATTGCGTACATTGATTGATCGATTCGTTCATTTCATTTACATTCGCAATTCGATTGATTTCATATTGATGAGATTTGAGATTTTATTTGGAAATAAAAAAGAAAATAAATGCAAATCAAATAAAAACATAAGAATTAAATTAAAGAAAGGTTTGCAGAGTAACAGAAAATAACATTTTATATTAGTGTCCAATTCGGATAAATTACGAATTCATTGCTTTTCACATAAGCTATCATTTTTCCGATTCTCGAAACAACCGGACTAATTTCTTCGTACACACGTATGAGGGTTTCCTTCTTTGGTTTTCAGTCGATATATTTTAAATATATCGATGCATTTAACCGCGAGTTCAAAGAAATAAAAACTGCTAGGAAATTTGAATAAATTTCGATTATGGAAACATTATGTGATCAGCAATTAACTATACAACTTAACTATATAACTTAAAACTAGAATATTCGTCAAAATCTAAATTCAAATTCCAAATCTGTTACGTGAATTGTAAAACATCAAATTTATTTTGAGTATCTACTTGTTGCAAAGAGAATACAACATAAAGTGAATTGTTTTGCCAAAACTAAAAGTTCCAAACATTTTCTTCGATTTTAGTTCGGACAAGTTTTATTATTATTGCAGTGATTTTGATGTGTTGCAAAATACACAAATAACAGTTTATTCAGTTCAATCTTAATTTTACAATTATTCAAATCTGTTATTTATTTATTTTTTCTCTCCCTTCCCATCGTGATAATTAGTACGCAAAACATAAAACGTTGCATATGTGATTTGTGTAAAACTTTACATTGCAGTCAGTCCAAAATATCATCGCGACATCACACACTCTCAAAGAATTTTCTTTCTATAATTCCTAACTATTCTTCTAGATCTCTCTATTCAGAAGCAAACCTACTTTCATTCATATGATACTAACCTGTAAATCTGGTCCCATGCCCAGGTCGTTATTCCAAATATTGTTGTCTTCACGCAACAAGGAATTTGTCAGTTCGATGGATAGACGCTTCTTATAGTCTTGCGGCTTGTCTTCGCTCATGCGGAATAGAACTGCTGCAGCATATGTAGCAACTCCTTCGTTACGAGAATGAAGCAAATCAGTCAATGGTCCTGTTGCGCCCTCCTGCTCAATTATTTCTGCACCTTCTTTATCGGCTGCTAGCTCACAAAGAACGCCAGCCGCAACGCGCTGTAAAATAATAACAATGCATATATTACCAACTTTAATGAAGTACAGTGAACCACAAAAATTCTCTGTAAGAATGGGCATTATGCTTTGCGGAAGTTTAACACACCTGAATGTTTTCTATTTCGTTGAACAACAAACGTACAAATATGGGAATGACCGACTGCTGGCGAATCAATGCACGGTTATGTGATTCGCGTGCCAGAATATGCAAAGCGCCCACTGTGCCCTCCACTATCTCCTCCATTCTAACACCATCAGCATATGCGCTAGGCTGCTGAGATCCAGTGCTTGCTACTGAAGAACGTTGCTGCAAGATTATACAAGCATTAGTTTACTATCGAAATGCATGCGTAAAAAAACAGTTTCCAAGCACAAATTATACATACCCTCTCAATATCCTGATAGGCCCTCATCAACAGCCTAACTAACTGATGAATTGCGCCGTGTTCGCGCAATGGCGCGTGATTTGCTGGGCAAAGTGCCAAATTACGAATCAATCCAATTACCGCCTTAATCAATGGCCAACGAGATGGCGATTGTAGAAGCTTCACAATCACCGACAGGCCATAGTTCAGACGAACTGCATTCTGGGCCATTTCCGAGTCAATGTGACGTGAAGTTAAATGTCGTAGAGCGCAAACAGCTGGTTCGGTAATTTCTTCGCGATCGCCAGCATTGATAATAGTTCGAACGAGAGCATCCACACCACCGACTTGGCAAACGGTGCCCTTATTACGCTGATTGTTGCATGTCAAGTTTGAAAGAATTCCCGCGGCGCAGGTAACAACGTTCACATCTGTCGATGCCAGAACTTGCACTAGACTGTGCAAGAGACCATCTAAGCCCTCGACTTTTGTAGCAGCATCTGATAAGTTTCGGAGAGTCCATAAGCAATTCTGTACCAATCGCTGAGAAGGATTACTCAAATGCATTGCAAGTGCTTGCATTCCGCCCGCGTCGACGATAGCTGGTTTATTACTGGAACAGACTGACAATACTTTCAGAACACGTGACGTCGTCCAAAGGAGTTTCTCGTAGTCATAAGTGCGCATAATGCGGACCAGCTCGTGAGGACCACCTGATGCCAAAATAATCAGCTTGCTTTCCTGGTTACCATAAGCCAAGATTTGCAGACAATCGGTAACAATAGCCAAAAACTTCACATTGTTCCGTTGCAACAGGGTTACCATCTTCTGCAAGCCCCCGGCCAAACGAACTGCCATTTTTGACCCATCTTGATGAAGCAACAGGTTGTGCAATGTCGTTATAGCATAGAATAATACTGCTTCAACAGGTGAGGAAAGAAGTTTCACCAAAGCTGGAATGCCTCCGCTCTTGAAGATGGCCAAAAGACCTTGGCTATGATGAGATAAATTGTGCAGAGTCCCCACTGCTCCCTTTGTCGTTTCCAAGTCGTTACTATTTGCGATAGCTCGAACCAAAGCTGCCACCATTTGCGGACTATTCATGATCACATGTCGCGAAGCCTCTTTCTTCGACAACTGATGGACCATCATCGCTGCATTGCACACAACCACCTGATCTTCGTCATTCAATAGCTTTATCAATTCAGGAATGGCTCGGGTCGCCAGTTCGGCATCGTCCTGATAATTAATCAAATTTACCACGGCATGCTTTAGCATCTGTGAAGGCTCAGCTAAGCGCTGAACTGCAGTCGGTTGTTGCGGATCATACTGTGTCGATGGTATCTCGATACCTTCTTCCAATGTTTCCGGGAACATGGCAGCACGTACACGCTGTGAACGCGTCTGGCTTAATTGCTGGTTCATATCATCAACTTGATCTTGAGTGAAGTTCTGTGGGAATCCTTGATCCAAATCGAACATTAGCGGATCACCTTCCATGTCTTCCAGTTCTTCTTTGCCACTCAATGATGGCACTTGAGTGACTGCGCCCGAATGAATACCAGAATCACACAAGTACGAGTTCTGTTGCCACATGAGTGTCTGTTCCTTAGCAGACGCCATGGGAAGATCAGGTGGATTGTACTGGCTGTGCGGCACTGAAATTAAAAATATTTTTATTAGTGTTGCGTTAAATATCTATTAAAGCCTGCTTTTTCCGGAGAGAAAAAATTTTCGTAACAGAGTTTTGGTCCGCACCAAAATGTTCTGACCTGCATGCATAATTTGATAATTTGTGAAGGGCAAACAACTTGAGAGGAAAAATATTAAATAGGAAATCTACTCTAAATATCGGGCACCACACTTTGATATGAAAAACGAACCTTATAGAGAAGCTATGGATTTTGAATCCGGAGATGACAATTGTCATACCCATGACGAGGCCCCATCGAGATCTACACCAGCAAGTAGGTTGAGTAGATTAATAGCCAAAATCGGCGGACCCACTGAGACAAGGCGGAGGGTGCTGCTAGCGACGGTGAATTCTGTCTCGCTAAATAAAGCGAACTAAGAAGTTCCGGCCGTACATTCGGATGTAGCTACCCCACGGTTTCAGGAGGGGCAATAATGGTGGTACCGCGAACAATCTCGATAGATCTATTGCCACGAGAGTTCAGGCAGCTCAAACTTGTATCTCGGTCAGAGCCGAGCAGAAATGAGGCTCTGGCGAAAACCCTCCAACTTTGGCAGCGAAAAGTTGTTGTTTTTAACATTATAATCTGGGGCCGTCTGCACAAAACTAATTTATTTAACAAAAATGGGGCAAAAGAGGTTTCGTTTATCGAAATTAGTTTGAAAAGTAATATACAAGCAGAGACCTGCAAGGATTTGAAACTCTATAGTGAATTATAATTGGACAATGCACTGTCATAATGCTGTCAGTGATTTAATCATCATATCGTGAGAAACTGAACAGAGTGGTTCTTATAGAAGCGAAAATGTTTTTGATCGGTGTTCCGCTATTACTCTCTGGGTTATAATACTACTTTACTATGCCGACAATACAATTTAAATGCCATGCTAATATTTAGTGTAGGTTACTTTTAACAAAGCTAAAACAAAATGAATATAGAATGACTAAATTAGAAATAAAGAATTAGTAATATTAAAAAACAGCGTCATTAATTATTTTTTGTATTTTTCACAAAAACATCAAAGCACTCGAAATACTGAGAGCATTCAGCAATATAAAAACAAAAGTTCGGCAATAATAAATTGTAAAAAAATAAAATTTGGCCCATCATATCTCACTGATTTTTCATAATTTCGGAGAGAAAGTATTAAAGATCCTTGCTGTTGAGACCAAATTAATAAAGTCTAACGACATCTTATTGATGCTTCATTTTTACATTTGAAAAAACCCCTTAAGAGCCAATCGCAGAAACAATCAGAGCCACTACTTTGACAATAAACGCAATATTATCTGATAAGTCCAAGCTAGTTCATGAAAACAAGGATGCAAACCGAGCCATGCAACATACAGAAAGAATGCTAGCACATGTAGGGGCTTATCGAAATATACATCGGGTTGGAAAGTGATTCGCCATAAAAGAACCGTCGAAAGAAACGCTGGTTCATGAATTATAACGATGCGGCCAAGTTTTACCGACAAGTGTCGAGGATACGACAGTACACAAATGACTGCCTAATATGTAAGGCCAAAACAAAACTTAATCTATAACCAGCTGTGAATACTGTCATAACAAGGAACAACATGAGTATAAGCTATTCTGTTAGAAGTTCTATTAAAAAGTTCGAAATGATTAAGCTGAAAGTGTAAAGTGATTAAATGTGAAAGCGACATCAGGCGGCTCATCAGCTAATGGCTTTTTAGACTGATCAGACTCATATACACGAATTAGGGTGTATCATAAGGTGCACCAATTATAGAGGTATCATTTTGCTGAGTACCATTTATAAGATATGTTCTGGGGTCATATTAGAATGGTGAACCCAAAATTGACACATATCATCGAGCCTTCACTCTACGTACATTAATAGCTGTGATTAGCTGTGTTTAATGAGCTGCTCTAGGTTGAGCTAGGTTCAGATATTACAGCAAAATATGTTTCATGAGCATTTCGGCTGCTCTTGCCCGAAGTTGCTCTCATTTCTGTTTGAACTAGAACAATTTAGAGCACGATTTCTGCTCTACCTTTTTTGGTAAAGCAAGTTCGGGCAAGCAACCAGCTGTTTTGTCAATTGTCAAAATTGTTACTGAAGAAGAGTTTTTATTGGTGAATTGACAGGTTGAATTTCCGACAAGCGCTCAACTTTAAGAATTGCCTTTCAATTGCTCTGACTTGCTCGACTTGTTTGGCCTCTCAGTTGCTCTAACTTGTTCGATTTTTTTTGACAGTTGTTCTATTTTAATTTGCCTTGAGACGATCTGCTCCTTTTTCAGAGTCAATAATATTGACTCCGAAAAAAAGCAGAGCATCTCAAGGCAAGCTAAAACAGAACAGCTGTCAAAAAATAAAATCGAGCAAATTAGGGCAATTGAGAGGCAGAAAAGTCGAGCAAGTTAGAGCAATTGAGAGGCAAGTGCTCATTCGGAATGACATGACCAATTCGTTTTCGACGAATACAGATCTAAAACAAGGGGATGGACTAGCTCCTGTACTCTTTAACTTAGCACTTGAGTATGTCATCAAAAAAATCCCCGTTAACACGAGTCACTCTTTTATTTAAGTCGACACAGCAAGTAGCTTACGCTGATGACATCAATATTATGTCACGTTCGTTCAACGACCCCAAGGAAGTATTTGTAACACTAGACAAAACCGCCAAAGAGGTTGGCCTTCCAATTAACGAACAAAAAACAAAAATATGACCTAATCAAGGAAAAGGATGTCAGTAAGACCAAAACATAGCGATAGGGGACTATAACCTTGAAAACGTAGACAACTTCTTGTACTGGGGAACGAACCTCTCGAAGGATGGGAATGAGGATGCCGAAATCAATCGACGGATTCAATTAACCAATAAGACATTCTTTTCGGTGCTTCCCACTTTGAAATCTCGATGCATACACAGGAAAACGAAACTTCGCATCTACAAAACAATAATCAGACCTGTGTTATGCTACGGAAGCGAAACCCGGACACTTACCCTGAGTGTATGAAAAAGCCTTAAATACGTTCTAAATCAGAGTATTGCAAAGATTCCTCGGTCCAATAAGGTAACAAGATGGATGGCGAATTCGATACAACAACGAGCTGTATACCATATATGACGAGCCTGAAGTCTCTATCGTCATAAGATTACAAAAACTGCAATGGGCTGACCACGTCGAATGAAAAAAAAAATCGAATCCCCAAGCGGTCTCTCAAGGGGCGAGCGGGCGAAGCCAGGCCGGTCGGAACACCGAATGATGGACGAAAAAGCGTAAATTGGGCAGTTCTTAGGCCCATTCACGCATGCCTCCATCAGTTTAAAGCGGTTTTTTAGAAGGTAGGAGTGAAGTGGAACAGGGCGGCTACGTTGGTTTGTACTTCCACTTCACCCCCGCCTTCTAAAAAAACCGGTTTAAACTGATAGACTCATGTGTAAAAACCTCTTTAGAGAAGGATTATTCGCAGAGTGCTATAATTAAATACAGTGACGAGAATAATTTTTCATAAAATAAGTTTGTTTTCAAAATGGCAATCTTTTAAAATATAAAAACTTAACTTTTTCCGGTAGTTATCGTTTTCTTATATTTTGTATTTATTCAAAAAAATGATAACACAAAAATCGTCACAAATAGATAGCTATCTATGAAAAATGAATAAGAATAAATTTTCATACAAGTTAGCAACTCCATACTTCTTGGGATAAATTTTGCTTATCAAAATGATTACAAAATGTTTGCACAGGTTGTTGGCGCTCATTGTCATATGGTGCAGTGCTCATTAAATATTTAAGAAGCAGTTTAGTACACTTTTTTTAAATGGTTAAATTGGGGGAAATTACGTAGTTAAATAATCGTTCATTAGTGATTTATCTTCGGCAAAAAGGAATAACATTGCGGAAAATGATAAATTCAAGTCATGCTACTATTCAGTCTATATGCAATAGATATTTTCTAGAAGGAAGCATTGAGCATAAATATGGTGCGAGACGAAAAAGGAAATTATAAATTCTGACGAGAAGTTTTTGAAGCGTGAAATAAAATTAAATCCTAAATTAACGACGTTTGAATTAAACAGAAAATTGAAATCCTTTAGTGGAACAGTTGTTACACTCAACTATTCGCAAAAAACTGAATCCCATACAATTTGAGGACTGTGTGGCTAGAAGTAAATCTCTTCTAAGTGGATTTAATATTAAAAAGAGTTCTGGAAAAATATTTTATTTTTGGATAAGCGTAAGTTCGACATTTTTGGAAACCATAAAGAAAAAGTATGGAGAAAGAAAAACGATGTTTTAAGCTCAAAGAATATAAGTTCAGATGATAAGTACGGGGGAGGTAATGTGTGGGGTAAAACGGCATATCGTGGAGTATGGAATTTGGAATTTGTTCAAACAAAAATAGATCATAAAGATTATATAAACATTTTGAAAAGAGATTTAATAATGGAATCGGTTGACAAAAGTAAGTGCGGGAGAGACTTTTCTTTAGACAAAGACAAGCTCAAAGCTTACGATGCTAAAATGTATTTTATTCATAATTGAACCCATGTAATTGAAACTCCTCCCCAAATCCGGACTTAAACCCGATTCGGCATCTTTGGGCTCATTTGAAGAGCAAAGTTAGACAAAATCATATAATAAAAAGCAAAAGGGCACTAAAGTGGCTCTCCATAAGGAATAGAGTAAAATTGATCCAAAAATAGCCCAAAAACTGGTAGAGTCAATATCAGTGCGATTTACAGATATACATTAATAAAAGGGAAGCCATACGATGTACTAAAACATAATTTAAATAGAATTTATAATATTTTGTTTTCTTGGATGAATAATTTTGCTCACAATATTTGAATAAGAAATGAATTAAATTTGCATTATGATCTTTAATACTTAATTTATGAAGTTATTGTTTTTGTTATATTTAATTTTGTCATGAAGGAAAAAATAGCAAAAAAATCCAACCAGTAGTCGAATGTGTATTATTACTGCGTATACTAAAGGCTGGTACTGAGTTAATCGTGAAGATAAATTTTGACATATCTCCATTATCTGGTCATTCTTTCGAGCGAAAATTTTGGCAATGGAGAAAAGCAGAGACACTGCTCATTCCTGACGGATAAAATGTAAAGAATTTCAATTTTTGGTCGATTTTCTTATTGGAAAGACATTTGCACTATTCAATTTTCAAATTCAAACACCAAATGTCACTTTTTAGCTCGAAAGAATGAGCTGCACAAACTAAATTAGCGTGAAATGATTGGAGACATGTGTCAATGCCATCTATATTTTCAAAGCGAAAGCAACTCCAAAGCAACTTTTCATGCTAAAAACGGAATACAACTCCTGCCTATTTTCGAGCTAAATTTTCGCCGAAACAGATTTCACGTGAAATTTTGTATAAAAATTTCACGTGAAATCGAACACAGTACTAAGCTTAAACTGGCAAATGCAAATGTCAGCAACACAAAATAAATGAAAGAAACAAGTACCAACCCCTCCAACGGACCGAGTACGAAACTACAATTAAATAAAGTAATTTAATGGCGGAAAAGTCCATACAATTATATATTCTATAGATTGTTTTTTTTAATAATATCGATAAAGAAGAGAAAGGCAACCCACATTACGTCGGAGCTCAAGCGATTTAATAATTGAGGTAATAGTTTCAACGCCAATGAACTTGAAAGCTTTGCGTTGGACTTTGTCTAGTCCGCTAAAGCAGTGCGGCCTGCCCCAGCCCATATATGGGAGTTATACTCAAGTCTTGGTCTTACGAGAGTCTTGTAGATGATGTCTGGTGGTGTAGTATTACAAAGTATTTCTTGCCTCTCTGAAGGCATTTCATGACAGGTTTTTCCTTTAGAAGCTAGATTTATTTTAATTTTTTCGCCGATACCAATATTTCGAGGGTAATCTGCCCTCTTCTTCAGTGTCTAAGACCGATGGACACTGGAATATCGATATCTGTCAAGGAATTAAAATATATCTACCTTCTAAAACATTAATTATCTTTAAATTAAAATATTTTTTTGAAATCTAGAAAAAAGTTACATCACAGTAAAACTATTTTATTAGACTTCTTACTTACTTTATTTTCATGCTTAATATTTGTAGATATAACGGCAAAAACGTATTATTTTTTTATTGCTTATTGTTAACTTTTTCAAATTAGAATTCGAACTAAAAAAATGGAACGGATGCAAAAGCTACGAAGTTTTTAAATTTTGTAAATACATTTTTTATTCAAAACTCAAATTTGTTTGTTTTTTTGGCATGGGACTCACACGTTTCTGAAAAACTCATCTGGCACCTCTGCGCCTTACCAACACGAAACCAGGTTTCATTTGTAGTTCACGTCAATGTCTACAAACGGGTGCCATCACCACCATTATGTAAGAGTTTAAGCATTTTATTACTGCCAAAAGAGCAAGGATTTTGTAAAATATGTGCATACATAATTAATCGCCAGCGAGTGAAAGTGTCTACGAGCTGTCTCAAAGAACCAACAAATCTACATCATCATCATCAAACATCTCCCATTGCCACATCCCTCTTGTTCACTGCAACAAGAAGCAACAAGTTACCGCTTTCTCACTCTCAGCGCCCGCACTCTTCAGTCAAATATGTTCGATTCGTAGTTGATTTCGCGGCAGACAGTAGAGAAACACGAAAGCCACGTACATAATCCGTCTCCGTGACAAGTGCAAGAGCAAACAAAAAAATATCCTTTGAAGTTGCAAAGTACAAGCCCTTACCCACATTCTTGGGCATTGCAATCCCACTATAAAGCTGATGGAGATGACATTTTTTTGCGATCCATTTCTTATTAAAAATTGTTTGCTGCTTGCAGCACAGAACGCATATAACTTTGATTTCGTTTCATTCAACATGCTCCATGCATATTTTGCTCTTGGCACTTTTTCTTAAGCTAGATGAATAATGGTCGCATGTATTCAGTTGTGGAACCATGTCATGTGGCATAATTTAGGCATTACATACTTTCTTTTAAAGACTTGCATATGAGTGTATTTGATGGATTTTTAATCACAGTATTTATTTTTGTACAAGAGCAATTCTTCTATGACAAAGAAAGATGTATTGCTTGGAAAGCATCTAAAAACTTGATTTTAACCCATTTCATTTTTGAGCCGTTTGGTCCTTCAATGATATTGCGTTTCGTTTTTCGAGTGGAATAATGAAGTGAGCACAAACATTAGTATTGATTTTTTTTCCAATACCTATATGTTTTAACAATTTATCGATTGATACGCCTGTTTGGAGTTAAAAAGAATAAATTCTAAGTTATGACACCACAAACTGGAAGATATTTTGAAACATTTTTTCGATAAATTATATCACAGAAAATTTGAAGTGCACATGTTCCAAGCCATTTCTATAAAAAGAATATAAAACATCTTCGATAACTTGAAGATATTTGCATTATCATACATCACTTTTTCGCCAGGTTTATCATTGCGAGAATATAAAGTGAATTTTACTTTTAGCTCCATTTCTCATTGGCCTTACACTTCTCATGCATCAAAGGAACTATCATAGAAGCGCTAATCATTGTTTGACTATACACAAGAGCACATCTAAATTTACTGGACGAATAGCATAATTCGCATCATTGATTTCACTAAATTGATATTGCAACAGCCGTTTATTCACTAGCATTTACCAATGCTGCTTTATTTAGAGTCACTACCATACGCCACATCGATTTCTTTAAAAAGTATGGCAAGGAAATATAAAGTACTCCCAATACAAAAGGCATACACATATATCATGTCGGTTCGTAGAGAAAAAAGAAATTTCCATCACTGCGGATCGTCAAAGGATATGTTATTTATCGATCGTTCTTCCGTTTCTGCTTTTATTGTCCTGTTACCCGTACTGATTGGCAGTCACTTTGCGTCACATCATTCGTTTTTACACTTCCAATTTATGAAATTACAAATGCAAACACGGAAAAATCACAGGGCGCTCAAGTAGAACATCTAATACAAGGGGCAAAATGATTCTGGAGTGTAATCATATATTATAATGACTCTTCCGGATATGAGTAATTTGCAGGTTAGATGAAGCAATCATATACAATTCTAAAATAAGGAAGTATGCTATTCTCAGATAATGATTATTTACCAGCATGCCATTATTTCCAAAGATTCAAGCATACATCTGCTACAGAACTATACACTTTGTTCAAAGTTAACGATTCTATTTTTTGCAAAATCAAAACGAAGTTATGCGCTCACTTGGAAGTTGGTTCAGAAATGCAGTTACACGAACATATATTTGCATTAAATTCTATGTAGGCGTAAGGGCTTAGCCTGAAGTACACTTAAACACTCTGGCTGTCGTGAGCATTTTTATGAATTTTAAATGAGCAGATTTGTTTCTTAATTCTTGCCCAATGTTTTCCTTGAAGGAAAGTAAACACCAAAAAAAGGAAAAAGGATAACAGAAAAAAGACGTCATGGCATCAAATTTTTTCGAATAACCGGATAAAACTGTTTCAGGTCAAACTTGTGTTTAAATCTACATATATAGTTTAATAATCCTAATTTTTCAATTAAATTTAAAGAAAAAGTAGCTACATTGCACTTAATCAAGTTATCAACGCGAATAAAACTCATCTTATGAGTAAAGACTGTTATAATAATAGATAGATAACCGATTATGCTTGAAAAAGTAAACTGCAAAATAACACAAAATATTCGGAAAGTGATGTAATTTTCATTTCATTGTAAAGATTGATTTTTACCATTATATGTAAAACACAATATCGTTCAAATATTCTCCACGGGATTTCTTACAGAACTCAATCCTTTTGAGGTAATTTTCAATGACTTTTCGGCACATTTCGGCAATATCTTGGCCATAACTTCACGAATATTGGCTTTCAGTTCGTCCAGAGTTTGGCGATTGTTCGCATAAACACGATGCGTACTCCCAAAAAAAGAAATCCAGAGGCGTTAAATCGCAGGATCTTGGAGGCTAATTCACATCAACTAATCGCGAAATTATACGTCCTGGAAATTTCTCTTCCAAAAGAGCTCGATTTGCCTGTGTCACGTGAGTTGTTGCCGCATCCTGCTGAAAACATATATCGTCAACATCATACTCTTCGATTTCCGTCCAAAAATAATCGATTAACATGCGACCATAGCGCTCAGAATTGACGGTGATACCTCGTCCTTGATCGTTCACAAAAAAAAATAAGGCCCAATCACGCCACCAGACCGTAATGCGAACCAAACGGTGACAATTTTTGGATGTAATGGCCTCTCTGCGATCATTTGTGGATTTTGTGAGCCCCTTATTCTACAACCTGGTTATTAACGTATCCACAAAGCGAGAACTGGGCCTCATCACTTAAGAAGAAATTTTTCGAAAAATCAGCAACAGCAACTTGTTTTTTCAACACCCAATTCACGTACTCTCTACATTTTCCATGGTCAACAGGCTTCAGTTCTTGTGTGAGCTAAACTTTATACGGACGGAGATTCAAATCCAGATGGAGAATCCGCCATAATGAGCCATAAGATAAAATCGACGAGAAATCGACAAATTCGGATCTTCTTCCACACTTTCGGCTACAGCAGCGATATTTTCAGTGGTGCGAATGTTTTGATGATGCACATGTCTTGTAAAATCAGTAACAGATCCAGTTTGTTCAAATTTATTCACTGTATTCAATATTGTTCGCTGTGAGAACGACCATAATCTCCTCGTAAAGTGCAACACAGCATAATCACCGTTTTTGTAGTACAATTTAGTAATTTTAACGCGTTGTTTGACTATTAAACGATCCATATTCTAAATTGGGAAACTTTTAGCTAAATAAATGACAGCGTGGTTGACGTGTATCTTTGACAGATGTTGCTATGCCGGTTTTTACTTTCTAAAGCACGAAATCGATAGCCATGTATCTTATCGAAAGCATTTGCCTCAGAAGAAACTACTGTAAGAGCTTTTTACAGCAGTGTAAGAACAACCAAACTCTGGCGCATAGAAACCGCAAGAAAGACTAACAACCTCATAACTGATATCATCAGGTTGAATATTAATCATACGAAAATGTAATGCTACCCTTTCTCAGAATGAAAGTGGACAAATCTTCAATACCACCAAAAGTCTACTAGACAAGCTCCAACCAACCTGTTTATTGAATTTCGCTTTATTTCAATGGTTGAATCGAAAGTTATAGGATTAGAAAGATTTTGCAGGCTCTATAGGAATCGTTAAACTGAAAATTTGCTTGCAACATGAGTCGGTACAAAATGACGAAAATGTTCGGTTCTAACACCGCGAGCAAAAGTCTACCAAACTTATGCCACTATGAGACCAATCTATTCTGTAAACTTGCGTCGGAAGCCACAGAGGTGAAAAAATGTTGGAATTACCGCACGCGAAAATTAAAAAGTTGTAGAAATTGTAACATTTGTTGCTTATTTCTATTACAGAATATTTTCCATATAAAAAGATTGATGATTTGACGTCTTGATATAAAAATAAATAAAATTCCCGGAGCTGGCAGCCCCATTTTTAGCAGCGGAACCAAAAGTCTAAGCTTCACGTTGAGGCCAACCAACCCGGTGAATTTCGTTTGAAACCAATGACTATATCAGACGTTATGCAGGTAGAAGGTTTTCAGGATGAAGGTTTTCCGAGCTATGGGCTTCCGAATAATTGACGAAATTGATGAAAGGTTTTTTTGAAAGCTGATTTTGGGATTAACAATTTTTTTAAAACAAAAATTTTCCTGTACAAAACCGGAATTAATAATTTCAACTTGTAATTTGAATGATTTGGACCAGGTTATTTTTTTTATTTTTATGGCAAAGCAAAGCTAAAACAATACTTATTTTATCATAAAAGTTTTAGAATGGGATGGTCAGTATTTTAGGAGGTAGGTGAATTTCAATACATAAAAGCGTGGTACCGGAAGCATGATTAGGACAGCTAGTGAGTGTAAAAACAATTCACCTACCCAAACTACTTGTCATCCCATTCTATAAGATCAAATGAGGATAGTTTAAGCTTTGTTGAAAAAATAAAACAAATAACCTGGTCCAAATCTTTCAAATTACAAGTTGTAATGATTACTTCCGGTCCTGCACAGGAAAATTATTTATTTTTTTTCAAATCTTATTTTAAAATTAAAAACAACAGTCAATTTTCTATATCAATCAATATGTTTAATGTTTAAAAAAAATGTTAACCTCAAAATGAGCTTCCAAAAAAAACCTTTAATCAATTTCGTCAATTCTTCAGAAGCCCGTAACTCTGTAACTAGACCACATAGAAAAAAAATTGTGTGCACACGTTCATATCCTTCGGAAGTACAGTGAAACCTCTGTATGTTGACCACCTACGGTTCGGGTTGATGTCGGTCAAGACACGCAGGTGGTCAGTTTAAAGGGGGGTGCTTGTTTTCATTAAACACTAATGACTTTTCATAGAGCATTTGCATACGAATACAAATAACTTGGAGATTCATGAAAAGAAACAAAATAATGCGCCTAAAGAATTATATTACATTATTTATTACCGCAAAAGAAATCTTATATACTTGTTTGCTTTGCCTCTTATCTCAAACACTGTTTCAATTCAACTTGGCTGATGAGCTCCGGCGTATCTTATGAGAGAGTTAGTCAATTTAATGGCCCGCTTAGCGCTAGGTACTGGTATCACCGAACTAACTATTTCATGATCGACAGTTTCCTCTTCTTCGTCGGTTCGAATGCTCATATCATCTTCTAAAATTTCTTCCATACTATTGCCATCGAAAGAATGAAATTCATTTGGAGCTAATAAATAATCTTGAATGATTTAAGGCAAGACTGAAATAATTGGTTGTAAATTTACTTTGTCCGCATCATACAATGATGGCCTTAAGTTGAAACCCGCTCAATGAAAACATTTCCTTATTGTATCTTTTGAATCCATCTGATCGCAGCTAAAACAGTTACTTTTCTTACCATTTCGTAGGTTGAGCCGGAGTCAGTATCTATCATGGAAATTAAGTGAAGCAAAAGATTTTTCCGGTAATGTAGCTTCGCACATTGGACAATGCCTTGGTCCAAAGGCTGGAGCTCAGATGTCAAATTTGGAGGCAAGAATTTTATTTGTACCTTCAAAAAAGAGGTGTCAGGTTTATAACTTGTAGCATTATCCAATAAAATTATTTTTTTTCTCCCTTGTTTTTGCATTTCTTTATCTATTTTATGCAATCATTCCTCAAAAATTGCGGCTGTCATTCATGATTTTTTGTTCGATTTTTAAAGTAC
Organism: Nemotelus pantherinus; assembly: GCA_963978885.1. Lineage (NCBI taxonomy): Eukaryota > Metazoa > Arthropoda > Insecta > Diptera > Stratiomyidae > Nemotelus > Nemotelus pantherinus. The sequence goes on along the minus strand of OZ022265.1, from coordinate 73,635,999 downwards.
GGACAGATTTTGCACCTTAATGGAATTTGTATAAAAAATTCATGCGGTTTTAGCTTCTCTCCTGTTGTACTAGAGCATAGCAAAATGCTCGGTCTTTCCTTGGCCAACAAGCCTTTTCGACACTTTTCGCCTTTTGCCACAAGGCTTTTGGTTGGAAGCTCCCTATAAAACAAACCAGTTTCGTCCATATTCAACTGCTCTTCGACTCTATATTTCTTTAAAATGTCAGGTAATTAAGTCTCCCATACACCGCTGCTTCATAGTTAACATTCGCACTTTCACCAGTACTAGGAAACCTGAATGATTCAAGCCATCCATTACTGGCATGAAAATCATTTTCTTTCCAAATTTTGGCAATCTCCAATGCTTTCACTTGAAGTAATGGGTATTTTTTGATCGTTTTTTGACAGGCTCAAGCTGCGTCTTCTTCAATTTCCGCTATCTTTCTAGATTAACATTTTGGTTAAATGCTGTTGAAATCTATTCTTTATTCATGATAATGTTAACAACTGTAGTTTTCGCTATTTTATATTTTTCCGCTAAAAATCGCTGGCTTTATCCTGCGTCGATTTCATCTCAAATTTTTTTTTTCGTAAGAAAATTTAGTTCTACACTTGACTTTCGTTTTTGTGCCATTTTTCGGCTTGGGGGAAAAAATCCTAAACATAAATACAAAATATATTCATTATTATCATTTTCATTTCAGTAGCCAGACAGATTTTTCATAGAAAAACCAAAGTGGTCAACTTAGAAAGGTGGAATGTAATGTGACGTTTTACAGACTTACGGTCAAGTTACAAATTAGACAGGTGGTCAGCTTATAAGGGTGTATTTGTATTGGGAACGATTAGAACTAGGAAAAACTGGTCAAATTAGCCATTATTAGTTCAGCTTGTGGACAATTAGGTCAGCTTGTGGAGGTGGTCAACTTCACAGGTTTCACTGTACCATTATGCACAATACGAACGAAATCCAAAACCGCGACTTTTTTTCGCTGTCCGCTTCACGTGAAATGCCCCATAAACCTTCTATCTACATTTCAGTAATTTTCGAGATATTCAATGATTTGTATTTTGATTTATGCTAGAGATTTTAATACTGGCGATACTGGCGTTTCGTCCGATCTATCGATAGAGGATGATACTTGCGACTATTAAAAGTCTACTTCCACAAAAGATAGGTTTGTCAAATTTTGTAGAATGATGTCATAGAGAATTTAGCTTTCAAATCTGGTGTTAACTTAAAAATGAAAAAAAATGCCAGATAGAGTGTTTATGCTAAGGACGGCAGAATAGCATGTTAGAAAAACATTTGGTCGAATAACGTCCCTTTTCCAGAAGAAGCCAATTAAAAGATAAAATTATTGCCCTTTAAGTGAAAGAAACCAAAAAAATTAGTGGATGATTTAAGAAGCTATATTTTAGAAGCTGGATTACTAGCTGGGTACAAGATCTCTGAAGATCTAAAATGTTTTCTGTCTTTAGCCGAACATATTGGAAGCTAATACTTTGTTGCAGTGGGTTGAGGAAGTTTTCATGCTGGAAGGAATTCAAAATTAAATGTATATACCCTGTAAAGTCCTAGCACTTTTGGAAATTCGATAGGTATTTGGTCTCTAAAATATTGGATGAGAGAAAGACAGAGACACAGAGCCAGAGCCACAGAGACAGAGAGAGAGACAAACACACAGAGAGATAGAGACACAGAGAAATAGAGACACAGAGAGATAGAGACACAGAGAGATAGAGACACAGAGAGATAGAGACACAGAGAGATAGAGACACAGAGAGATAGAGACACAGAGAGAAAGAAGCAGGGTCACAGAGGGAGTACTACATGCCCAATGTCGCTAGCTCTCTTTATATTGATATGCCCTTTGTTTAGTCAATGCGGAAGAGGTTTAAAAAAGAATTGGAGCCTTAAACCAAACTCTTCTGTTTGGCTCTATAACGTTATTCTAATGCCATCATGCTGCTGTGATTCTATTACCTGGTGAAAGAGGGTAAGGTGAATATGACTTGCAGGATCTCAACTATGGACGCTTGAAATAAAAGTCATCATCTAAATGATTTACTTCTAACGATGGCGATTCTTCTGAAAAATCAGTCATCCATCATAGCTACAAATGAGTTTTTGAAGAACTTCCACAATCGAATTTTACACAACGTATCGAATTATAAAATCCACCGTCAGCGAAAATGAAATCGCATTTAGTATACAATTGGGAACATTTTAAGTAAATACTCAATACACATAAAGGCTCTTAGTAATGTAAAATTACATAGACATTTGTTTGAGCTACTAAAAAAAACTCGACACCTTTGTGTTTGATTCTAGAAACTGACGATCAATCAAGAATAATGCAGATTTTATTCGTGTCCAAATTGAAAGCTCATCATAAAAATGCACTATGTACTAGGAACTTTTTAGAAAACACGATTACTCTTAGTTCAGAAGCATTTGCATAAGAGGCTAAGGTTATTTGCGAAATGAAACTTCACATGCAGTTCTTCGATTGGTTTGAAGCTTCAATAGCTAACGCACAATTGATTTAGCATTTAAATTGTCTTCAATGATTTTCATAGAGCACCATAAAGCTGTAGAAGCAAATTGGCAACATATTTGAAATCAATTCCAGAAGATAGATTGACGTTAACAGGTTCATTCATCCACATCCAAAGCTTTTTAGTGTAGTTTTTTCTATGCCTGATACTAATAAGCAAAATAGCTCACAGCACGCAGGACGAAAACTAATCATTAAATTCTTCCCATATTTGCTTATACATAATTCATGAACGGATTAGGGCTTGTACAAAACCGATGTCATGTATCATACGTGTTAAAGCAGTGTGAGTAGGGATTCCAATCCCGAACCATATTTTCAATCCCGGGATTACGGGATTAAAAAATCTCAATCCCGGGATCCCGGGATCCCGGGATTTGAAATTCATAATACAACACAACAAAATAAGTCAAGTTTCTAGTAAACAGATTATATTATTTGCCATCATTTCAAAACTACAACAATAAGTAAGCTCAAAACTGTATAAAAAATTGCATTATTACTTTTTTATATTATTGATGCAAATAAAAACAATAATTTTAATTATCCAAAACGTTGACAGTATGAAGACAGATATTAAAAATTACATCTATTACAAATTACAACCAAAAATCACGACCAAAAACCACAACAACAAAACACAACTCTTAGAATTGAGATACATAATAAAGTAACATATAAAAAATTCGACCAAAGTTCATTGGGTTTTTCGGAAGTAACATTGAAGCAATAGCAAAGCATCTAAAGTATCGTCTCCAAGCCTGCTTCTAAATTTATTCCCGATGTTGGACACCGCGGAAACGGTCGAGAAATATTGGCACGCCTGCTCCAAACTATGCAAGCTATGCAAACTATGCACTTTCGAAAAGATTCATTTCTTTTGCAATGGTTTTAATTAGATTAGTTTCTTGCGGCATTTCATGATTGATTATTTTCATACTTTTGCAGCTATTCTTGTAGCGTTAATTGACGACTACCTTGTTCTGATTCAATATGGGTATCTACTGGGTTCTCTTCATTTCTTTGGCTATCAAGCATAGGGTTCAGCATCTAGATCATTGAAGTATGTTTTTTTAATATTTGCGTTGCTTAGTTTCAAAAATAGAGATTTTATTTCACTTGGTAAATTTTTGCTGGTACAATGTGGATTCTGGAGATAGCTTAGCATACCAGATAGCTCGGTACACTGACGCTCTTTTATTCGGTCCAATATTGCAATTTTCATAGCATTCAGAAGAATAGACCGTTTTTCTCCTAACAGCCTAAATACAAATCTTGATGAAGTATTAGCAGCGCATAAATTTGCAAGTCTGCGACTAAAGGCCGTCACAGCCAATTTGACAGGGAGTAAAACTTCAATAATTTTCTGAATCGAATCAAACTTTGTTGCTTCTAATTGCTCTGAATATTGCAGGCCTATTAATGTATACTATTTTTCAAAATGGGAAACTCTTCGAGCATTGTCAAGAGACTATTTCATCTTGTTTTACAGTCCATTTAAAGGAGACAGTTAAATGCCTTGCTCAGATCCGACATAGTTTTAAAGATCGTTATTATTTTTCGTTGGAGCTTTTTTAAAATATAAAACTACCTAACAAACTTTCTTTATGCATGCGCTGATGTCCTTCGTCTGATCTAGCGTGTCTTGCAGGCGACCGGTTTCAACGTAGTTAGCTGATTCAGGACCATCCAAATCTTCGTGGTCGTCGTTCAGACTATCGGAAAATCACTTTAATCTGGAATGGACCTCATATTATAGCGAACATCGCAAACTGCCAAGTGGATGCTATGCGCCAAACAAATATGTTGCTCTGTACCAACTAGTCTGCCTACTTTTCGCATTTCGTTTGACCCATCAGTTACGATGGTAACAATGTTTTTTCCTAGAGAAACATTAAACTCATATCTAGGTAGTTTCCAGCTGTCATTGATATTCTTACTCCCACCAAGCTCCAGTAAGAATTTACTAAGTAGATGTTTATATTTATATAGCGCCTATTTGCAGTCAAGGTCCATTCATCAAACATCAAACTGAACCGTTCACCTGAGATACTAGCCTGTTATATCTTATTTTTTATTTTCTTTATCCTGCTTGCATAGCCAACAACCTTTTTTTGATTGTTGTTAAGGATTTTGGTAAATCTGTGTATGCATTCGCTAGTATTAATTTCCTCAAATCATTCGATGTAACGAATGCACTAAATGCGAAACAGTCCATACTTATTTATTAACAAACCCCTTTGTATTCTCTTGTTAACTGTTACATCGGTTTATTTTGCTCTATTCTTTACGCATTTTGATGTGAGCTAATTGTTTTCTCATAAATATGGATTCTATTTGCACTTTTCGAGTTTTGCTGTAACTTGATTGCCGATAATGCTTGACTCCCGGCCCCGAAATCCCATCCAATTTCTGATCCCGAAAATCCCGGGATTAGAACTCATCAATCCCGGGATTTTCGGGACCAGAAATTGACCGGGATCCCGGGATTGGATTCGCTAAGTGTGAGGCAATCATAGCAACAATAAATAATTGAACACAAAGTTATTTTTCGCATGCTTGTGCTTGTCAAGCTTGCCAAAGCGATTATAATAATCAATTATAACAATCGGCACACGTGGAGTATGTTTGATGAATTTTCCAAAATTGAAATGAAAAACAACAGTAAAAAAAAATGTCTTCTGTGAACCTTCTGTGAAGTTTCCCAGAATCAACGGGAGTCTTCTTTTCTAGTATGAGTGTTGTTTTCTAGCACGTTAGCATTTGCCTTGATTGTGAGGTTTGAAAAGTTCCTAACATTCTTTGAAAATTATGCGTATGTAGCATTAATTTTAATCATTAAAAGAACAACTGTAGTGACGAACTATCTACAGCACAATTTCTACTCAAGTGTCGGCACTAATTGAGAAAAATCCTATGCTTCCGATAATTATCGCCTATATGATAAAACTCGCGCATATGCAGATACATGATGCCTGTTTTAATTCCCTGCACTTAAAAGCTGTTCCTCAACGAAAATGACATTTTCTAACCGGTGCAATTTCTATTAATTATATTTGAATATCTCTTCATCTTAAGTGTTGCATTTTTTCGTAAGCGGGTAGAAGAGTATTCCGTAGAAATATGCGTCTGAAATATGACTTGATTCTATGGTCGAATAATAATAAACCTTTCAAAATTATTTAGGAGCATGAGAAGTGGCACTGAACTATATAGAAATTGACACAGAGGGAGAAGGGATAATATATTCCCGGATAGATGAAATAGTACATAATTTGGTAGATTCATTGAGTCAACGCTCATTGAGTGTTTCGAATCAAACAAATACTGGCCGTAAAAGGTTACCTAGAGTTTTATAACTTACATACTGCACGCTTACAAGGATTATCATATTTTTTATAACATATTGTTTAGTGATGGGCTCAAAAACGAAAAACAGTTTGAAAAAAACGTTTGGCTGCAAAAAACGAACGAACAGTTTTTCCAAATAGCGACAAACAGTTTTTCTAAAACGAAATTTTTTTTTATAAAACGAACAACATTTCTGGAACGAACCGTTTTTCTACAACGAATAGTATTTCTAAAACCAATTATTCCAACTATTCCACAACGAATAGTTTTTCTAAAGCCAATCGTTTTTCTAAAACGAATCGTTTTTTTAAAACAAACTGTTTTTTTAAAACGAATCGTTTTTCGTTTTTCTCAAACGAATCGTTTTTTTTTTAAACGAACTGTTTTTTTAAAACGACATGTTTTTTTGAAAACGAACTGTTTTTTTAAAACGAACTGTTTTTTAAAACGAATCGTTTTTAGTTTTTCTGAAACGAATCGTTTTTTTTAAACGAACTGTTTTTTAAAACGACCTGTATTTTTAAAACGAATCGTTTTTCGTTTTTTTAAAACGAATCGTTTTTCCTCGTTTTTCGTTTTTTTTAAACGAACCGTTTTTCATTTGTCAAAACGAACTGTTTGGCAGTGGAAAACTGTTTAGCTGCGGAAAACAGTACTTTCGTACTTGCGAGCATTTTCGTACCTGCAAGTATTTTATTCAAATATTCAAAAAGTTTGTAGGGCAAAAGGAGCTGAAATCGGACAAAATCGGCCAATTTTGGGTTAGTTTGGTCTGGGACATAACGGGCCAAGACCTATTGCTGTGATACAAAAATTTCGGTTTTGTTGGGGAGCAAGCGGTTTTTTGGCCATAGTTTGGCAAAAACTGCCTTTACGGCGCTTTCGATGATTGAAAATGGTCGGAGAGTACAATAGTGATATTTCAAGGGCGAAAAAAAATTTTATAGGGGATATTGGGCAAAAATGTCCATTTTTAAAAAAAATTTTTTGGTCGAGCATGAATTCGGGGACCTTTCTGAGTTGTTTCGGGCGAAATTTTCATACAATGCTGTTGAAAAAACGGCCTAGTTTCGAAGATACGGCAAAATGAAATCCGACGGAAAAACTAAAAGTAGCACTAAAACCGCCAAGGAGGAAAAGGTTGAGATCTTTTTTGGTTCACCAGTTGGCGTCTCCGGGTGTGCTGAGGCCCTCCTCGTGACTGCAGGTCGCCACGAGGGTGTCTCCAACCTTACCGGGGCTGTCAAATTTACGAGACCGCGGGAGGTAAGGTGCCCCTGGACTCATGTCCAGCCTTACAGAAGAGGTTGCATGTTTAATAAACGAAACATTATTTTTATCATTTCTTAATAAAATGTTCGACAAACTTCATGCTTCAGTGAGGCGAAGTGGAAATCCGACTGTTTTCGATTAGCCAGGAAAAGTTTGGTATCAGAGATCGCTCGATGAAAAGTCATATAGATGACAACAGGATTAGTTGGACCTATCTTAGTATTTTTTTTACTTTGGTCATTTGAACGAATACAGGAGGTGTTTTTTGCATATAATAAAATTAAAAACAAATTAAATTGATTGGATTTGATGGCCCCTAGATTGGAGAAGGACTTGCCAAATAAATGACCGACCATTGGAAAGTTACGGACAAGCTGCACAGATTAATGACTCGGTATTCTTTGAAGGTCATCTTGCACCATCACCACTCTAGCTTGGGAACGTTGTTTCTGGAGCGTGGGGGAGGGCATATCAGTCCGTTTCATTACATCACTACAAATCGTATGCATTGTATGTACATATGTATTTGATGTACATATGTATTTAACAGGTATTTGGAACAGGTATTTTTTCGTACTCATACTAGTTATACCTTGTATGTGAAAATTCTAGTACGAACCAACCTTTATTGTCGTACAGCATCAAATTTGTTTCTTTTCATTAATTCAAACTGTTTTTTTCAAACAGTTTTAAAAAACAGTTGTTTTTTAAAAAAAACAGTTCGTTTTCGTTTTTTTGAAAATAACAGAAACGCCCATCACTAATATTTTTTTCTCCGGTGCAGTTGCATTCAATTTAAGGCTTAACCAACTAACACGCACGGAACTATATATGTTACTTCCATGAGAGCATTTTAAAACATCCACGAGTTCAAAATATCCTTTTTTTATAAATAAACTAAATTGTCAATGTCGACAAACTATTATTGTTTAATAATTTAATTGTAGTATACCCGTTAATTTTAGAAAAGATTCGAAATGAAAAATATACAATTTATTATTTATATATCCAATGCAACTTACTGGTTCGATTTTGAGGTGGTAATTGATAACTCATCGTTCAAATCGATCAGTACCTGAAAAGATATATGGAAAACAGTCCTTTAAATATACATGTTAGGAAAAAAATGTTTTTAAAAATATTTTATATAGTTTATCACAGCATACATCTATTAGATTACAAAGAAAGAATTCAGCCAACAGATTTCATGGCCTCATACATCTACGCTCTACATACTTAAATCTGAGACCAACCAAATGAAGAATTTTAGAAGTGCTATACACTTATAGTTGTGAAAAGTGCATACAGAACATTCATTTCACTCTCTCATACACTTCAACTGAATTAAACTTTTCAGAATATTTTTTAAATAAGCTCATTCTTATTGCTGCTAAAATGTTTATAATTCTAAGACTGGTAAAAATTTCACATTTCCACATAATTGGGGGCCAATTAGATATTTCTTTTATTGTCAATATAGTTTTATTTATTTATTTATGTGTTCAATCATCTAATACAACACAAATATTCCAATTAGTGAATAAATAAAATAAGTTTAATCAGTAATAACAAACGAAAATTTAAATTGTTTTAACAAAAATTCATGGAAAAATGGGAGATCTACTAAATAGACGAAACAATACAATAGTTGTGTTCAAGAATATTTTTGAATTCAGTAAATGTCTGCGATAAAAAACTAAAATCTAGGTTGTTATTAGTTCTTAGAATGCGCAAAAGCTGCGAAAAAAATTATGTAGCGGTGCGTGCCAAAGGACATTAAAACTGGTCGTCCGTTGCGTGCGTTGCGTTTGAGTTGAATTGGACAGGCTCCATATACTTTGTATTGGAAAACGCAACGATGATTATCCAATAGTTTCGTAGGCCGCATTTCAGCGCAAGAATTGAACCAGTTTTAGCTTTGAACGCAACGAAAGGTAAGTTTTGCTATGCATCGCTATCAAGTCGGGGGTTTTGTACACCATTTGGCTGAAAACTGAAAACCCTCTTTCATGAAATAAGATGAAATTTCAGTCAGATATGAGCTAGTGAGAGAAACTGAAAAGTGTCAAACGGTGTGGTGTAGAGATGTTCATGTAAAAAATATATCGATATTTTTACCGATATGATATATAGAAACTCTGTATCGATACTTTACGATATATCGAAATGTAAACATCGATTTATATTGGATAATTTATTTTCTATATTTTATATATTGGATAATTTATTTTCTTTACTGGTTTTGTCTTTGGTTTAGTTGGGTGGTATTCAGTGAACGAAAAAATACCTTATGGTACCTTACCTTAGTGTACTGTACCGTACATTTTTGACGATTCACTACAAAAAGTACACATACCCTACCTCAGTCTATAATGTTTGCGTACATGTACACAACCGATATACCGAACGAAACAGACACGATGCAAATGTACGCTACGATTGAATACTGTACTGTACAAAGTACACAAACCTTATCCTCTACAATACGGAATGTGTACACCTACACAACCCGTACACAACCCGTACACAAACGGTGTACACTAAACGTACTGTACGTTTAGTGTACTTTTGCGGTTCATTTATATGAACTGGGAAAAAAATACAGATAAGAGTGATAATGCCGTAGCCAAAATGAATTGATTATGCTCTCCTGTGAAGTTCAATATTTTTGACTCAGTGCTTTCACTTTAAAAGTGTTTTTCCTTTTCATGTAAATGAAGCGCAAAAGTACACTAAACGTACGGTACGTTTAGTGTATATCGTTTGTGTACGGGTTGTGTACGAGTACACATTCCGTATTTTAGAGGATAAGGTTTGTGTACTTTGTACAGTACAGTATTCAATCGTAGCGTACATTTGCATCGTGTCTGTTTCGTTCGGTATATCGGTTGTGTACATGTACGCAAACATTATAGATTGAGGTAGGGTATGTGTACTTTTCGCGTACAGTACGCTTAGGGTACGGTATTTTTTCGTTCACTGGTGGTATTATTCGCTGAATATTTTTGAATACTCGTTGATATTGTTTCTATGTATATTTTTCTCGTGAATATCTACCACAATAAAATTTAAATGTTCGTTCAGATAAATTGTCCCATTATTGCAAAGAATGAGCACACAAATTATAGAATTTCCGGAAAATTTATGAAAAGTAGAAATGTTAGCAAAATATGGAGTTTGCTACTAATACTGGATAAAAAAAAAACAGAAAATATCCTTGGGGTATATTCCACATTATTTAGCTTAACAATAATCATCGAAATAAAATAAATGAAAAATACTATTAGTTAAATTTGAAATTTGCTTCGACCTCTGGTTCGAACGGGAAATAATTGTCCACGTCATCTATCATGACTTTGGCTCCTCTTCGTGGCGGTCAAATTTTGCTCATGAACATAAATACATTTATTTTATGATGGACTGGCTCATCTCAAATTATAAGCGAAAGGAGAATGAAATAGATTATATTATATATTATAAAGGAAAATTTCAAATATTTTAGCACAAGCATAAGGTCATATCTACAGTTTTGCAATATCTTTACATGTGAAAAGTTGCATTTATTCTTAAACGTTTCCTAACTACCACTTACAGTAAAGAGTTGCCAATACGGGCTCGAAACCGTTATCTGTAGAAAATTAATTCAAAAACCTAAACCTAAAGTAGCGCATTTCATAAGGAAAAATAAAACTTTATTAACAGTAAATAATTAAAAGAAGAAATGTAACACAAATCAGTTATAGTTAGTTGTTTTCTTCTCTTGCTCGATTATCGGTTAGCTCGCGTAGCGACACTAAAAACGAAAAATTGTTGACAAAATCGTTTGCACGGGCACAATACGATATTCTTGTATCGATAAAATATACCGATATTATAAATCGATATCTAATGATTCGATTATATCGGGTTGATTCGATACATCGGGAGTCAAATATCGATATATATGGAACACTTCTAGTGTGTTGCGAGTAAATATTTTTAAATGTGCGCGACAAGTGACATATTTTTTGCGTAATATCATCGCTTAGGATGACTTTATAATCAATAGTTTGTTCTTTCAGAAACAGACAACTTACACTTTTGATTATCACTTTTCAGGAACTGCAATGAGAGCGTTTTCGTACTTTTCATAAATTTCCCCCACCAAATGATTCAGGAAAATTCAGTTCATGAACCGGACTGAAAGTACGCGAAAAGACTTAATGTGTGGTGAGTGTTTTGCATGGTATTCTGTCAAATAAGTATCTGTTGAGGTGAGTCTAATGTAAAATTGTTTGATTGACAAGATCATCATTTGCAGTTTTTGCTAACTTTGAATGTTTTTATTAATTAATATAATTTTGAAATGATTACGCGGTGTATTTCGTCCCTCCAGCTATTTTATGATCACATATATGACTTATTGCGAATTCATCAATGAGAAAAATTAAAAAAAATTCCATAATGTTTTGAGCCGATTGTCTGTTTCTTTGTCTTCTCAACCAATTCACTTGACTTCTTTTCCGATACTGCCTCACAAATTAATATAAAGGAGTTTTCAATAATTACATAACAATTTTGTATTTAAATCACCGTTTCTTGATCTAGTCGATCCGAAATTTTCAGGATACATTGGTGTCTATTTATTTACTTATTCTTTTATTCAAATTTCATCCAACAGAGTAATCCAATTATAAAATGAGATAGCATGCAAAAAAAATATCATTAATAAAAAACAAGAAAAAAACTATTTAAAAAAACCGATTTTTCCTTTCGAAGCTAGATATATTTAATTTTTGTGACAAATATCGATATTTCGAGGGTAATCTGCCCTCTTCTTCAGTGTCTATTATAGAGATTTTTCCTGAGCGAATTTTCGAAACCCAAGACACCTAAGCTAGCATAGCTGGCAGCACCAACCGAATTTATTTAATTTTCTATCAAACACGGTTTAAAGTAAGGTTCAGCTACTGTGCCAATTTCATGAAAATCTGGTAACTGAATCATGGGGCAAAAACCAGTTTTTTTCTATATAATTTTTCAAGATGGCACCACTGGCACAGAGTTGCCCGCATTCCAAAATCGCTTCTATCCTACTAAATCCCAACATTCTGTGAATTTCAACTGTATATGATATTTAAGTCGTGAGTTCTCGTGAACAGGAGTTTTTGATGCTTAAAACATAGGTAAATTGTAGGCGGGTTACCGTTCTTGCCCTATATGTAGTGATGGGCAAAATGCCTCTTTGAAGTGAGCCAGCTCCGTAAAACTCACTCACTTTAAAGAGTCGCTCTTTAAGAGCCACTCAAAAGAGCCACTTCAAGCAACTTTTTTATGGTTGCAAAAGTATAAAGTAAAATGCTATTTTTTGTTGTTTTATTAATAATAATAAGCTTAAATCTAATATAACATAACATTACTTTAAAAATATAATATAGCATATAATATAAATTTAAAAATAAACCATAAAATCATCTGAAAATCTTTCCATATAAGTGGCCACTCTACTCAATCGTTGATTCACTATCTCCAGATTCTGGGATGTAAATCTTTCTTTTCCTTCCACCAATTGAGAGGGTCAGCAGTTCTGGGTATATTTACATGTTGTAAATACTTATCCATTTCGTTAATGCCTGCAGCTACATAGCTTTGCTGGGTTCTTACACTATTGACTTTGTCATCAAATTTTCGCCATAGCGAATTTTGCGTTCCTTGTGCTGTGGGTACCGAAACTAGATGTATACAAGCAAGTTTGTACGTGGATTTATTTTGAAATGCTAGTCTTTTAAATCGTGGATCTCTAGGCAAAACATATTTTCTTTACATAATTTAAATCTGTTTGAAAGTTCTCTTTGGATCACATTTAAAAAACTGCGTACATCAGCAGTTTTATTTTCGTTCAGACAGAGTTTTGAAATGTAGCTTATAATCGTTGATATAATAATATATATTTTAGAAATCGATACTGTTTTCTCACTGCTTATTTCTAGAGTAGCCTCATTGAAGATGCTCAATATATCAGGGGCTGTTTTCATAATATTCCATTCATCAGAAGAAGGAGTTGGTAGATTTTAGTTCAGGACACCTAATGTGGCTAATAGTGGCTCTTTTACTTCTTGAATGCGCACAAGCATAGATTACGTAGAGTTCCACCTGGTAATAGCATCAAACTTTAATTTAAGCTCTACGTATTCCATTTGCCTCTGTTTTTGTTGTAATTTTGCCTTTATTTTGCTACCAAAATTTTTTCGGACGGTTTACCGTCAGATTTCATTTTGCCGTATCTTCGAAACTAGTCCGCTTTTTCCCAGACTTGCATGGAAATTTCGCCCGAAACAACTCAAAAAGGTCCCCAAATTCATGCTAATCAAAAAAAAAATATTTTGGAAAAATGAACGTTTTTGCCCAATTTCCCCTATCAAAAATTTTTTTTGCCCTTGAAATATCACTATTGTACTCCCCGACCACTTCCAACCATCGAAAACGTCCTAAAGACAGTTTTTGCCAAACTGTGGCCAAAAAACCCCTTACTCCCCTACAAAACCGAAATTTTTGTATCGCAGCAATAGGTCTTGGCTAGTGAATCCAATCCCGGGATCCGAATCCCGGGATCCCGAACAGTTTTAAGCCACTAAAACCCCGGATATCAATTAGGATTGATGGTTTATAATCCCGGGATTATAAATCATCAATCCCAGGATTATAAAACATCAATCCCTGAATTTTAGGGACTAAAAACTGTTCGGGATCCCGGGATCCCGGGATTCTAATCCCGGGATTGGATTCCCTAGTCTTGGCCCGATATTTCCCAAACCACAAAACCCCAAATTGGCCGATTTTGTCCGATTTCAACTACTTTTGCCCTAAAAACTTTTTGAAGAACGAAAATATTCGATACGAACCTCTTCCATATACCTGTTCTAGTGTATACGCTTAAAAAATGAACGTTTTTGCCCATTTTCCTCTCTCAAAAATTTGTTTGCCCTTAAAATATCACTATTGTACTCCCCGACCACTTCCAATCATCGAAAGCATCGTAAAGGCAATTTTTGCCATACTATGGCGAAAAAACCCCTTACTCCCCTACAAAACCGAAATTTTTCTATCGCAGCAATAGGTCTTGGCCCGTTTTGTCCCAAACCACCTTAACCTCAAATTGGCCGATTTTGCCCGATTTCAGCTACTTTTGCCCTAAAAGGATCTCAACCTTTTCCTACTTAGCACTTTTAGTGGTACTTTCAGTTTTTCCGGACGGTTTTTCGGCAGATTTCATATTGCCGTATTTTCGAAACTAGGCCGCTTTTTCCCAGACTTGTATGGAAATTTCGCCCGAAACAATTCAAAAAGGTCCCCAAATTCATGCTAACCAAAAAAAAAATATTTTGGAAAAATGAACGTTTTTGCCCAATTTCCCCTATCAAAAATTTTTTTTGCCCTTGAAATATCACTATTGTACTCCCCGACCACTTCCAATCATCGAAAGCGTCCTAAAGGCAATATTTGCCAAACTATGGCCAAAAAACCCCTTACTCCCCTACAAAACCGAAATTTTTGTATCGTAGCAATAGGTCTTGGCCCGTTATGTCCCAAACCACCTTAACCCCAAATTGGCCGATTCTGTCCGATTTCAACTACTTTTGCCCTAAAAACTTTTTGAAGAACGAAAATATTCGATACGAACCTGTTCCATATACCTGTTCTAGTGTATACGCTTCATCTCTAAAATCTACCTATGAAATGCACCGCCTAATAGCCAACATTTGGCTACTAAAATACTCGTGAACCAGAGCAAAATATACGCACGTAAACGCATACTGTGTGTTCACAAAATGTCGCCATCAATAACCGCACATGATCAGTATCCATCATTCGCACAGTTCTTCATTCAACGGGGTCGACTCTTTTATTCCTCACTCGCACAGTGTTCATTCAACGGAGTCGACTCTTTTATTCCTCACTCGCACAGTGTTCATTCAACGGAGCGACTCTTTTATTCCTCACTCGTACAGTGTTCATTCAACGGAGCGACTCTTTTATTCCTCACTCGCACAGTGTTCATTCAACGGAGCGACTCTTTTCACTATGCAATACGATAGTCGTATACATATGTTCGTGTTCCGACGTTAGAATAGCATAGATTTCGCTTCAAGTACACACGGTAGTCTAATGAAGTATTGCCGTGTGTAAATGCATAAGCTTTATTTGGTCGGGTGGTTGTTTGAGTGGCTCCGCAATATCGCTATTGCCACTAAAGTGAAGGTATGAAGTGTGCGGAGCTATTCTAAATGATGGCTCACATAGCTCTTTCAAAAGAGTCGAAGAGCTGAGTCGCTCAAAGTTGAAGAGTTGACTCACACAGCTCCTTCAAAAGAGTCGCTCTTTTTGATTGACTCGCTCATGAGCGACCCATCACTACCTATATGAAATTACAAAAGTTTTGTTTTGGTTGTATAGACAAAGCATAAGTTTCTATATGAGTTGGTTTTCACTGTAAAAGACGAAAAATTTTCATTAGAATCGATGGTTCGAAGGTTTTCACCTTCAATGCCTGCCGTAGCTGCAGGGTTGCCAGCACGTTCATAAGAAACTACGCGTATATACATCTTAGTAACATCAATATGCCCTTTAAGTTTCATAATGATCTGATAATCTGGTCAAAAGTTATCAAAATTCAAAAATTTTCTAATTTGCCCAACCTCATTTTAGGCGCCTAGCTCACACAAAGGGTTGAAAATTTCAAAAAATTATCATATTCACATTAAGAACACGTCCAAAATTCATTCGATAAACTTTATTTTTGCAAAAATTATATGTTGACAGAAAAGTAGGTATATTTAAAATAACACTAAAATGGCCGCCGGCGCCAAAGAGTTAAAGATTTTTAACTTTTTGTGAGACCTGGCACTATTCTGCATATACACCAATGTATCCTGAAAAATAAAGTGCTGAAAGTAGGACGGCAGGCATTTCAGAGCGCAAGAAATAAAAATCGGCGATTAATAATGGAACTTAATCACTGGAATAGTTGTGAAAAACCAGAACAATGGTTGAATTAATAAAAATTGAAAAATTACAAGAAGGAAATTTCAAATGAAAATCACCCTAAATGCTAATAAGCTTCTTGAGTTTGTTAACGGTAGTTATCCAGAGCCTGTAAACGGAGGTGGCGTGTGCAGAAAAGCTTAAAATATGGTTGAAACAGTTTATGAGCACAAGTCAAACACGAGTGTTCACAAACTGCAATAAACATTTTACAGGTTTTCTTAAAATCTCGCTTATCGCCATGTTAGAAAATATAGTTCGATAGCTTAGAGACATAGGAGAAGAATAATCGCTATCTGTAGCTATTACCAAAGTTCTCATGACTCTTCTCCTAATTTCAATCACTTTGTAACCGCTTGCAAATCTACAATTTCAGAACCACAAACACTTGAGAATTTGTTTCCTCGTCCGGTTTATCGAAGAGGCTTGCATATTGTCTCCCGCCAACGCTAAATAATAGTAAACGGAAACGTAAATTCAGCAAATCACAAGTTATCTCGCCTAGGTAAATGTTTATTTTGGCTCGAGCTGGGTCACTGGTCTATTCACGCAAATCGGGAGTGGTGCACAAGGCAAGTGGCAGCAAAAAGGATGATGCTTTTGTTTGTGAAGCTTTATTTGCAGTTAACATAGCAAAATTAGATAACTGTTTTCTTGATTCGGGTGTAAGTGTCCGTATGACTTTTCGACGTGAATGGATGATAAACTTCAAAGATTTCGATGAACCTATGATGGTTGGACTTGGCAACGGCGAAAAAATTATTGCCGCAGGGAGTGACGACATAAATATTCTTGCATTCAATGAACATTATTGGGAGTAGTGAAACGTCTGGAGAATGTACTTTGTTTCTGAAATGACAATGAACCGATTTTCATCAAATCGGGCTTTAAATGAAGATTGATTAAGAAAAGTGATCATCCTATGGTTGCAGTGCGAGAACGTAACCAACAATTATTCAGAATGTTGTTCAAAATTGATATGCAGCTTTCAGTCAATGGTACGTCAAAGGAAGTTATGCCGTTGCAAGTGTGGCATGAACGTTTCGGTTTCAATAACATGTTTGAATAACAACATTGAATACCAAAATACTAAATTCTTATGCGACGCATGCGTGTTAGGAAAATACATCGTCCACTTTTTCAACACAATGAAAAAAGAGTCAAAACCCGGAAGAATTAGTTGCATTAGTTGCTATGCACGAGACCTCAGTGGCAGGTTCCAGGTATTTATTTTGTTTAAGGATGATTACTCTAGTTTCAGGATAGTGTATTTTATGAAGACAAAAAATGAGGTGTGTGAACTGATTGAAAAATTCCTGGAGTGAAGACAGACACAAAATTGCATGTTCCAATTTTACGTGTGGGCAACAGGCTTGACTTTAGGTTAGTAAAGAGGGTTGCCGGGAGCGCGGCCAGCATTAGGCCGCCTGTTTGGGCCCATTTGCCACCCTCCGCTGGCTTTTGTTAGAGCTGAAGTGACCGCTTCGACAAATTAAATCAGCTGACTCAACGTGACGGTACTAGCCGCCTCTGCTAACTCTTGAAAGTGGTAAGAACCAAAAATCTTGAGGTGTTTATTATTTAGGGCCGTACAATCGCAGAGAGTGTGCTCGATGGTATTCTCTTCCATCTCGCAACTCTTGCATAAATTGCTGGATGTCAGTGCCCTGTGAGCAAGCCGACTGTCACTCTCAAGCAGTTTCCTGCTTTTGCTTAGATCAGGTGATGACGATAATGTCCTGGCCACCCTGCAGTCCATCCTGTTTTCCCATTCGGATTTTAGTTTGGCTCACCCGGCGGCATCTAGTTTGCTTGTGGTGTCAGTGATTGACCGTGGTACAGTGATGCTGGGGCTATTACTAGCTCCTGAACCTCACCTTGCCAATTCACCGGCTTTTTCGTTGCCTTTAACCCCACTATGCCCTGGCACCCACATTATCCGGATAGGAATATGCCTTGCCTTTTCATTGAGAGCCATTCCGCAAGCGTTAACAGTTTTTGAAGAGCATCTGTAAGACACAAGAGCGAGAATGGCTGTCCTGCTGTCGAAGCAAATCGTCGCTGGTTTGGTTGATGTTCCGGTAATGGACTCAACTATCATGCATATAGCATATACTGACTGAAAGACAGTAGCATGGTCCGACAGTCTACACCACAGGTTAAGACTCAAATCCGAAGAAAATATGCCCGAGTCAACTACTGTGTACGTCTTTGACCCGTCCGTCTAAATCCAGACGCCACCATCAGTGATAGCTCCCTTTCTCCTCCGGTCTGTTCTTGTGGTTATCTTGACCTGGAAATCCCTGCCAAGATGTATTAGTTTTTGGATTTGGAATGACAATTTTTGGAATTTTTGATGAATCATAATTTTCTTTTAAGGGGACAAAATTAACAATTGATGAATCATAATTTTCTTTTAACGAGACAAAATTAACATTTAATTGTGATAAAGTGGGTGTGTTGTAAATAAGTCAGAATTATCAAAGTTCATTTACTTAGAAAGAATACTTTCACACATGTAGGGTAACTGCACTAGTCTCCGGACAGTGCTAGTGTCCGGACACTCCTACTCAAATGTTCACATTCTAGGAAGTATGGTTCACATTTTGACATTTTTTCTTCTTTGACTGATTCTTCTATGCCTTCCGATATGAGGAACCATAAGGTTGAACAAATAAACAATCTGCAGTCAGCCTACGACGCGCTAACCATTTGAAGTCTGCATGTTTATTGTCAAAGACGTGTATCATGTAATTTGTTGCTAGTGGTAGGCGAAATTTCTAAACGTAAGTTATTCCCCTTCTGTAGTTAAATCTCTGGAATTCTTTGTTCTGCATGCATAAAGACCATTATGTGTAAAGTTTTCTACCTTCGAAAGCATATTTTATGGAAATATTATTGGAAATTTTTAACGTCCGAAGATTAGAACCGTTTTTGAGCAATTTTCCAGTATCCGGACAATAGCGTCCGAATAATTAAACAACCCGTCAAATATGCTATTGCACATGTTGGTTACTTGGTAAGATTAACATAAGCTCTTATAAGCTCTAAAAGAAAATTAAGCTGGTCTGATAGCTATTTATATCCTTTAAAATAAAATATACTACCTGTCCGAACTCTAAAACTATCGATTTTAGTGTTTGGACAAGGTCAGTATATTGTATCTACGCGGCCCTTAAAGGCGATTTCATTCTTAAATTCCAGTAAAATGGAACAACCGCTATTTTAATTAGCAATTAGAGCTTTGTCCGATTAATAGTTCAAAGTTGTCCGAACACTGACTTGTGGTGTCCGAAATATGGCACAATGTGAATTTGTTCATTTACTTGAACTCATCTTATTGAAATAAAAACTCAAAATAAAGGCTCAAAACCAGAAAAGCTTATGTTTAAACCTAAGCTTAGGTTTCCAATTCATAAAACTAAACTGAAGATGAAAAATACACTGTCCGGAGACTAGCTCAAAGTTGTCCGAACACTGACGCATGGTGTCCAGAGACTAGCACAATTGGACTCATGTTCATTTACTTCGAATATAAGCATACTTATTTCTTTGATTGAATTCAAAATTGGTGCAAAAGACCCACAACCACTCCCAATGTATGAAAAAACTTGCATACCAACCATATATTAAGCTTCTAATCAATAATACCGAACTGAAGTTGAAAAATGCACTAACTGTGCGTGGACATTTACCCTATGGTACGTTTGTTTTCTCTCCCGTATCAATCTATGAATTGTATATGAAATACTGTTCTGATTTTTTTATGACTAAACAATTTCAGTTCATTGTTACAGTTCAAACCCACTCTCTGCTGGCAAATTTGGTTTTTCTTAGTAAGATACAAGGGATTCTAATGATATGCCCGCTGCTGTATGTATGAATTTGCATTTTTTTACTTTTGTTTAAAATTACTAGTAGAATGCATATTTGTCAAAAATAAAAATAAATGGGAATTAGTAGAGCTATTGTATTATGATATTAGCAGTTGCACGTATACATTTTTACAAACATTTTTATATCTTATTTAGATTGCTATTATTGCCTATTATACGACTTGCTTTATTTACTGTTATCATAGTTATATTCATGTTTGGCGATTTCCAAAATTACTTTCACAAAATTTCTTCAAAATATCTTTATAATGAAGCATTTTTTATCTACGAAAATTCATCGACTTTTATCTTAAATCATTAATAAAAATTTCCACCGCTAACTATTTGGGCCTATAATCAAACCACAAAAATGTTGCACACTATACCAAATTCAAATGTATAAGTTTAATCCTTACTACAGGTTGGGCAAGTAAACCATTTCCAATTCATCTCCGTTCAATTCTACATACCATTTTCCAACTACAAATCGCCCTAGGCTACCTGCACAAAACGTACCTGCCAAATTCACAAAGCAAAACAAAGCCCCGAAGGACATGTACGAGGCACATGCAACAGTATCTCCAACAAAACGGATCTTCGTCGAAATCAAGACAGTATTGCACACCTTGCTTTATTCATTCACAAAACACAAAACCAAGAAAACAACGACCAATACATAATTATCTACACCAAGAACCTATCCGAAGAACCGAAGACTGTCGTGCCGAAGTTCTGTTGACTATCCAATTAAAACTAACTAAGCAATAACCTCTCAGCACAAGACTTCCGATCCATGGGAAAATGAGGACACTGAAGGCAGGCACTTGAAGTGAGAGCTCGCCAGCACTAGATCCAGGCAAATTGCGTTCTAATTGCACTCGAAATGCAGAAATCAGTTTCTAGCGATTAATCTTCATGTGCGTGTCAGTACACCGATCTGAATCTTTTTCTACTAGAAAAAAAACATGAAATTCCACACGGGTCGAAGCCCGAGCCGAAGCGCAGCCATTATGCCAGCCATCAGCCACTTCGGATGGAAAACAAGAGTCGAAAGAGATTTTGCGTTTTTGGTGAAAAAATCCCGAAATTCGAGTCCCAGCCAATGCGAATATAATTCCGCTCTACTTTCAACTCCATTCGAACTATTCCAACTCAGTCAAGTTACCGCCATTCTAAAACAAAGCCACTTTTCAAACCTTTTCACCAACTCGCAAGAAAACTTTCAGTCCGGAGACGCCGACAACGAAGCACTTGACACCACACCCACTGAAAATCAAACTTTCACGGCGTTTTCTTGTTTCGCCACACTTGAAACCACCAAAAAACTTTTCTGCAATTTTTACTTCACTTACCGTTCACCAAATTTCGAATATTTCCTTTAATTCACAGTCCCTTTTCTACTCACAAAATTGCACGAAAACACTACTTCCACTGAAATCTCCGTCCAATCTCGAACGAGATCGTCGTCGTTCACTCGGTTTGCTCGTTGTCACTCACACATAAAACAAGTGCATGGGCCATCAGCGCACGCAGCGGCCGTTACCGAAACTAAACTCTCGGAGAAATGAATTTTTGGATACACATGTGATATGATGCACCGACTCTGATAGGCCGTGTAGCCTGGTATAGCCATCGCATTCAGCTGCGTTCAATAAAAATGCGAACGAAACGTGCGCCTGTATGGGAAGTAATCGGATATGAATCATGTCGTCTGGAATGCCGTCCGAAGAGTAGCGCAATCAAGCAAAGTTGTGTGCGTTAAAGAGAGATGATGCAAAATCGCCTATTTTGAAATATGCCCTGAGATTTGAGTAAACAAACGTGTGTTTGTAAATAAACAATAAAATGAATTGTGGATGAAACGGTTTGAGTGCTTCATTTTTTCCGTGTAGGAGTTCATTTTAGCGCTTCATTTCAAATACTAGGTCTGTTCGCGTACTTAAGCAAACTGCAGCAGTAACAGAATTTGGCAGCTGGTTTCTTTTTGCTGCAAAATTTGGCTTGCAGCAAGAGTACAAAAACGACTTTCTGCGAATCCATTTTAATATATTTTAATAGATTCAGGTACGCGAACAGACCTACTAGGTCTGTTTGCGTACTATAATTAATTGCGATTAATTGCAATGAAGCTGTTTTTGTACTCTGTTTTAGTACGTACAAAAACGACTTCATTGTAATTAATTGCAATTAATCCTAGTACGCGAACAGACCTACTGACTGTAACTAACTAGTTTTTGGTTTTACTTCAATCATATTTTTTACACATATTATTTGGATAGGGTTTCCACTCACGCATTAACTCAAAGACAATCAATATTGAAGGATTTAGTGATGGAAACTCAGAAAGATTTTCATAAATGTAAACTCCAACATCGGTTGGATAGAAACAACAAACCTAAAATGTTCTTTATCGTCAAGTGATATAGGTGCTTCGAAGATCGGCACCTCAAATACGCTTCCTTAAAATTTATTGGCGTACTTGATCGGTTAATACGATAAATAATGCGAACGGCGGTCGAAATAGCGTTTGCCCAATGGTCTTTGGAGTTTCTTATTAGTATGGCCTTTGATTTCTTCTTATAAGCCGCTTCAAGAAAGGGTATATTTGCGAATAGGCCTGTTAGACGAATGGCGAAAATTTTTCTCGATGCTCAAGTCAACTCAATACGCGGATTGGTGCGTTTTGTCACTCGTATTCGTCATCGTAAGCACTTTGTGAATTGAATTTTTGAATTTTCATAGCATCTAGCAGCATAAATGTGCAAAACGAGGACAAGAGAAAAGGATATTGTCAAAGATTTGTCGATGGTGATGAATTTCGCTTCATCTCGCATGATTCGTACTTACTCTCTTCTTTTTCGAAACTTTCTCTTCCTTTTGCTACGTACCTTAATTCATCGGGCTTTATTCTCATAAAGTTATTTAACGGCACGTACCTCTAGGTTTCGCAATCGAAATTCTTAAGTATCTTCCAAAATATATTTCAAGTTTCAATGATTTATCATATTTTTAGATTTTTTTTCGTATTTCTCCGTCGTTTGAGCCGCTGTGCATAAACTCCTTTCGGGACCTCGTCTTTTCTTTCACTCCCACATCCCTTGCCATTTCCCATTCAACTAAGCATCTGTCAGCGAGGAGACAGACTGCTGTTCCGACTTGATTAGAACTAAAATGGATGGAACTATCAAGGTAAGTTACTTTGTTAGCCACTGACCACTCTCGTTATTTTAAAAGCTCATAGCGGGATAGTGAAAGCGAAAGATCCCTTGACTTCGAAGTGCATGATGCCTCTCACAGTACACCGCCACCTGTAGAAGATGGAATTTTTCCAATGCTTTCGTGGCATGCCTCGGAATTGTGTAAGTCCACTCTGTGCATTTTGCATATTCATTACTTTCCATGTAAATTTCTTATTGCTGATGGTTTCTTTTTCCTTGTAGGGACGCAACTGGCAAGGAATACACGACAATGCATCTCAGACATCGGCCTCTATGACCTGCTTGAAAAGTTGGCCCGGAGAGCTGTACAGCATCCGTTCCTCACTTTAGGACTTGCCCTTACCACGTTGTCGATCGGCTTGCCGCTGCTCGTGATAACGGTCTTTGCGTTTTCTACGTTGGTCATGACATTTAGCGGATTCGTATTGTTAGAAGGTACGTATTCAATTGTTTTTTCGACCGTAATACGTCTCGCAGCTGTTGTTGTTTTGCGCGAATAAATGCTTTAATGTTTCAGGCACACTTATATCTATTTCTTCAGTTCTTCTGTTTGGCTGCTTAGGTGCGATCGCTATTGTGTTTCTATTCTTCGCCGGAGTAGCAGTGGCAGGTTACTTTGGCTTTCTGCATATCTACGACTTGTATCATGGAACTCATAACAAATCTGCCATCACGGACTACATAAAGCGAGAGCGTACTCAAACTTCCTCGTAGGAAATGGAGCAATTTTTGAGTGATAAGCTTCCGTATTTTCAAAGTTATTGCTACTGTTATATTTTCTACACATGTAATAAAAAACATTTTGTGGTGTGACATAATCATGTAAAAAAGTCATACATATATAATTTCATAAGCAATGTCAATTTTCGTGAAAAAATATTTATTTAATAATATGTTTGATTTTATCATTTACTTCCACAATCGGTACGTGTGAATATTTAATACTAGCGTACTTGTGAGTTTGAGAGTAAGTAGCACTTGCTGATATGATATTGTACTAAGAAAAAGGTTGTATTTGAGTACTCATACTTAGAGTGATTTGCTTTGGGTGTTTTGGGAATGATGGAAAAAATTGAAAATTTATGTAATTTTGGATTTCCAGCATTGATGCCATTACCGGCTGTCGTAGATTAACCACGTCACGTGACGTGACGTGCCACCAGTGTGCTTCTAACATGAGGTCTGTTTCCGTACTTTCAGCAAACTGCAGCAGTAACAGAATTTGGCAGCTGGCTTCTTTTTGCTGCAAAATTTGGCTTGCAGCAAAAGTACGGAAACGACTTGCTGCGAATCTATTTTAATATATTATAATAGATTCAAGTACGGAAACAGACCTATGGCCTTCTTCTAAGCATACAAAATGGTACTGCAGATCTATGGCACGTGAGGTCAGCTGATGTGACGGCACGTGAGCTCACGTGGCGTGACAGCAGTGTGTTTCTACCTTTAGACTGTGGTTTTTATAAAAAACTATATCCGAGAATTCAGAATTAAAAAAAAACTGTATTAGAACTATGATTAGAACTAAGAATTAAAAAGCTTCAAAAGAGAAGTAGACTTAAAAAGCTATAAAAAGAATAAAAAGCTATATGGTAGATAAGACTCGCCGCCGTAGACATTTCGAGCGTGACACTAGTCCATGGATTTACTCTCATCCAACAAACGCGTCTATAGAAGTTATCACTTCAAAATACTTGCTAGTATTTTTGGAATAGGTATTTTTTGTACTCGTATTAGCTATTCCTAATATGTGAAAATCCTAATACGACCCAACTCTAATTTATACTCATTCTGAGTCTCTTCGCGTACTACGATTAGAGTTCGCGTTCGCGTGCTTCGATTAATTGCGAGCATTGCAATTAAGCCGTTTTTGTACGCCGTTTTACTGAAAATTTCTCCTCTTTCATTAAATACGATGAAATTTCAGTAGGGTCTAAGCTACTGAAAATACTGAAAAGTGTTGAAATTTCAAATGATACTTTAACAAATATTGGCAAAAATGAGCTTTACACAATAGAGTAAGATTTAGATCCTGAGATGTACATTTTAAGTTTCTAATTTGTTTTCATTTTATCAATACATATATTAATGCCATATCGAATTATGTTTATTTCAGTTAAATAAGAAAGTATTATTTAGCATTATGATTTTACCGGATCTGGTATTATTTAGCATTAAATAAAATTACATATAGCATTTTTGGAAAAAATAAAAGTGCAGCACTGGTTGATACCGGTAATATAATTTTTGTTGGTTTGGTGATGTCTTCCAATTAGCTTCATTTTTTGCTTGGATGTTCTTTGACTCCACGGGATAGCTCCAAAGGTTAGATTGTTAACATCCGATTCCAAAGAACGCATTCAGTTTCATACAAATGCGATCATTGGTGCAGCTTTGTGCCTGATGTGGTGTACCCAAGTCTTTTGCTCATTCAGAATAAATCCAAGATATTTCATTGGGTCAGCCTTTCCCAGTCGGACTTCCGTTATTGGAATCTACTGCACCAATTTGCTATGCAGAATCAATAATAGTTATCATCCCAAATTTATTTTAGAGAAGGTTAATATTTCCCGGAATAAAAGACACGTTTGATATGAAATAGCACGGATCTTATGTTTCATCTAAGAATGTATTAAGTATGTGCTAACTTTTAGCGAGATCATTGATAACATGAACCAGTAACATATACAGTGGCTCACAGCTTAAATTATTTGAGCACTTTTAACGAGGATAACCCTCCATGAAAATTCCATCAAAATGGAAAATCCCTTGTGCTTGTGGTTTTATTTATTATTTCTAATGAAAAAAAAAAACAAAAAAAATATTCCAATCAGCACAAAAAAATTTAAGTTCATTATAAACACCAAACATCACCTCACAGGTTAAATGATGTTCTTTCAAAAATGTCCTTTACTTCAAACTTATATTTTTTGGTCAAAAATTTATTAAATATTTAGTTCGATATCTTAATTGTTTCAATACCGCTTTGCGGTGATCTGGCATTGAGTGCACCGACTTTTCGGTGTACTCTAGTTAAATGTACTCTGGTTTTCTGATGCCATCTTCTAGCTATGACCATAAATGTTCGATAGCATTTAGATAAGGCAACTGAGCAGGCGTTTTAATATTGTTCGGGCAATTCCAAGTCAACCACGTTCGCACTAGTTCCGAGGTGTACTTGGAGTCGTTGCCCTCATAAAACCGGAAATTGTCGTTGATGTGTAATTTTTCTGCACTCTGCAGTAGATTATCCTACAAGATATTCAAATACTGGTATTTGTCTAGGTTACCCTCAATAAACATCGAGCTTCTCACTCCAGAAGATGCCATGCACCCCCAAAGCATCACGTGGCCACCACCGTGTTTTACTGTCCTGCATAAATTCTGTGGTTGAAGTTCAGTATATGGTTGTCTCAACACATAACCACTTCCACCGCTTCCGAAAAGGTTAAATTTTCTCTCATCCGCGAAAAAACGGTATCCCAGAACGTTGTACCTTTCATTAAATGTTCACGAGCACATTCCATTCTTCTTGCCTTATTTTTAGCACTAATATAGGGTCTTTTTTTGGGTACTCTTCCGTTAAAATTCGCATCCCTTCTGATTCTTCTTACAGTTTCTGGGTTACACTTCCTATTAACAATTTTTCCCGCTTCCTGCGCTAGTTTTGGTGCGCTCAGATTGGGATTTTTTTCACCTGTCCAATCCAGCGAGAATCGGAAGGGGAAAATATCTTATTGCACGCTATTCTGCCCTTATTTTCTATGCGATTTTCATGAATAGACCGTTGAATTATGTGCTGGACTGTAGACTTTGGTTTGCACGTGATTTTTGCTAGATCTATCCGAGTTTTTCCTTTTTTGTAATGTTCAATAATAAGCCCACGCTCTTCAATTTTTGTTCGCCGACCCAGTTGCAAAGAAACTGTTTATTCCTACTTCTACTGATGGTAACAAAGTTTCACTAAAAATCCTTATCGCTCTCCTTAGCTAGAATAAAAATGAAAATTCTGAAATGCGTAACGCACACCGTTATATGTATGCTCTTTAAATGGCGCATCATTTAAGCTGTGAGGTGAAATTTGGTGTTTATAGTGAACTTTAATTTTTTGTGCTAATTGGATTATTTTGTTGCCGTTTTTTTCATTGGAAATAATAAATAAAACCACAAGTTGAAATATTTTGATTGTTTGAAGAAAATAATTTTCCATTTTCCGGGAGTTTTTAAGGGTTTTCGTCGTAAAAAGTACTCACATCATTTAAGCTGTGAGCCACTGTATCCTAAGGTACTATCAAAAATCGTACTATCCTGTCGGGATCAGTGCTTGGGATTAAGATTCGATGCAAGAGCTCAGACGTTTCACTTCTTCGATTGATAGTGTCAGTAGTGCTATTCGGCCTAGCCCGAATCTAATCGTTTCGAATCTAATGTTTCAGCTAAGGCTCGTATCACACATATGAGGTTCCATTTGGTTCGGTTCGTTTTCGGTCGCTGCCGAAAAGTGTGAAACGGTGCTTCACACCGAACAATCCTTGGACACGAATAGGTTTCATTAGGTTTCTACTAGGTGCGAATTCGTGTCCAGGGAACAGAAAGCAATCAAGGCGTTCACACATGTACGGTTTAGTTTCGGTTTTAAGCTGATTGGATCATTTGATTTTTTTATTAAATTTATAAATTATCAGTTTGGATCTCTTAATTTGAAATATTTAGACGTTTTACCTAGTTAGTTTAGTCAGTTTTAGATAGTTTTATTATTGCCTCCAATTTTTTTTTTGGAATTATCAGTTGCAGTTTTTCTGATAAAATGAGCGATTTATAAGATGTTGATGTGGATCGGCTGATTTGTGCTGCGCAATCTAAAGTAGCGCTGTGGGACAAAACTTGTGCAAAATATAAAAATAAATTTAAGACGCAAAAGGTATGGAACAACGATTGTGTGGAAATTTTTGAAGACTTTTATGAAATTGACGTCACTACGCAAAGTTGAGGAAGAAAATACAAAACCTGATATGAACCGAGTGAGAACCGTGCATGTGTGAAGGGGTTTGGTTCGGTTCCGTTTGTTTTCGGTTACAACCGAAAACGAAACGAACCGAATGAAACGTCGTACGTGTGAAACAAGCCTAAGCGATCGCGGTGACTAACTGTTATACAGGACGGCAAAGCCAAAATGATGATAACCGAATTCGGACCAGCTCGACTTCGTTTGAAGTCACATTCTGTTATTCGAAGGCGTCGATTCGGAAAGGGCCTTAATCTTAACTCAGTTTACTGATTGATTTTTAATTCCTATTCCTTTGCTGTTTCTACATTAATTTTTAATTTGGCAAAGTATTTTATTGATTTTTCTAAACGAACTTGTGTCTAGTTAAATTAGTTTTATTAACACGATATCGCTCAAAAATAAAAAAATTTTTATGTCCCAATTGAAGTGTTGGTTTTGATATACAGAAAAAACTATACTATTTTAATATACAGAAGTATGAGGTGAGAAAATATACAAGTTTTTTTGGTTTAGATGCTTGAATATATATAGTGATTTCAATACTGATTTATTTCAAAACAGCAAATTTGCTAAACAAATTCTAATTATATTCTCATTTTCGGTCTTGGTTATCTAGTGTGTTTAGTAAACTCAAAAGTATAAAGTGGCATAATTTCGTTTTACAACAATCTTATAATTTAATAGTTGACACATCGAACGTTATACACTTCACCTAATGTTAATAGAAAATTTTATTTTATTTTACACCAAACCAATGCCGAGATAAAGTCGATTACAACTGAATATCAATTTACGTTCCACAGCTTCCACCAGCACATCCGCCACCAGGAATGGTGATGTCAGACATCCTCATAATCCTCCGTGGTCCTCCATCATTGCCGCCCGGGCGCCCTCCACTACCCCCGCTTCCGCCTCCACCTCCACCGCCTCGACCAAAGCCACTTGACCTACCACGGCCCGAGCTACCCGACGATCCTGAGTCCCTGATCGCCATAAGTGGGTCGACTAATGTCCGGAAACTGCGAATAATAACAAAATTCCGTTAACAGATTTTTCTTATCTGCAAAGTCGCCTCCGACATCTCAACATTTCCTACTTACTAAGCTGTGAGTAAAGTGAAGAAACCAGTGAAGATTCCGAAGAATCGCTGCACTGTCCAAGGTCGTTCGTCGTAAATTTGGCCATCTAAAAACATACAGTACATAGGGTTGCATGCTTGCAATATACACGTATATAAAATACTCACTCGAACTAACATAAACCATTTTCAAGCAATACAAATAACTTTACATGAAAAACAGAAGAGATTTCTTGGAATGCACTACAAGTGGAACATCTGACGTGTGCTTTTGTTACTTATTTAACTATCTAAAATGTCAAAATTAATTAGTAGTAGATTGTACTAGATTGTTCCGAAGTATCAAGTGCAATTTTTTCAATGGCGGCCAGGGCAAAGTGTATAGAATGATAAGTGGGTGAACTCCTTTCATTTTCCAGAAAAAAACTCTTTGACCACAGCGTAAAGCATAGTACTGAGTTCGATTTCACGCGAAATTTTCATACAAAATTTCGCGCGAAATCTGTTTCGGCGAAAATTTCGCTTGAAAATAAGCAAGTTTGGTACTGTGTTCTTCGCATGAAAAGTTGCTTTGAAGTTGCTTTCGCTTCGAAAACATAGATGGCACTGAAACATGTCGCGAATCATTTCACGCCAATTTAATTTGTGCAGTTCATTCTTTCGAGCGGAAAAGTGACATTTGGTGTTTCAATTTGAAAATGGAGCAGTGAAAATGTCTTTCCAATAAGAAAATCAATCGAAAAGTGAAATTCATGACATTTTATCCGTCAGAAATGAGCATTGTCTCTGCTTTTCTCAATTGTCAAAATTTTCGCTCGAAAGAATGAACAGATAATTGGGAAATGTCAAAGTTTCACGTGAACTCGAACTCAGTACCAGCCTTAAGAAGTTAGTTCCTAAAGGTTCAAGGTTAGTACGCTGCCGAGCCTGAATTCCTGTCTCCCTTTAAAATGCATGGGAAAAGAGTGACGGAATTCCGGACCTGAATTTTTTTTCAGGTCACTTGAGAAAATCGGTACGCTGCCCGTCCTGAAACGTTGCCTGAAAAGTGTCAGAATTTCAGTGTTGCTTTTCGCTCGTAGGTGGCTCTGCAGCACAAGTGGAGAGTTTTTTCAGGCACGAGGTGCCTGAATTAAATGGTCTGCTATTTATTTGGTCACGGAAAGCAATCATTTTGGCCATTTTGACCGCGCGTCAAATTTGAATTTTGTTTGAAAATTTGAAATTTGTTGTACGTCGGAACTTTCTGTCTTCTAATTTTAAGGCTGGTACTGAGTTCGAGTTCACGTGAAATTTTGACATTTCCCCATTATCTGACCATTCTTTCGAGCGAAAATTTTGACAACAGAGAAAAGCAGAGACACTGCTCATTCTTGACGGATAAAATGTCAAGCATTTCAATTTTCGATCGATTTTCTTATTGGAAAGTCATTTTTTTTTTTTCCCTCCGGTTTTCTGCACTTTCGCAGAAAAGGTCTTGGCTTCCTGACCAGCAGGCATCAGCCAACGTGTACACGATTAGTAAACTTTCTTCAATTATCGATTTAATCGATTTAGTACATACACAAATTGCGTATTAAGAACGCGCACTTTTTCATATAAAACAAACAAACATAGAACACAAAGGCATCTCGAAACAACGCGACGACGCGAACACGCAGTTCAAGACACGATGATTCATGTCTTGTCAATTCCAGAGAAAGACCGTCCTTCGGAGAAAAACAGACACTGCAGTTCTCCGGCTACAACCTATCACCGCAAGAGACAACACACGAATGGGGAAAGTCATTTGCACTGCTCAATTTTCAAATTCAAACACTAAATGTCACTTTTTCGCTCGAAAGAATGAACTGCACAAACTAAATTTGCGTGAAATGATTGACAACATGTTTCAGTGCCATCTATGTTTTCGAAGCGAAAGCAACTTCAAAGCAACTTTTCATGCTAAGAACACAGTACCAAACTTGCTTATTTTCAAGCTAAATTTTCGCCGAAACAGATTTCACGTGAAATTTTGTATGAAAATTTCACGTGAAATCGAACTCAGTACTATGCTTTATGCGTAGGATAGTTCGTGCAGAACTTGAAGCAATGATTTTCCAGCACATTTGGTTTTTTTGGCAGATACGTTTGCTAGGAAGCACTTTAATTAGCTGGTTGGTTAATTGAATTAGTGCGACGTTATAAAAGATCTGTTCGCGTACTTCAGCAAACTGCAGCGGTAACATAATTTGACTTCTTTTTGCTGCAAAATTTGGCTTGAAGCAATTATGCGAATCTATTTGAATATATTATAATAGATTCAGGTACGCGAACAGACCTAAAGTTTTCAACACCGCATGTGTACGCGATATGAAATGCATGGATGGAAATTATGTATTCGTGTGAAGGAAATATATATCAAATAAACAATTATTAAATAGATTACATAATTGTTTTACTTCGAAAAACTACGCCTATTTTCATTCAGTCTAATTGAATTTAAAGTGAAAGTAGTTTTTAAAATTTGCTACTAGAACTTGGTTTCTTTCATAAACTTTGGTTTGGTTCATAATATAGCAGTATGATGAGGCAGCAAACCTGAATGAATTTAAAATTGAAGAGCTGAAAGAAGCATTGATGGAATAGTAACATAGTATTTCACATACAGTTGGTAGATTGTAAAGGTTATTTTCAAAGAAAGCTAATTTCTAAATCCCATGCCGCCAAAGTTGAGAGCAATTAACTGTCACTTTGTAATATTCTACACTTCTCTACACGAAAATTTTTCCGTGTAGAAATAAATAGCACAACGAGTGTCCGGAATTCAGGCTCGCCAGCGTACTAACCTTCAGTAAGCGAACCTTCGTCGCGTCCGCTCCGTTTTATGACCGGACGCATCGATGATCATTGATAGTGCGTCGCGTCCGCTCCGTCTGTCAAAGGTAGTGGTGGTCAGTTTAGTTATTTTCGTGGTGTAAAATTCATATTCGAACGCGGGAGTAGTTTGAGCTGTTTTGTGATTTGTTGGTTAGTAGCTAAACGTTTGAAAGAAACAATGTTTCATCTTAATTGCACAGTATGTATTGCATATTCAGACATTTTTGATCTACTCCAAACGAAATATTTGGCAGTCATAGGTGGACACTGGTATTTTACAAAAAATATTGATAAATGTTTATTTATCTGGAACTATTCATCCACCAGGGGAAAAGAGATGGCGTTACAATGACCACATCATTAATTTAGCATGGTACACTAACGTAAACACTTGTTTTACATTTCTACTCGGGTGTTTGGTTTCGGAATAAATCAGACTTTCGAACTATAATACTGTTGTGATCTATCGTTAAACACCTTTTGTGGGTTCGATATTCTTCACATTCGTGAAATAAAACAGTTTCTTTTAAAACACTAATTACACTTTTATTATTAACACTATTAATTATTTACACTTTATATTTGCACTACTATAATCTCGCGTTACAATTTAACACTTTTTCAATTTAATTATCGCACTATAATTACTCGCACTTTATCGCTTTTAATTAATCGCGCCCGGATACACTAAACTGCTGTATCGCGCCTTTACGCTGTCTTCGCCATCTACTGAATGATCGCTAGTACTTCTCGTGGTGGTATTTATAGTGGTGCCAAATGTGTCTCGGGTTCTCGAGTGTTCTGCTTTTGCTTTCTAGAGGGCTCTATGACTATTGTGTGGAAGATGGGAATTTCCGTTGCCAGGCGAGATCTGCCTCATGGGTTTGAGGCTCTGGAATGTTCCCTTTTTACATTCTAGACTATTATTCTACGTTTTATCCATAGATTGTTATTGTGTATTGGCTATTTATAGATTGTTTACGGGTTTTGGCTATTTATAGATTGTTTACGGTTTTTGGCTATTTATAGATTGTTTCTAGCATTTTCTGGCGCCACCACAACGTCATACGATTCGTTTGGCGTGCATGCAACACTACCCCCTCCTTAGACCTGTTCGTCCCGAACAGATTCGTCGTCATCCATTGCGTTATTTCCATGGTACGGGGCAAGTCGGTCTAGGTGCACGACCTTTATTTTCGACCGGTGTTTTCGTTGCGTCCGCCAGACACCTTCGTCACGCCGTTCGTTGTACGATCCTTCCCATTCCGGTTGTAGACTAGGACGTACGTTCCACACCAAATTGTTTTTCGGAAATCCATTTAAAGTCGCTTTCAACTCGTTCAGCTTCGTTTTCGCTTTCTTCACTGCTTGATGAATAGAGTCCGGCCGTTGGCGCTGCCATCGCTTCGAAACGCACCTCGCTGCCGTTATACGGTCCTCCAGCGATATCCCAGATTTCGGTCCAATATGCAGTCTTCGAGAAATATTACCCATTACACATTTCCGCTCAGATCCGGATGCAAATTTCTTCGTTGTTTTGCTGCATTTTGTGCCACCCTGCGATGCCTCTAACGGGTTTTCCTCTTTTTCCGCCAAAACGCCTACTCGTCTCGCAGCCACGCATATGTGATCCTCTTTTTCTTCTATTCGATGTTTCCATCCTGATCGACGAGCTAATGATACTTCGTTGCTCCTCCCCTTGATTTTCCGCTCTCCCAAATCCAGGTTGAAACCATGAGAGCCCAGGAAGTCCATTCCAAGTATACACTCGTCCGTTATCTCCGCTACCAGGAACTGATGCTCAAACACCATATTTCCAAGCTGTATCGGCAGAACGATTTCTCCAAGAACTCGCGTAGAATCACCCGTTACCGTCTGAAGCACGTACTTTTCAACGTTATTAAGTTTCCAGGACTTAGCCATATCCGCTCTCAGGATCGACCTAGCAGCTCCAGTGTCGATGATGATTTTACAAGCTTCGTTACTGACTTTCCCCTGCAGACTCAAGTTATTCCCGCTAACCTGCAACCTGGCAACGGTGATCGTTTCAGGTTTACCAGTGTTGCAGTCACACCGCTGAACTTCAAACTTGTTTCCTACTGGTCTCGCTGCCATTCTCCAAGAGTAAGTGGCTTTGTTTGACCGTCCAGACTCATCGCTTTGCCTGAGCCTTGTTGGGCATCCTTCACAGTACCTAGTTTGGTACTTCCTGTAGCAATCACGACTCAGATGTCCGCTCTTTTTGCAGTTCCAGCATCGAGGAACTCTGCTATGCACAAATTCCGGACAATACGTCGATTTCCAGTTTCTGCGACAGTCACGCCTCAAGTGACCCTTTTCTCCGCAATTCCAACACTGAGGGGCTCCAATTCTCCTTGATTCCCTGGAGATGTTGGCTTTCCTGCACATACATTCCTCTCGTACTTCACAGAATCTAACATTTTTCCGCGACGCCAGCTTCGCCGATTCGTAGATGAGAGCGTGGGCCAAAGACTCCTTCAGCGTCCGTTTTCCAGCCAAACGAAGTGCTATTTGAAGCTCTTCATCACGCACTCCCTGGATGAAAGCATTTTTCGCCGTTTCATCCCGGTGCTCTGGATCAGACCTGGGGTAGGACAGAAGTGTTAATCGCTCAACATCCTGAGCCAACTCCTGCAACGTCTCCCCTGGCTTCTGTGTCCGTGTTCTCAGCTGTGATCGATGAACTTCTTTTAGGTGGTCTTCGCCGTACCGCATATGCAAAGCATTCGTCACACTTGAATAGCTGAAGCTATCGTCCTCTGGAATTGTCAGAAGAACTTCCGCTGCGGCCCCTCTCAATGACACTATCAGATGTAGCGCTCGCTGTTGATCGCTCCAGTTGTTAAACTCTGCAACTGCCTCAAACTGCTTTTTGTAGATGGTCAAAGAAGTTTGCCCATCAAAAGTTGGTGCTTTGAGTGCTTTATTGGCTCTTGATTCAGCTGACACAATTCCCACGGCTTTCACGCGCTCCAAATCCGATTTCAGCAAATCTATTTCCTCTCTAAGCATTGCCAGCTTCCGCTCTTGCTTCTCGCACTCCACGTTCAACTCGGCCAATGTTAGTTCACTCACTTTTGGCATTGTTCCTCGACTAGTCCTCTCAACTTTTCTCAATTATCACTTTAGTCCACTCAACTTTTCACAAATTTCAATTAGTCCGCGCAATTTACAATGCTCACTGTCCGAAACTTTTAACTTTTTGCTTAGTCCGCGCACTTATTAATTTTCACTTTTCAAACAAATTCACTGTCCAGTACTTCACTAAAAGTCACTTTTCAAATCACGAACGCGACAGAATCCCACTTCTGACACCAGTTGTTGTGATCTATCGTTAAACACCTTTTGTGGGTTCGATATTCTTCACATTCGTGAAATAAAACAGTTTCTTTTAAAACACTAATTACACTTTTATTATTAACACTATTAATTATTTACACTTTATATTTGCACTACTATAATCTCGCGTTACAATTTAACACTTTTTCAATTTAATTATCGCACTATAATTACTCGCACTTTATCGCTTTTAATTAATCGCGCCCGGATACACTAAACTGCTGTATCGCGCCTTTACGCTGTCTTCGCCATCTACTGAATGATCGCTAGTACTTCTCGTGGTGGTATTTATAGTGGTGCCAAATGTGTCTCGGGTTCTCGAGTGTTCTGCTTTTGCTTTCTAGAGGGCTCTATGACTATTGTGTGGAAGATGGGAATTTCCGTTGCCAGGCGAGATCTGCCTCATGGGTTTGAGGCTCTGGAATGTTCCCTTTTTACATTCTAGACTATTATTCTACGTTTTATCCATAGATTGTTATTGTGTATTGGCTATTTATAGATTGTTTACGGGTTTTGGCTATTTATAGATTGTTTACGGTTTTTGGCTATTTATAGATTGTTTCTAGCATTTTCTGGCGCCACCACAACGTCATACGATTCGTTTGGCGTGCATGCAACAATACGTTACAGCTACTATTATTTTTGTCGCGTTATTTTCAAGCATGGTATTTCTGAAAAGCTCTCAATGAAATTTTAAGCGCAACAATCGCGAAGATAAATGAAAGAGAAACTAATTTAATACAGACATCAATTTAATCGGTTCAATAAATATTGACGGTTTTTTTTATAACTATCGCTCCGTCTTCCAATGCAAAGTATAGCCAAACCAAAGATGAGTCTGCGGCCGTAATCGTCTGTCAAAACTGACCGGTTTTAGAGCAAAAAAGGCACTTTTTGACGTACGCAAACATGAGTGAATTTAAGTGCCCATACAACGCATAAGCGAACGTTTGTCAAGTCGTATCTCATTACCACTTTACGTACGGGCAGTTCATAGTAAAAATTGAGCAAAAGGTTGCTTAAGGAGCATGCCACTTTTCTGGCTGTTCGGTAAGTTAAGCTAGAGTTACAATCAATGCAACCAACATTTGTTGCACGTCAAAATGAGTTTGAACCCATGAGAACGTATGAGAGCAGTTACAATGATGCAACACAACTTTGCTTGGCAGCAGAGTTTGCTCATATCTCAAACTTGGCATGGCAACAACATTTTTGAAAATATCCAATTCCACCTGTTCCTATGAGAGTCCGGGAAATGGGAAATGTCATATGTAAATGACAATCAGAATTTGTATTTTTTTTTGTCTCATTTTTGCTTTCAGAAGCATTTTGGCATCCGAGCAGTTTAGAAGTGTCCAGTTGCATCCTGTGTTCCCGTCCCTATTGATAGGCACCGAAGAGATATCAATAGCTGTTAATTGTACTGTAAATTTAAGGTTCAGTTATTTTTCGTAGTGATAAATTGTGATTATAGTGTTTGTCCTTTTGGAACAAAGAAACCGTAAGTAAGAATTTTTATATATTTGGTGCACACGTGTATAGATATTGGTACAAAATTAAAAAGTATTAGCTTTTGATGGACGATGGCGTCCGACGTGGAGCCGCCAGACAGAATTTTCGCAAAATCGGAAAATTCAGGTGATGTGGGTAAAATTAGAACGGCTAGATTGACGAAAGCGGCACGGAAACATGGTGCTGATTATATTTCTAATGATCAAATTCCTATTAAAAAAAGATCGAATGAAGTTAAAAATGTTGAATTTAGGGCAGTTGAAAATGTGATCTCCACTGAATCTTTAGACATAACCTCTATGGAAAATGTGGCTACTTTAGATGTAAGAGAAGCAGGTATTACACCTATGAATGTTAAAAGTGATAACAGTGCTGGTTTTTCTAATAAGTTTTCGAATAGATATGTTGAAGACAATAGGAACAAATATACTGTGATTGTGCAAAAGTTAGATGTAAATGGGATTAGACAAATTTTCAAGCCAATTCATTTCTTATTGGCTACAGAAAATAAAAATTTGGGAATTTGTGAATCCGACCGGGGAGGATATAATGTAATTAGACTTTATTTTACCAAAGCTGTAGATGCGAATAGATTCTTGGACAGTGGTCTGGCTGAGAGCTTGGGCTGCACAAGTTTCATTCCAAATAACTTAATATACAGGTACGGAATAATCAGAGGTATTCCTCAAGATGTCCCTGCTGAAAAATTTATTAAGTTTGGTGTTCCTTGTAATAACAAGGGAGTTCCCTTGAAAGAATGTTTAATACATGCAGCTGACAGAATCCACATAAGAGACAAAGAGAATCGAGAGAAGTTTATTCCTTCTCAATCAATTAAGATAACCTTCAAGAGCAATGAATTACCTGAATTTATTAAACTTAATTATGTTAGAATTCCTGTTGACCACTTTATTTTTAGACCTAGACTATGTTCAAATTGTGGGAGGTTTGGACATACCAACAAGATATGCAAAGCAAATAACCCAAGGTGCCTTAAATGTGGAGAGGTGGCATGTGACAAAAGCTGCCAAACGGTTAAATGCATTTTATGCAATAGTGCGGATCATGACTGGACAAATGTAAAATGTCCTAGAAGATTAAAAGAAGAAATGATCATGGAGTTAGCATCGATAAAGAATATTACGCCTTTTGAGGTGAGGATGAAATTCACGAATGACAAAGGTAATAGTTTTGCGTTACTTAATGAATTTAATCTGAGTGAAGATTTTCCTGAATTACCTACAAATAAGAACAACAATAAATTAAACATAACAAGAAATAGTAATGCTGAAGCAAACAGAATTTTAACAAAAAAGAAATATGCAACAGTTGTAAAATTACAAGAACCTACCACCAATAGGCATCGGGAGATTAAAATAACTGAACCTAAAGAAAGAATAATTCCGGTATTTGAAAGAGAAAATTACCTCAAGTCAACTGAAAATGAAAGACTTATGGATTTTCTGAGTAAGGAAGGTATCCTAAATGATATCCCTAAAAACAACAAAGACTTTATTACTTTGATGTACTCCGTAATTGATAAATTAGTCAAGAATTTTGAATTTAAAAATAATAAGAGTAATAAAAATGAGAAAACTGAAAACCCATGTACAGAAAATTTACCTATAGATTAAAGTGTGTTTCTTATATAGTAAGCTTAGATTGGGAAATAGTATAGTTAATAGATCTTTTTTATATCAGTAGTAATGAAAATATTACAACATAATATTCAAGGTCTGTACAAAAATAGAGAAACCTTGGAAATCATTATGAAAAGGAATTGGATTGATATAGCTTGCTTATCAGAGACGTTAACAAACGCGAACTTCAAATATACTAACATGTTAAATGGATTTAATACAATTGTAAAAAGTAGAGAAAGTGCGCTAGGAGGAGGAGTAGCTATTGTTATTAACAAAGATATTGATTTTTCTGTTATCAAGCTGAAAACTGAAATAGAAGCAGTCGCTATTAAATTAAAAAACCTCAACATCCCTGTAATCATTGTTTCAATTTACTGCCCGCCTGATCTCGAAAACATTTTCTTTGAAAGAGAATTAGGTGTATTGATTAGAGAATTACCTCATGATGTACTGACTGTGTTTTGCGGTGATTTTAATGCTAGGAGAATGGATTGGGGTGATCATAAGAACAACAGAAAAGGGAACATCCTAAGAAACATCATGCAGGTCTTCGGGTTGAGCTGCTTAAATAATGGATCGTTCACCTATGTACATAAAGGATGTCATGGGAGAGGTGGGTACTCCGTACCAGACCTAACCCTTGTGAATAAAACAATTAAAAAGCTCAAGTGGTCTGTACACTTTAATGATATTAGCAATAGTGGTCACAAACCAATAATTTTTTCCTTTAAATTAAAGAAAAATAACAATGTAAAAACTAAAATCAACAGAAACAAACTCAAAGTAAATATTTCTCAACATATATTCAGCGAGGACCTTGGCAGAATTACCTCTGAAATGCAAGAACTGATGGAAAATTGCTCAAACAAGACACACAAACACAAATTTATACCTAAATATTGGTGGAAAGAGACATTAAGAGAAAAATGGAATTTTAAGAAAGGAATGACCAGGATCTTCGAAGCAGTAAGGACTCCACACATGTGTAGTAAAATGAGGAACGCTAATAAAGAATGGTGCCAGGCGGTCAAAGAGGA
Organism: Nemotelus pantherinus; assembly: GCA_963978885.1. Lineage (NCBI taxonomy): Eukaryota > Metazoa > Arthropoda > Insecta > Diptera > Stratiomyidae > Nemotelus > Nemotelus pantherinus. Next base: position 73,596,202 of record OZ022265.1, on the reverse strand, counting down.
AAAAAGGAAAGCTTGGAGTGAGATCGTGTCTAAGATTGGCGAAAGGGGTAATGAACGAGATATGTGGAGACTTTTGAATAATATTAAAAGTAAGCAGTCAAACAATGCTGGAAACAGGTGGGAACCAGTCAACAGTCTTCCTTTCCTTAATCTAATAAAAAGCAAAATTAACACAAGCAATTGGTCAAGTAATTGTCTACCTTTACCTCAAATTCCTATCTCTTTTGAGATACACGAGCTGGAAAGGGTCCTGGATAATCATAAAAAGAGGTCGGCCCCGGGCGTAGATAAGATCTCTTATGATCTGATTAATTGTATGAACTCAACTAGTAAAGAAAATTGTGTTAAAGCTGCTAATGACCTAATTAATAATAGGACCAATTTAGAGACTTACCTTAAAATTAAGGTAGTCCCGATTCTCAAACCTAACAAAGATCCAGCGCTACTAAATAGTTTCAGACCTATTTCCCTTATTAATGTTTTTATTAAAATTATTAATAACATGGTCAAAAATAGATGTATGGTTGAGCACAACATACAAAACCACATTCCTCAGAACTCATATGCTTATGTCCCTGGTAAATCCATTAACTCTTGTCTGAATCATCTAGACAATATGTTATGGAATGCTAGAAATAATAATAAGGTCATTATGCTAGCAATATTGGATTTAGAAAATGCATATGAGGGGGTTGACCTGGAATTATTACATAAATTATTGATTCAAATCATTCCTGAAAACCTGTTTCTGGATTGCAAATTTTTTGTCCAAAAGATCGGTCTGTTTGGAAGACTGCTCATTAAATATTAAAAATGGTCTTCCGCAGGGGGATGTGCTCAGCCCACTTCTTTTCAACCTATATACTAGATCTTTTCATGACTTGACTCTGTCTTCCTCCTGCATCCTACAGTATGCGGATGACTTTTTGATTATGACGACAGACAAGAATATGGACACATGTAGAAATCTGTTGCAATATTCTATTAGGAAGTTTGAAAATAATTGTAACAAAATTAGGTTAAAAGTAAATCCTCTAAAATGCAAATTAATATGCATAAAAAATGGCAATCCGGTACTGCAACCACTTATTTATAATAATACACCCGTGGACTGGTCCAATGAAGTTAAATACCTTGGTAAAACAATTAACTCTAAATATACAATAAAAAATGATCTTCAGGAAATTAAAAATAGTATTGACAGACCAATAAACTTGATGAATATGGTCACTGGCAAGAAAAGTGGGCTATCTCCGCACAAAAGTCTAGTCCTTTACAAGGCGTTAGTGAGACCTAGATTGGAAAACCACATATCTGCCAACATGGGGGCTCCTAATTATTTCTTTTCCAACTTAGATTCCTTAAAAGCTAAAATACTGAAAAGGTGCATGGGACTGTCGGCCCAAGCCCCAAGCTGTGTAGCTTTTGCTATGGCGAACGAGATACCATCTTACTACAGAGCCTTGTGGTACACTACAAGAGATGTCATCAAACTGAAAGTGGACAACATAGATCTATATAGAAGTGCGAGAATGTCCCCAGCCAAATCGAATTATGGTGTGGTGTTTGCAAGGTTCGGAGAATTGCTTGATGACTTCAGACCTGGTGTTGATAGAAATGCCCCATCAAACATCACTGCTATATGTAAAAATACTGGACCTTTTAGTGGTTTGACTGGTAACCAACTGAACAGCATGACTAGAACCACCTTCAACAACTTAAGAAGTGAGGAATTGAATAATGGTTTCGATATTGTGGCGGCAGATGGTGCAAAGTCGGATGCAGGAGCGGCATGTGCTGTTATGGGGGATAATGTTGAATTTAATTGTGGTTTCTCGCTAGCCTCTGCGACTGAGGTAGTTAACACAGAGCTGGCAGCAATAATGTGTGCTGTAGAAAAAGGTATCAACCTGGGTCTGGGTAAGATAACCATCCTGTCGGACAGCAATAAAGCCTGCATGCTACTAGATGTACCCTCATCGAAGAACCAGATTATACATAAAATATGGGACTTATTAGCAGCCAATAGAGATGTGATAGTCAGAGTCATCTGGGCACCGGGTCACAGGGGGATCCCTCTGATGGAAAAGGTAGACAGTCTGGCCAAAGCTGCAATTTTAGAGGGTTCACCCCTGATGTTGCCGCTATGCATTAATGATATCATGTCATTAGCCTGGCGTGAAATTAAAAGGTCTTGGCAAATCAAATATGGGGAAATGGCAAGAGGCTTGATGAGATGTCCGTGGTTGGAGACGGACCTGGCCTTCAGAGAACACACATGGTTTAGCAGTTTTCAGGGGAGTAACAGAAGTGTTAAAATAATTAATAGATTATTCACAGGCAAGGCGTACAATAACCAAAGACTTTTTAAGACTAAACTAATTGAGGATCCAAAATGCGAATTCTGCAATGAAATAGATTCTATTGATCACAAAATTTTCAAGTGTCCTAATTATAATTTAACCAGAAGGGACTTTGGCTTTTTTAGAAAATATAACTCATCTAACAGACTTCTGGTTGAGCATAAGAAGGAGATGCTCTTAGAGTTAGCTAAATTCTTGGAGCTAAGCAAGATTGACATATAAAACAAGATATTAGATATAGTCACGGAAGATGCGGGATTTAACTATAGAGTTTTAAGTCTTATTTAATTGTTATACAATAAACATGTGTGCATCAAATATTCAACGGTTTCTTCTTGATTATGAATTATGGTGACATGACACTATAGTTGGGATTTATGGATGTTTTTACCTAACTAAATTAAATTACTTGAATTTGAATTTGTTTATATTATTCTTTTTAATTTCCTATTAAAATAGAAAAGAAATAAGATGTTATATGTAAGACTTTTCTGTTCAATCATAGGTCAATACAGTTTGGATATTATGTACTATTAACCTTAAATTATACGATTGCTTCTTGTTTGGAAACTTATTTCAATAGACTAAGATGATTTTATATATAATATGGTGCGTTACTAACTTCTATATTATAATCTCCTTATCCATTTAACTCCTTTACCCAATATCCTTTGTTTCTTTGGACAAAGCTCACAAGTAACTGCCAAATGTGTTAACAAATCAATCGAATCCGATGGCCATTACCACTGGTTGAAGGCCAACCCAGTTTCCTTGGAAATAGGAACAATTAACCGGAAAAAAAAAAAAAAAAAAAGTCTCATTTTTGCTTTACATTATACGAGTACTCCGCAGCTTTTAGAGGATCAAATATTCACTGATATCTCTTTCCGAGACTTTAAAGGATCCAAATTATCGAACAGCAATTTCTTTAATATAGCCAGTGACAGATGACAGTAAATGTTGTGTTGCATTGATTGTAACTCGTTCCACCAACAAAACTTGGCAGCAAATGTTGGTTGCATTGATTGTAACTCAAGCATTATGTTTGGGTGCAACATATGCTTTGCGTGGTTTACCTCGGCGCATACGTCAACGTACGGACGCAGACTCATCACTAGTTGGACCTTATATGGAAACTGTGAAATTCAACTCAGTCGGAGCGGACGCGACGGACGCGACGCAGGTTCGCTATCTGAACCTTATATGCCGTTCACACTACACTCTAAATCAGGCGATTTCGATCAGCTGATCGCTTTAGAGCTAAATCAACTTAAATCTACCTGATTAAGCATAGTACTGAGTTCGATTTCACGTGAAGTTTTCATACAAAATTTCACGTGAAATCTGTTTCGGCGAAAATTTAGCTTGAAAATAAGCAAGTTTGGTAATGTGTTCTTAGCATGAAAAGTTGTTTTGAAGTTGCTTTCGCTTTGAAAACATAGATGGCACTGAAACATGTTGTTAATCATTTCACGCCAATTTAGTTTGTGCAGTTCATTCTTCAAAATCGATCGAAAATTGAAATTCTTGGCATTTTATCCATCAAAAATGAGCAGTGTCTCTGCTTTTCTCTGTTGTCAAAATTTTCGCTCGAAAGAATGGTCAGATAATGGGGAAATGTCAAAATTTCACGTGAACTCGAACTCAGTACCAGCCTTTACCCATACATTTTTTTGTCCCTGGCGAATTTTTCTCAGAGCGCGGCGAATTCCATCCGTGAGAGCGAGAGTAGATTTGAATGAAATGTCATTCGAATTTCGTCCTAAAATAGCAAAAATTGAATAAAAAAGGAAAATGTGAGTTGTACAAAGTGAAAAGAAAATGTTCTTGCCTGTTCCTGCACCATTTTCAACAACTTTCACGCAAAAAAGATTGTACACATAAATTCGAATGACATTTCTCTCTCTAAATCTCCTCATTCTAAATCACTTCGGGTAGTGTGAACGCTTACCTGATTAACTTTGACAGCTTCTAAATCTATTTGATTTAGAGTGTAGTGTGAACGGCTTATTAACCAGCGTGCGGAGGCCGTATATGTATACGGACCAAAAATCCAGTGAACTGGCCTGAGATTGTATTGTTGATCAGCCTGGAAAATTGAAAGAAATCGCATGGAACAGAAAGAGGTGCAAGATAAGATTCGACAACTACATACTCAGGCTAGATTTTTTGTTGCTCACATACGGCTCACTCTCGCGAAAAATACCAACACACTCTCAGGTCGCTTTGACAGATAATGCATTGCGTAAAGGCGGCTTTAGATATGCGGTGTTTGTCAAATACCGAGCACCTAGTTTGGCAAACTTCGCATGTGTGGTTGGGTTCAATCCATGGTTCAATGCCTTCTAGAAGTACGGGCCGTAATGCAGAATGATGACGTCAGAGTTTGCGGGAACAATGTCGCGAAAAACACACGTAGTCTTATGAGACGTCCGCGGGAAAATGTTAATTGTACAGGTTGTGCTAAACACATTGAACTGAAAACAACGTGAGATCCGCGGAACAGTGCTAGTGAACAGTTAAAACACAAATTAATGCGGTGCGTGCGGTATAATTGGAAAAATTCGCTACGAAATGTTTATCGGTTGGTGTTAGGTTATGTGATGTTTCGTGTCGATTTACTGTCGATACAATTAATTGATACAAAATGAAAATTATGACTAAATATTATTATTACAACGCATCCACGCACAAAAAACTAACGTTTTATTCACATTTTAGTCAAAAAACCGCAAGTGAAATCTCCGTGTACATCGGCACTGCCTCGTGGAAATGTCAAAACTCCCCGAATAACTGACGTCATAGCTAAAACGATTACGTAGCCTGACGGTCCGTACTTCTAGGAGGCATTGTTGGGTGGCTCGCCTAGTGCTTGCCCTAGGCCAAGCACAAACATTCGGGTGCTCGGTATTCCCGTAGTTTGTCGAACTTCCAACTCACATCAAAGTAGAAAGTCAAAAACAAACACCGCATATCTAAAGCCGCCTTAAATGGAGGCAATTACAAGCTCAAAGTGGTTTTTTTTTGGAAAATAGAAGAAGTCCAGCCAGTTATCTTTTCCTACACTTTGGCCATGGTTTGACACTTTTCAGTATTTTTCAGTAACTGAGATCCTAATAAAATTTCATCGTACTTCAGAGAAATTTTCAGTTTTCAGAAAAACGGAGTACGGAAACGGCTTCATTGCAATTAACCGCAATTAATCGTAGTACGGCAACATTCCTAATGTAAAATGTATGTTATATATCTGTGTAAAAATCACAGAGATAGTATATAAATGGAGTTGATACGTCCATAAAAAACACACTGGAGGGGAAGGTATCAAAATTTCTCTATTATAATGTCAATTTCCCCTCCAAGATTACTCATAGAGGTATAAGACATTAAGAGTGGTGGTATAGAAGCATTCTGTCTCGAGGTCACCCATATCCACAAATTATTTCAATACAACGAAATATCTTTCGGGGTGTAGATCAGTTGCTCGTTTTGGGGGCAGTAACATGGCGCGCATATTTGAAAAAATAGGAAAATATTAAAATTCAAGGAACAATATGCGTATATTTAAAATTTGAAGGTAATCTACGCTTTACATTGTGGCCGGTCATTGTTCTTCAGTATTAATATTTTTCAATAAATTGAAATATATGGTTTCTCAAGGAAAAATTAGTCATTAAATTAAAATATTTGCTTCTAAAAAGTAGAACGAAACGAATCTTATTGTTGAATTGTTGAAGAACTATATATTAGGTCTGTTTCCGTACTTGAATCTATTATAATATATTAAAATAGATTCGCAGTAAGTCGTTTCCGTACTTTTGCTGCAAGCCAAATTTTGCAGCAAAAAGAAGCCAGCTGCCAAATTCTGTTACTGCTGCAGTTTGCTGAAAGTACGGAAACAGACCTATTATTATCTTGCAACATTTTCATTAATTGCATTAACGCAATTTAACCACTGTGCGCAGGTTAATGAGAAAATTATTATCATTTCATTACGTTTGCTTACAATGATAAATTTGAACTTTTGTATGCAAATGAGGTGCCGAATTTCCTACTACCTCCCTCTTCCTTTTTAACCGGGCTTGGGACCGGCTTCGGCGGAATTAAGGCAAACCGCAGATTTTTTTAGGCTCTTTTTATTTACATGAATTCATTCTTATTAAATTAACCTGAATTTATGATAGTCGAAACCATACCATTTTAATAAGTTTCTTATTTTAGCATATGTTATAATAGCAAACAGCACAAATTTTTCCAAAAATTATAATTTTTTCCTTGTAAATGTTCGCTACTAATAATCGTAGATTTTTTTCTGTTCGAATTTTATTTAGGTCGACCGACATTTTTTTTGATATCTTCAAACTAAAATCAGTTGCCCCTGTGAATGAGCTTCTAAGCCTACTTCATTGGCATTTCCACCATTTTGGAATCCAAGAGAAACTGTCAGGTACCCAGGTGTCAGATACGTGGGCCAGCAGACGAGCACTTGAGTCGGCATCACACAATTGCACTAAAATTACTGGTTTTCAGCCACGCCAAGTACTCAAAACTACTTAATTTGGATTACAGACTTTACCATAAGGTAAATGGTAAGTACTTACCTGTAGAAAGTTCACCCAGGCAGGCAGGAGCCCGTATTTTTTGAACAACACTTCACTTCACATTTCGTTGCCGATGTTTTGATAGAAACTGAAGGTGTCACTGCCACTTTTAACCGTATCTTATACTTCTAATGACTTTCTACACTTTTAGCACTCGCGTCACTAAATTTGGTTTGAAAACACAGCTTGTTCAAGCTAATTTCATCTCAAAATCAATGGCATACTTGAAAATTGTTTGGTTTGTTTGTGTGTGCGATTTGACATTGACTCCTGGGTACTTGACAGCACCCCCTAAAGCTTGAGAGGTGGAGGCGAGGGGGAGAGCTCCTCAGTGGATTCGTATTTCTCGGCTATTTACTGTGACCCATTACATCTTGTTATTCTTGACGGTTCTCTTAATTTCCGCAAGTGCTTTGGTCATATTGTTTGCTTTCTCTTGGAGGCTTTTTTGTTTCTTAATTGTGCTCGTGTTTATATTCTCATTGAGTGCGCGAGTACTGGTTTTTTCTTTAAAGCCGTTACTTTTTTGACTACTTCATTGACGTGGCAAAATCCCACAAGAGGGTGCTATCTAAATCTGACACAGACACACACCAAACTTACCTGAGACACTTACCGCTTATTTTCCGGAGATACTCTCCATAAGTTATCTGAGACATTGCTTAGCGTGGACACTTTTCAGTAACTATCGTTATTAACCCTTCGTTAATATCGTTATTAACCATTAATTTTTTTTTCTCTCGCAGTTTATCAAATAATAATTTTTGATATTATGGCACTTTGTACAGCCATCAACTGCGTTAATAAGAAGGATACTTCTCCCTTCGTTATATGTGCGGGTTTCTGTGCGCAAACGTTCCATTCAAAATGCGTTTCCCTGCCTGGAAAATGATCCGATGATATCTTAAAACGCGAGTCAGGTATTTACTGGTTCTGCGATAAATGCAGGAAACACTCCATGGTATCTTATGCCTCTCGGCTGCGTCTGGCGTAATCTGCTATCGACGTTCTCTTTCGTTCCCTTTCGAAATTGACTGAGGATCTTAGCACAAGTAGCAATGAGGCTGATGAGCTGTTTCGTACTGCAATAATTGAGCAGCCTTCTTCGCCACCGCATGGAACGTCAGCTGACTACTCCGTTGCTGCCATTGAACGCCCACATGGATCATCTGCTGCCATGTGAACTCGATCACAGACACAGACGCAGAACCTTGCGTTAACAGCGAAGGGAGCTCAACAACATCAATCACTACCAGGTAGTTACCAACAACTGCTGAGCCCATTACTGCTTACGCCTCAACCAGTACATACTAGCTTATCTGGGCAATTTGCCCCATCTTTATCTTTGGATAATATGCACGTGCTGCAACAATCTCTTGATACACAGGAACAGCTGCCAAGCCCGTTACTGCCAGCGACTCAACCTTTGCCTGTATCTATTGGCCTACTTTTGCAACCTGCTATTTCTGTGCAATACACCAACTCGACCTCCAAACCTCGTACCGACGTTACAGGAACGCATGTAGCTCCTCAAATTCGACCCAGTGTGCATGTCGAATCTTCTGGGCCAAATGGTGCACTTCCCTACGTTAAAGTGGTGAGTCCGCCGCTGCAAGTCTTCATATCCCGCATCGATTACAATATTTCAGCCGAGACCATTAAGCAATTTGCAGCTGCTAAGTTTGGCTACATGCCACCACTTCTTGTCTGCAAAAAACTAACGCCTGATAACTTACCAAGCCAGGAAGTGGCTTCTTTCTGTATACCTGTATCTGCTGGCATCAACGAGCTTCTACGAAAGGACTTCTGGCCTCCTGGTGTTCTGGTCAAAGAATTCACCAGAATTCCTCATAAGAATTTTCATCCGAGAGAAGCAAGGAGCTCCAGAGCTTAGGATTAAGACTTTATTATCAAAATGTCCCTGGTTTGAGGACCAAAACTAATGAGTTCAGGGCCTCTACCACTTTAGCTTCGGATGGTATAATATGCCTTACAGAAACCTGACTTACTGATGATATCTTCGATTCGGAAATCTTATCTGACAACTCGGTTTTCCGTAAAGACAGGGATCGTTTGAATAGTGGTAAATCCGATGGTGGAGGTGTTCTCATCGGTATTAATAAGGCACTTAACGGAACACTCTGTCGTGATATTCCTTTCTGTCCTCCTGTTGAGTGCATTTTTCTGCGTATTTCCTTACCTTCTGCCCAAACCTTAGTCGTTGCTTCAATATATATTCCCTGCAACCTTCCTCTGTCGATTTATGAACAATTTCTGGCGGAACTCTCTTCTTACCTCAACAGTCATTTTCCCACCGCTTACGTTCTGCTATGTGGTGATTTTAATCCTTCTACTCTAGATTGGGATGTTGACTATTCGGTTATCATCTCGACTAGTAGTATTTCTTTAATAACATCTTCGTTTCTCTTACTTTGTTCCCTCTCTCAGCTCAACAATATACCAAATGCCAGCAATAGAATTCTGGATCTCGCTTTGTCCAATATCCCAAAATCATCACTTTCTTTAAGCGCTGCTCTCTTTCCTTACGTTCCTCCTGATTCTCATAACGCCCCTCTTATTCTGGAAATTTCTAATATTCGTTCTATGAGGAATAAAATCCCATCTTTAATACGTTTCAACTTTCACAGGGCTGATTTCACCGGCATGGCGATTGAAATAAATAGAATTAAAAGTTTTTTTTTCGTGGCCTTGACGTTGATGATGCTTTGTGCAAGTTGTATAATTTCCTATCAAACCTTATTCCACTATTTACACCAACTGATCGTCCTAATAAACCGAACGAACCTCCATGGCTCAGCAGTGAGGTTTCAGTCGCACTTGAAGCCAGAAATGCAGCTCGTTACTTATATAAAAGATTTGGTTCACCTGTTGATCTTCTTTTGTATAAGGACCTTCGCTCTAAAGCGAAAGAAGTTGTCAGACAGGCGATGCGCTCCTACATTGCTGGCCTTGAAACATCAATTAGAACCAATCACCCGAAATCCTTTTGGTCATTCATCCGTTCCTTGAAAAATTGTCCTAGTATCCCCAATGGTATGCACTTGGGTGATACAGCTGCCTCCACTCCACAAGAAGTGTGTGAGCTTTTTGCTTCTTACTTTTCCTCTTTTTTCTCACAACAATCCTCTTCTAATTCCTTAAATCTTCCCTCCACATCCCAGTGGCGTGGCGTGACAATTTACCGAAGGGAAGCAATTGGTTGATGTCCATGGTTGATTACGCTTTCCGCAAATTCGTTACGTGTAATAGAACCCCTCTATAAAAGCACCCAAGAATTATTAACGGGGACGTGAGAGTAGACATTATGTATTCTTATGAAAATAAAAGTTCGCAGTCTCACACAATAAGAAACCATATCAATATTTATCAGTAAAATAATAACATTCCCAGAACTAGAAATATAATATTTTTGAAAGTGGTCAAACTTCGAAGAATTGAAAAGGTTTAAAAATCTGAAACTTTTTAGGGATGAAAACCTTGACTATTATGCTATCAATTATTTCGACATAAGCACTTGTAAAGAATGGTACAATATTCTCTTTGTTGTCAAGTATGCACCTTGCTGTTTTACGACGTTGTGGTGTTTCACAAATCAACCATAAATCGTTCCCAATTCCTGTGAAACTATTTCTTAAAGATTGTATTTTATCTTCAAATTTTGCCATTTTGGAATATGATACAGTATATTACATTGTTAGGACTGAAATATATCGAATAGTATGTTTTTTTAGAAAAAAATATTAAACAGAAAAATAGACTAAGAATCTTTAAGTAAAATAAAAAGCCCACTCTCACTATTAACGATCTCTCCGCCTCTATTAGCACTATCATTTTCAGTTATATATTCCACGAGTTATTTTAATATCTCTTTATTATAGAAAAATTGTTAAAAATAATCAACCATTAAAAGACCAACGTTTTGGAACTAATTTTGTAAGCCTTTTTTGACGAATAAATACAAAGCAAATAAACTTATTGTCGTTGTTGAAAAGCTAGTAATAGACTGGGCAAAAATTTGCATTCGCGTATACTATTGCACAATTTAGATAAAATTAAATCTAGTCGATGTACGAAAAAATGAATAAATATTGCGTTTTTATACATTTCTTTTATACATGTTTGCAATCCAGTTGTTTTGGCATTTATTACAGAGGCTCCTCAAGGCTTTGAATTTTCGGACAACATGCAAAACAAAGTTAAATGAACGGGACGCATTTTGGTTATCAGAAACATCTGTGAGATTTATGAAAGTTTCTTTAACTGCACCGAAAGAAGTAATGTAACCAAAGGTTGTTGAAAGTTGTGATCGATGTGATATATCAGTTGTTTCATCTATTATTATTGCTATGAATTTGCTTTACTTAATTTCATTACAATGAGATCGTTTTGAAACTAATGAGATCGTTTTGAATATAATTTGGTGAAAAAAACATATGCTTGGTCCAAGTGAGCTGGCAATTGTCGGTTATGTACTGTCAAAAAATTGATTGTCTTCAGGTGATTTACCCCTATTGCAAGAATACACATTTTCATTATAACTATGTAATGCTTCTTCTTGACATCCTTAAATGACACACAATGTTTATTAGAATCTTCATTGTTTCTCAATTTCTCCTAACTGTGAGCAATATCATTGAATACTTATATTGATTACTCAGCAATTCTTAAAATCACCGGAATCAAACTTGGAAAGTAAAAGTACTGAATTGGAATGATCAATGCTATTTGTACAAAGCCTCTTCACAGCTTTAACATTATTTAAATTACAAAATCTGATATTTCGCCAAATGTCCGAAACGCTTGAAAATAGCACACATGACCAGCAAAATTATTTTTGTTTAATATTACAACCGATAATCCGTTCCGAGTTTTTCATTTATTAATTTTGCGATCAAACTACCGAGTAGGTACATCTCTTTGTTATAGAGACAATTTACGAATTCAGTTTCGATCGATCCTGGTTGATGATGTCTTTTTTTTTCAGCAAACTACCGAGATCCAATTATATAAAAATTAAATAAGTTGGTGAATTCTAAAATTTTGACCCACAGAACAAGTGAACAAATTCACCTATTTCAACCTTTCACTATTTCAAATATCAAAAGTATCATGCAATTTTACGCAGTAATTTTACACATTTAATTCGACACAATTCTAGTCTACAGCTTTACCTATTACTACCTTGCAATATTATTACCAAATCCTATAAGCTATAAGTGACTTAAAGCTTTCGCCAATTGAAAACACCCTCATAAAAGTTTCTATACAAAATAGAACATACAAAAAATAATGTTATAATATTGTTGTGATCTATCGTTGAACACCTTTTGTGGGTTCGATATTCTTCACATTCGTGAAATAAAACAGTTTCTTTTAAAAAACACTAATTACACTTTTATTCACACTATTATAAACACTATTAATTATTTACACTTTATATTCGCACTACTATAATCTCGCGTTACAATTTAACACTTTTTCAATTTAATTATCGCACTATAATTACTCGCACTTTATCGCTTTTAATTAATCGCGCCCGGATACACTAAACTGCTGTATCGCGCCTTTACGCTGTCTTCGCTATCTACTGAATAATTCCAAGCACCTCTCGCGGCGGTATTTATACTCATATCTGATCATTATTCTACATCTGGGCCTTTCTAGAGCTGTGTCTTGGGTTCTGGATCCGTCTTCGAAATGACTAATGGGAAATTCCGTCGCCATGTGAAATGGGAAATGGGTCCGTGTATTAGGTTCTCGAAGTTTCTCAAACTGCCTTCTAGAGAGTTAATTTACGTTGTTTTTCGTTGTTTTGAATTACATGTATGAAATACATGTATGAGATGTATTTTGAGTATTTCCTAGCCGTTTTTAGCATTTTCTGGCGCCGCTACAACTTGTTTGGCGTGCATGCAACACTACCCCCTCCTTAGACCTGTTCGTCCCGAACAGATTCGTCGTCATCCATTGCGTTATTTCCATGGTACGGGGCAAGTCGGTCTAGATGCACAACCTTCATTTTCGACCGGTGTTTTTGATGTGTCCGCCAGACACCCTCGTCACGCCATTCGTTGTACGATCCTTCCCATTCCGGTTGTAGACTAGGACGTACGTTCCACACCAAATTGTTTTTCGGAAATCCATTTAAAGTCACTTTCAACTCGTTCAGCTTCGTTTCCGCTTTCTTCACTGCTTGACGAATAGAGTCCGGCCGTTGGCGCTGCCCTCGCTTCGAAACGTACTTCGTCGTTGTTTTGTGGTCTTCCGGTGATTTCCTAGATTCCGATCTAATATGCCTTCTCCGAGAAATATTGCCCATTACACATTTCCGCTCAGATCCGGATGTAAATTCCTTCCCTTTTTCGCTGCACTTTATGCCACTCTGCGATGCTTCTAACGGTTTTTCTACTGTTTCCGCCAAAACGACTACTCGTCTCGCAGCGACGCATATGTGGTCTTCTCGTTCTTCTGTTCGATATTTCCATCCTGGTCGACGAGCTAATGATACTTCGTCGCTCCTCCACTTGATTTTCCGCTCTCCCAAATCCAGGTTGAAACCATGAGAGCCCAGGAAGTCCATTCCAAGTATGCACTCGTCTGTTATCTCTGCTACCAAGAACTGATGCTCGAATACCATATTTCCAAGCTGTATCGGCAGAACGATTTCTCCAAGAACTCGGGTCGAATCACCCGTTACCGTCTGAAGCACGTACCTTTCAGCGTTACTGAGTTTCCAGCTCTTAGCCATATCCGCTCTCAGGATCGATCTAGCAGCTCCAGTGTCGATGATGATTTTACAGGCTTCGTTACTGACTTTCCCCTGCAGACTCAAGTTATTCCCACGAACATACAACCTGGCAACGGTGATTGTTTCAAGTTTACCAGTGTTGCAGCCAAACCGCTGAACTTCAAACTTGTTTCCTACGGGTCTCGCTGCCATCCGCCAAGAACAAGTGCCTTTGTTTGACCATCCTGACTCATCGCTATGCTTGATTTTTGCTGAGCATCCTTCACAGTACCTAGTTTGGTACTTCCTGTAGCAGTCACGACTCAGATGTCCGCTCTTTCCGCAGTTCCAGCATCGAGGAACTCTGCTATGCACACATTCTGGACAATATGTCGATTTCCAGTTCCTGTGACAATCACGCCTCAAGTGACCCTTTTCTCCGCAATTCCAACACTGAGGGGCTCCACTTCTCCTTGATTCCCTGGCGATATTGGCTTTCCTGCACATACATTCTTCTCGTACCTCACAGAATCTAACATTTTTCCGCGACGCCAGCTTCGCCGATTCGTAGATGAGAGCGTGGGCCAAAGACTCCTTCAACGTCCGTTTTCCAGCCAAACGAAGTGCTATTTGAAGCTCCTCATCACGCACTCCCTGGATGAAAGCATTTTTCGCCGTATCATCCCGGTGCTCTGGATCAAACCTAGGGTAGGACAGAAGTGTTAATCGCTCAACGTCCTGAGCCAACTCCTGCAACGTCTCCCCTGGCTTCTGTGTCCGTGTTCTCAGCTGTGATTTATGTACTTCCTTCAGGTGGTCTTCGCCGTACCTCATATGCAATGCACTCGTCACGCTTGAATAGCTGAAGCTATCGTCCTCTGGAATTGTCAAAAGAACTTCCGCTGCGGCTCCTCTCAATGACACCATCAGTTGTAGCGCTCGCTCTCGATCGCTCCAGATGTTAAACTCTGCAACTGCCTCAAACTGCTTTTTGTAGATGGTCCAAGAAGTCTGCCCATCAAACGTTGGTGCTTTCAGCGCTTTGCCGGTTGTTGATTCAGCTGCCACAATTCCTACCGCTCTCACGCGTTGCAGATCCGAATTCAGCAAATCCATTTCCTCTCTAAGCACTGCCAGCTTCCGCTCTTGCTTCTCGCACTCCGCGTTCAACTCTGCCAATGTAAGTTCACTCACTTTTGGCATTGTTCTTCAATTACACAACTTCTCACAATTTCAATTAGTCCACTCAAATTTTCACAAATTTCAATTTGTCCGCACAATTTACAATGCTCACTGTCCGAAACTTTTAACTTTTTATTTAGTCCGCGCACTGTTAATTTTCACTTTTTAAACAAGTTCACTGTCCAGAACTTCACTAAAAGTCACTTTTTAAATCACGAACGCGACAGAATCCCACTTCTGACACCAGTTGTTGTGATCTATCGTTGAACACCTTTTGTGGGTTCGATATTCTTCACATTCGTGAAATAAAACAGTTTCTTTTAAAAAACACTAATTACACTTTTATTCACACTATTATAAACACTATTAATTATTTACACTTTATATTCGCACTACTATAATCTCGCGTTACAATTTAACACTTTTTCAATTTAATTATCGCACTATAATTACTCGCACTTTATCGCTTTTAATTAATCGCGCCCGGATACACTAAACTGCTGTATCGCGCCTTTACGCTGTCTTCGCTATCTACTGAATAATTCCAAGCACCTCTCGCGGCGGTATTTATACTCATATCTGATCATTATTCTACATCTGGGCCTTTCTAGAGCTGTGTCTTGGGTTCTGGATCCGTCTTCGAAATGACTAATGGGAAATTCCGTCGCCATGTGAAATGGGAAATGGGTCCGTGTATTAGGTTCTCGAAGTTTCTCAAACTGCCTTCTAGAGAGTTAATTTACGTTGTTTTTCGTTGTTTTGAATTACATGTATGAAATACATGTATGAGATGTATTTTGAGTATTTCCTAGCCGTTTTTAGCATTTTCTGGCGCCGCTACAACTTGTTTGGCGTGCATGCAACAATATAAATCATAAATAAAATACATAAAAGGTCTGTTCCCGTACTTTCAGTAACTGAATTTTACTGAATTTTCCTGAACCATGTGGTGGGGAATTTCATGAAAAGTACGGGAACGCTCTCATTGTATTTCCTGAAAATTGACAACCGAAAGTGTCAGTTTTCGGTTTTTGGGAGAACAATAGTGATTATAAAGTCATCCTAAGCGGTAATAAATTATCGCCACAAAAATATTCGACCTTCATAGCAACATTACGCAAAAAATATGTTGCTTGCCGCGCACATTTGAAAATGTTTACCCCGTTTGACACTTTTCAGTATTTTTCAGTAGCTCAGACCCTACTGAAAGTTACTGAAAGAGGGGAAATTTTCAGTTTTCAGTAGAACGGAGTACGGGAACAGCTTCATTGCAATTAATCGCGATTAATCGCAATTAATCGTAGTACGGGAACAGACCTAAAGTAACGACTTATCGAATCCAAGGCATCTGGCAACGCTTGCCACATCTCGTAACTCAAATTCACTCACAGCAAGCGTTTTCCATTCAAAAAAATCTGTACAAGCAAAGTATAATGATAACAATAACAATTTACCCTGCTACTAGTGAGGGGAAAGCAGAAATAAGTTCCAGAGTAGTGATGCGTTCGCGGCTCCGCTCTGAGTCTCTCTCGCGAGAAAATGATTTCCCCTAGGAAGCAACATCTTCATTGCTTCCAAACAGATGGTATACACACATTTTTTTTAATGACGTCACAGTCTATATGGGGCCAAATAAACGCTCGTATATGCAATTTTCACATTGCTTCCAAGTCGTGGTTGTTCTTTCATTATTTTCATTCTGTGGTGTTACCACATCAACTTTGTGAGATGTTCACAATTTGATTTGAGAATTTTTTTTTAATAAATATTTATACGCGATTATTTCACGGTTTCGAAAAAAACAATTGATTTAAAATTTATGTCAGCCAAATGTAAGGGAAGCAATGCTTCCGTTGCTTCCATGAACGCCACGCCACTGCCACATCCTATCCTGAATTGCACTCATTTCGAACGAACCTTCTTGAAATTGAACTTCTGTTGAACGATTCGATGCCGATACCGGTAGTGGTTCCGACGGTATTCCAAATATTCTGGCTAAATCTCTTTCATAATCTCTGTGCGTCCCTCTTTCTATCTTGTTCAACTTAAGTATATCTTCTGGCTCTTTTCCTTCTCGCTGGAAAATTGCCAACATCTTTCCTATACATAAAGCCGGTGATCTACCGTCCCATTTCCCTTCTTCCTTGCTTTAGCAAGATCCTTGAAAAAACGGTTTACAAGCGAGTCTACTCCTTTATCCAGCCTACTCTCGCTCATGAGCAGCATGGTTTTGTCAAAGGTAAATCCACTTTAACCAACCTTCTTTCCTTCACACACACGGTGGCATCCGCTCTTGACCATCAAAAGCATGTTGATGTACTTTATGCCGACTTTTTTAAAGCCTTTGACTCCGTCAACAATAACCTCCTTCTTCAAAAGCTAAGGTACGATGGCATTGCTGGTCCTCTTCTCTCCTGGCTTAACTCTTACATCCTTGACCGTACCTGTATTGTAATTGTTAATTCCTCCTCTTCAATTCCTTTTTATCCTGCATCAGGTGTTCCACAAGGGTCTATCCTTGGTCCTTTTTTTTCATAAACGATCTCCCTCCTTCAATCCATTCTTCTTGTCTTTTGTATGCTGACGATTTCAAGATGTTTCGAGTGATTGAGTCACAAGATGACTATGGTTTTAGAAAACGATCTCAACAGCCTACAGACTTGTTGCGCTGCCAATGCTCTCACTTTGAACATCGTGAAATGTTATTCTCTTTGAAAATTTCTCCTTTGATGTTCTCCTATTCTGTTTGTGGCTATCCACTGAATGTCGTTGATAATTTTAGAGATCTTGGCGTAATGTTTGATCCTAAGCACAAATTTGATAAGCATATTTCTTATACTAAGCATAGTACTGAGTTCGATTTCACGTGAAGTTTTCATACAAAATTTCACGTGAAATCTGTTTCGGCGAAAATTTAGCTTGAAAATAAGCAAGAGTTGTACTCTGTTCTTAGCATGAAAAGTTGCTTTGAACTTGCTCTCGCGTTGAAAACGTAGACGGCACTGAAACATGTCTCCAATCATTTCACGACAATTTAGTTTGTGCAGTTCATTTTTTCGAGCTAAAAAGTGACATTTGTTGTTTCAATTTGAATAGATAATGGAGACATGTCAAAATTTAGCTTCACGATTAGCTCAGTAGCAGCCTTAAAGGCTGGTACTGAGTTCGAGTTCACGTGAAATTTTGACATGTTTCCATTATCTGGTCATTCTTTCGAGCGAAAATTTTGACAATTGAGAAAAGCAGAGACAATGCTCATTTCTGACGGATAAAATGTCATGAATTTCACTTTTCGATTGATTTTCTTATTGGAAAGACATTTTCACTGCTCCATTTTCAAATTGAAACACCAAATGTCACTTTTCCGCTCGAAAGAATGAACTGCACAAACTAAATTGGCGTGAAATGATTCGAGACATGTTTCAGTGCCATCTACGTTTTCAACGCGAAAGCAACTTCAAAGCAACTTTTCATGCTAAGAACACAGTACCAAACTTGCTTATTTTCAAGCTAAATTTTCGCCGAAACCAATTTCACGTGAAATGTTGTATGACAATTTCACGTGAAATCGAACTCAGTACTATGCTTTAGATTAAAATACGGCCATGTACATGTTATGTGGGAAATAGATATTGGCCGAGCCCAGGCGAGATCTGGCGAGCCCGAGTGTGTGGACGGTCCAGACGAGCGACTTTGACAGGGCTCGCCGGCGCTCGTGCCACATCCGATCGGAATGGATGTTGAGCACGAGTCAAAGCGATTTCGGACGAAATCGCTTTGACTCGCCTGGCCTCGGCCAATATGTATTTCCCACATTACCGTTACAATACATGTCACTTGTTTTGTACTAGCTCAATTACAGTTGAAAAGTACTAAACTCAATTTTAGAACATGACTATTACAATAGGTCTTCCCGTACTACGATTAATTGCAATTAATTGCAATGAAGCGTACTAAAACGGAGTACAAAAAACGGTTTCATTGCGATTAATCGCAATTAATTGTAGTACGGGAACAGACCTAATGACTCGAAATTCAAAAGTGTATCAACGTAAAAAATACTTATACTAGATTTCAACACTCCTTTACATCATCAGTATTAATATAGGTTTTTAAAGATTAAAACCTTATTTGCGAAAACACAAACGAGCAGCTCAGCAGATTTATTCAAATGTACTTGAATTTACTGAAAATGTGATGGGACGTGTCATGAATAAATAATATATAGTAATAGTATAAAATAATATATAAAACAAATAGATAATAACAGTATAGAATAATATAA
This sequence comes from Nemotelus pantherinus, assembly GCA_963978885.1. NCBI lineage: Eukaryota > Metazoa > Arthropoda > Insecta > Diptera > Stratiomyidae > Nemotelus > Nemotelus pantherinus. The sequence goes on along the minus strand of OZ022265.1, from coordinate 73,577,026 downwards.
AATTAAAATATATCACAGTAATATTGAATCTTATGCTTGACCCCAAGGAAAAAATGGAAAATTGAAATCGAATACGGGCTATTCGTGGAAAGTGAGACCGTCAATGTCGACTCCATTTTATACTTTCTCAGTGGTAAAACTATACAAATCAACTTGTAGGTTGTGAATCAATATATTAATGTGCACTGAATGTTTATATTTCATAATTATTCTGTGAACTTTACCTAATTTGTGTTATATTTTATTTCTTTGATCATTTCACATGGGCTAAGAAGTTTCTGTTTAGTATTGAATTGACCGAGCGGTTTTCGGAACCAGGCATCGGGCAAGATCGCACAACCCAGCATCGGACAACCCATTTTCGACTTGTTGGGTTTTCGGACAATAGTTTAGAACGAGAACATCAACGACTACGAGGCATGGCGATGCGGAGTATAGCAGCGAGTTAGTTTTTCTTTGCTAGTAATTGAAGTACTGTAATTTTTTGATTATATGTGTTGGTTTTGTGTTTTAATACGAAAATAAATCAGTTTATTTTGAGAATATCCTACATTTTGGTGCCTCCTGTGAGGATTGGCTTTGCGCGATAATTGATTTGGAATTTGGTGGCTTCGCGCATTGTTGGCTGTGCGAGTTAGCGGCGTTGGCATTTTGTATTTGCGCATTATTGGCGGTGCGAAATTGCGATTTGGAATTTGGCGGCTTCGCGCATTGTTGGCTGTGCGAGTTAGCGGCGTTGGCATTTTGTATTTGCGCATTATTGGCGGTGCGAAATTGCGAATTTGGCATTTGGTGGCTTCGCGCATCAGCTGTGCGAATTTGCGGCTTTGGAATTTGGTGGCTTCGCGCATTGTTGGCTGTGCGAGTTAGCGGCGTTGGCATTTTGTATTTGCGCATTATTGGCGGTGCGAAATTGCGATTTGGTGGCTTCGCGCATTAGTGGCTGTGTGAATTTGAGACATCGAACATTCGGGAACAGTTAAATGGCGGACTTGAATAGACGGACAGCGGCAATGAATGCCATCAAGCGCATTGCGTCGGCTGTATTGACAGGAAATTACGGAGGAGACAAGCACAAACAAAACCAAGATCTTCAGTGTTTGAAAATGCACTTTGACAGGTTTGTTGCTGCACACGATAATCTGTTGGCTGAGGCGGAGCAAGCCGAGTTGAAAGCGCATGATGAGTTATGGCGAGAAGTCGAGGAAGATTATAATGCCGCGGTGGCGGAGATGCACCGATTGGGGGCTGCGTCGGATCAAGACAGTGGCGAGGAGTCCAGGTTGCCTCGGATGAATCTAAAACTGGATCCGCTGAGTGTGCCGACGTTTGACGGAACATTACGGAATTGGCTGGCGTTCAAGGATGCATTTGAGACAATGGTTCATCTGCCGGAGTATCCAGAGGCTTATAAGTTGGCTAAGTTGCGTGCGGCTGTCAAAGGTGAGGCGGTGTCGTTGATTGGCGGCATGTATACGGGTTGTTACATGGCGGTCTGGAAGGCCTTGAAGGCCAGATATAACAACCCGAAACAATTGGCCGAGATCCATGTCTCGCAATTCATTACCATGAAGTCTCAGGCGACTGAATCGGCGAGCTCACTGTTGGCGGTAGTAGATACGGTGAGAGAGTCGTTCAGAGCGTTGACGGTTATGGGATTGGCGGTAGAGCACTGGGACGCGTTGGCAGTGCCTATCATAACGTCGAAGCTTCCTCAGGCTACACAACAGGCATGGAGTATGAGTTTGACCTCCAACAATATTCCGACGTTGGATGAGTTACTGGCATTTGTGGAAAAACGAGCGTACAGTTTAACTTTGGAGGTTATGCGATGGCCTACGGCGACAACAAGTCGTACAACCGGGGTGCATGCACAATTGCCCACAGCACACCCATCACGCTTGGTTAAGACAAACTTGGCTGCGACGTCTCCTGGCCACTGTGAGTTTTGCAATGATGCCACTCACCGGATAGGACGTTGCCCAACACTAGTGGCTTTGCCCGTAGCGGAACGTTTTCAACGCTTAAAGGGCTCAAATTTGTGCTTCAACTGCCTCCGGCCAGGACATGCAACAAAGATGTGTCAGTCAGGCAGTTGTGTCGCAATTGCAATGGCAAGCATCACACTCTGCTGTGTCGCAGCACCTCTGGGATGGCGGATAGAACCTCAGGCTTGCTAGGGTCTTCGTCTCAAGTTCAAGGGAGACCACCGAAAAACTATCACATGTGACTAGGCAGGCGAGGGAGATCATTTGTGGCCATATGCGACCAAATCGTGTTATTAGCGACAGCATATGTTTACGCACTGGATAGGATGGGAACACGACACCGATGCCGAATATTATGCGATCCAGGTTCACAGGCAAATTTTATGACTGCTCGGTTTTTTCAAAATTTGGCTCTTCGAAAGGAACGCTCCGAACTTCAAGTGGAGGGCGTAGGCACTTGTGCTTTCACATATACTCGCGGTAGAGCGACGGTGCAACTATCGTCTATTCGGGACACAGCTTTTGGCATGGCAATCGACTTTTACATACTGGATACAATTACCTCGCCGACTCCTGTTACAAATATTGCTGAGTCATGCTGGACGCATCTTCGATCGTTGGAGCTGGCTGATCCAACGTTCGGTACCACAGGCAGAATCGACGCATTGATTGGAGCCGATGTATGGGGTGCCATAATTCAGGATGGCATCGTGCGTGGTTCACGGGGCGAACCGTTCGCTCAGGCCACAGCCTTTGGCTGGGTGGTGTTTGGCCCAGCATCCGTTGATTCGGGGACAACGACATCGCTGACATCACTCCACGTTCGATGTGGTAACCCGGAGCAACGACTGGATGATCTTCTGCGAAAATTTTGGGAGTTAGAAGAGCCGTTGGCGTCTTCAGCTCTAATGGATGATTCAAATTGGTGTGAAGAACTTTTCGTGGCGACTCATCGTCGGGACATGGATGGCAGGTACATTGTCCAGATACCGTTTCGACCAGATGCCTTGGCACTGGGTGATTCATATACAATGGCCTTAAGACAGTTCCTTCGGATGGAGCAAAGATTGGCAGCTGACGTTGAGCTGAGGGAGAAATATGTGGCGTTCATGGACGAATACATGGCACTTGGGCATATGCGCAAAACCAGCAATCAGGCAGAGGATCCATCCCAGGCATATTATATTCCACATCACGCGGTCATGGCAAAATTCCGTGTGGTTTTTAACGCATCGGCAAGAACTTCAAATGGCGTTTCATTGAACGACACTCAGTTCAGTGGCCCAATAATACAGGAGAGCCTAGTTAGTATTATTTTCCGTTTCCGGCGATATATGGTGGCATTGTCCGCAAACATTGAAAAAATGTTCCGCCAAGTACGTGTCGACGAGCGGCACTTACCATGGCAGCGGATATTGTGGCGAAAAACGGCAACCGACCCGTTGTGCACATATGAGTTGACAACGGTGACTTATGGCATGGCGTGCAGCCCATATAGCTCAATCCGTACGTTACATCAATGCAACATCATCAAAAGTATCCGACGCGATTTCTATGTTGACGACTATCTGGCCAGTGTTGACACGAAGGAAAATGCGATTCAGTTGGCTTGCAACGTAGACACTATCCTCCGCGAAGGACATTTCATTTTGCGGAAATGGCAATCGAATGAAAGAGAGGTGATTGCGAGGATTACGGCCACATCTACCAGTGCAGCGGATGTGAATTTGCGATCCTCAGAAATGACGGTGCTTGGATTGCATTGGAATCCGGAAATGGATCACTTGTTTTTTAAAATAACATTGGACGACAAGGGACCATCGAATACGAAAAGGCAAGTGCTAAGCGACACCGCCCGACTATTTGATCCTATAGGCATGTTAGCACCCGTTATTATTGTGGCTAAAGTTTTCATGCAGAAATTGTGGCTTGAAGGACTGAAGTGGGATGCCCCATTGCCCGCATCGTTACTGGCAGAATGGCGTACATTTCGCAATGGCTTATCAGAACTGGGAACTCTTCGCATACCACGTTGGCTTGGCTTACGACCAGACATTCAACCTCATTTGCATGGCTTTTGCGATGCTAGCGAGAAAGCGTATGCGGCTGTGGTCTATTTGGCGAGCAGGAATCACATTGGCGAGAGAACATCGGTCCTGGTCACCGCGAAGACAAAGGTAGCCCCAGTGAAGGCAGCAACTATACCCAGGCTGGAGCTCTGCGCAGCTCAGCTGTTGGCATCAACAATGACTAGCGTGATACAGGCATTGGCGTTACAGGAAGTGCCATATTCGATGTGGACGGATTCGAGTATTGTGCTTTGTTGGCTGCGGAAACCCGCAAATACACTCAAACCTTATCAAACCAATCGGGTTGGCTACATACAACAGCATTCCGCTATATCACAGTGGCATCACATCCGGACCCAGTACAATCCTGCCGATTGTGCCAGCTGAGGAATTAGCGCAGAGGCTCTTCGAGCGCATAAATTATGGTGGCATGGTCCGGATCCATCCCTTATTGATGAACCACCTGCCGCTGAACCTCCAACACTTACCGAAGAAGATGCACTCACTATGACAATGGAGGAGAAACCGGTAAAGAGTTCGATAGCAAGGGTCACAACTCCTTTTAGCCTGTGTACAACAAGACCAGATGGTACAACTTTAGAGTTGTTGGACAGATTCAGTAGCATAAGCAAACTACTTCGAACAACATCATACATTTTGCGATGGCGGCTCACACGTAGGCAGTATTGGCGTACCCCAACCGTTAGCGTTGACGAGATGGACGAGGCTTTACGATGGCATATACGTACTGAACAAGGCAAGTCCTTTGGGACAGAGATTTATCAACTTGGCAATAACTTAAAGCTCCAGTCGTCTAGCTCCCTTAGAACGTTGGCACCGTTTTTAGATGATCATCACATTCTTCGAGTTGGAGGCCGACTCAAGCATGCTCAGCTTGATGACAATCAGCGATTTCCGATACTTTTGGCAAAATACAACGGTCTAACTAGACTTATCGTTCGAGATGTGCATCAGGAGACACTACATGGAGGCATACAGCTTATGCTACAAACCTTGCGTCAGAAATACTGGATATTACATGGCAGGACCGTGGTAAAGCAGTGCATTTACGGATGCATTACTTGCAGGCGATATCAACAGGCGCTTTCTCAGCAACAGATGGCATCACTACCAAGGTCACGAGTGGTAGCTGCTCCGCCTTTCTCTTCATCAGGCGTGGACTACTGTGGACCTTTCCACCTTCGAGTTGGAACGAAGAGAACGCGGACGACTGTGAAGACGTATGTGGCAATCTGCGTCTGTATGGCGACCAAGGCCGTCCATATTGAGCTGGCGGACGACTTGTCATCCCAGGCCTTTCTCAATGTCTATACCCGTTTCATCAGTCGCCGAGGTCCTTGTCAGCACTTGTACAGCGACAATGGCACTGCATTTGTTGGCGCGAACACTCTCATGGGAAAGGCTCTTGTCGAATGGCAAACCATTTATACTCAGCAGCAGATCGCAAATCGAGGAACCACCTGGCATTTTATCACACCGGGAGCCCCACACCAAGGGGGTCTGTGGGAGGCTGCTGTCAAGTCTGCTAAACGGCACTTACTGCGTGTTGTTGGCAAGCAGATGCTATTCTTCGACCAGCTGAATACTTTACTGATACGTATTGAAGCGTGTCTCATTTCACGTCCGTTGACTGCCTTGCATGATGGGATAGATGATCACCTGGCCTTATCACCCTCGGATTTCCTTATTGGGCGCTCACTGGTAGCCGTGCCAGAAGCTCCCATTGCTGATGTACCGATGAATCGGATGAAACACTGGCAAATTTTACGGCACATGCATGAGCAATTTTGGCGGAAGTGGCAAGACGAATATTTGGCTTCATTGCAAACCCGCAGCAAATGGCATCAGGCATCCGAAAACCTACGAATTGGCGATATTGTGGTAGTTCGACACGAGAATCTACCCCCAACCCACTGGCGACTTGGCAGAATCATGGCTGTTCATCCAGGCGACGACGGACTTGTCCGATCCGTGACGATTAGGCATGCGACGGGGACATGCACTCGACCGGTGCAGCGAGTGTGCACTCTCATGGAAGCAGATCCTGAACCTCCCGGTTCAGCCAGGCAGGATGTTTAGTATTGAATTGACCGAGCGGTTTTCGGAACCAGGCATCGGGCAAGATCGCACAACCCAGCATCGGACAACCCATTTTCGACTTGTTGGGTTTTCGGACAATAGTTTAGAACGAGAACATCAACGACTACGAGGCATGGCGATGCGGAGTATGGCAGCGAGTTAGTTTTTCTTTGCTAGTAATTGAAGTACTGTTAGTTTTTGATTATATGTGTTGGTTTTGTGTTTTAATACGAAAATAAATCAGTTCATTTTGAGAATATCCTACAGTTTCCTTTTATTAGATTTGGATTAGAATTAGATTTAGGTTTAGATTAGAATTAGATTTAATTTTCTTTATTTTGTGCAATTTTTGCGCCAATTTCCAAAATAAATATTACTCCATATTCCCGCCATTCTCGACATTTTCGTTATTTCTGATTCACACGTCGTTTACACAGCCATAATTCTACAAAAATTTGGGATTCATGCTCCCCGAGAGAACCTGGCAGCCCTGTTATTCATTGGCATCACCCAGCCCCTGGACCCTGGACACGGACCAGTGAGGTAGTAGAAATGGAGTGGACATGCCCATAAGATTTACATTAGGTCTGTTCCCGCACTTTCAGTAACTTAATTTTACTGAATTTTCCTGAATCATGTGGTGGGGAATTTCATGAAAAGTACGGGAACGCTCTCATTGTATTTCCTGAAAATTTACAACCGAAAGTGTCAGTTTTCGGTTTTTGGGAGAACAATAGTGATTATAAAGTCATCCTAAGCGGTAATAAATTATCGCCACAAAAATATTCGACCTTCATAGCAACATTACGCCAAAAATATGTTGCTTGCCGCGCACATTTGAAAATATTTACTCCGTTTGACACTTTTCAGTATTTTTCAGTAGCTCAGACCCTACTGAAAATACTGAAAGAGGGGAAATTTCAGTTTTCAGTAAAACGGAGTACGGGAACAAGCTTCATTGCAATTAATCGCGATTAATCGCAATTAATCGTGGTACGGCAACAGACCTATTGAAGGGGATGGTAGTAATTTTTTGTCTGCTCATTGTCAAATCGGGTCAAATCCAAGTAGTTCCCCTCCAATTTGACAATGAGAGCGATATGGCGTGAAGGCAGCTTTAACATGCTTTGTGCGCGAGAGTATTGAAGGGGCTAATGGTGGAAAGTTATACCGTCCGTGTCCAGGGGATGACACAAGGTCTGTTTCCGTACTACGATTAATTGCAATTAATTGCAATGAAGCGTACTAAAATGGAGTAAAAAACTCTGTTTTAGTACGCTTCATTGCAATTAATTGCAATTAATCGCAGTACGGGAACAGACCTACAGACGGTATAACTTTCTACCATTAGCCCCTTCAATCCTCTCGCGCACAAAGCACGTTAAAGCTGCCTTTCTGCCATTTCGCTCTCATTGTCAAATTGGAGGGGAACCGCTTGGATTTGACCAGATTTGACAATAAGCATTCAAGAAATTACTACCATCCCCTTCAATAGGTCTGTTCCCGTACTACGATTAATTGCAATTAATTGCAATGAAGCGTACTAAAACAGAGTTTTTTACTCCTTTTTAGTACGCTTCATTGCAATTAATTGCAATTAATCGTAGTACGGGAACAGACCTAATGTAAATCTTATTGGCATGTCCACTCCATTTCTACTACCTCACTGGCATCACCCTACCCTAACCTAGAATAATTTTGTTTTGATGTCAAAGTTATACACGTGAAGCCAGCATTCCGCCCATTCCGCCGATGTGCCGGATCAATATCTATTTGGTTCGTAAATTGCTACCTTCGACATGAAGGCGAGACATCTATCACACAAAACTGGATTGCAAAACAACAAGTTCACAAATCCAACCAACAAATTCAGGAAAGAACCGGGTCGCAACTTGGAACAAACCAAACTGTTCAATAAGTTAGAGGGTGATGTGAATAAATCCCATGTTGAGCCAAAGTATCCGAACAATAAAAAGATTATATTCGATGAAGATGGAAATGTCAGTGAAAACCCGAGAAAAAGCAAACCAGTGCAATCATTCGTTCAAAGTGATAGCGAGAATCAACACAAACCGAAAAATTCCAAAATAGTCTTCGATGATGAAGAAATGGATGGATTGGTGCAAAGCGAAGCCTCTGAGGGAACTAATATTGTGCATAAGTCTTCAGCTAGTGGAAGGTCTTCTTACAAACAAAGAAAACCGAAAAAAGCTGGCGACGACGAAGATATTAAAGCTTGGTATACGGTGGTAAGTACGGCTCGTGAACATTCTGAATCGCAGGTTCTGATTATTGTTTTTTCAGTATGAAGAGTACAACACACATAGTGATCTGGTAGAACTCAAAGACACCGAACTTAGAGCATTGACAGACTTATGCAAAACCAGCTTCGAAACAGAACTTCCGCACATAATCAAAAGTATAATTAGGAACGCCAGTTAAATTTTCAACGCTTAACAATCAATTTGTAGGAAATCCTTCGGATACGAAGTGGCTCCAGACTGCCCTGCAGAAGGGTACAGCAAAAGATCGAGTGAATTCCGGCGCCTTGCTTGTCCACAGCAATCCACTGGCAAATTTGGAAGCTATGGAAACACTCATCGGGCTTTGCAAAGTGTCAAATCGGGTTGGTGCTGAAGTTTTAAACGTTCTTTCGGAATTGTTTATGGAAGCGTTAATACCATCGCACAGGAAGTTGTTGAATCTGTCGTTGCGTGGAGCAGATTGGAAGGCTCTCAGGGCTCGAGAAGATGTTTCGAAGGAAAAGAAAAGTAAAATCTACGCACACTGGCATTTCGAGAATGAATTGAAAGACCAGTTTTTCGGTACGCACACACTAAAAAAATCGACAGTTTAATTCAAAGAATCATGGTTTTAAATTGATGTATGATATTTTTTAACAGAATTTCTCAAAAACTTACAACAATGTCTTCAAACTGGACAAGAACCAATCAGAAACGCTGGAATCGCCTGTGCTGCAAAACTGCTGTGTCATGGCCCCGAGAAGGAGCAGCTGTTGCTCTCCATGCTCGTAAACAAACTAGGTGACCCGACAAATAAAGTGGCGGCTAAAGCTCTGCATCATCTTTCCGATGTTACGTATAAGCACCCAAATATGTGTGGCGTGATAACCAACGAAACCGAAAAGCTATTGTTTCGGAACAACATTTCAGAACAAGCTCAACATTTCGCCTTGTGCTTCCTAGCACAGATTGCCCCGAATGGTCATTCAGATGTTTGCACGAAACTAGTCAACATATGTTTTGCTTTCTTTAAAGTTATGGTAAATAAAGGAGCTGTGAATAGCAAAACAATGCAGGCGATATTAAGATGCCTTCAGAAAGCAATTGTTGATGCCAAACCAGTCGCTGGTAGCACTGAAATCATGAGCAAAGAAATGCAAGATACAATATACCGATTAGTGCACTTAGCAGACATTCAGATATCCATTCAGACACTCAGTTTGCTTTTGCAACTTATCACCGTAAAAAGGGAGAAAACAGACCGCTTCTACAATGCCCTGTACAGGAAACTACTGGACTTGGGCCTTGTGTCAATTGGCTCCAAACCCGCAGCACAACTCTTTCACATTTTGCATCGCGCCATTCACAGTGATCCAAACATTTCACGAGCTATGGCCTTCATCAAGCGCCTGCTTCAGATATCGTTGTACATGCCACCTCATATGAGCTGTGGCTGTCTCATTATCATCAACAAGATCTTGAAAGCTCGCCCCGAGCTGAGGAAAATTGAAGCACATTCACATCCTAACGAGACTACGCCTGTGGAACGTGATTTGGATTTGTCCCGTTTCGATGGTGATGAGGACGAGACTGACAAGGAAAAATCAGTGGGTGGAAGCTCCTGGTATCACATTATGATCAAAGCGAACAATTCGGATGTACAAAAGAAAGAGACGATATTGAAGGAAAATTTGAATGACTATGATGGTTATCATCGAGTGCCAGCTTTCGCTGGTGCTTCATCTGTGGATAGATATGAACTATTGTTGCTACACAAAAATTTTCATCCAACGTGTAAAGTGTTTGCTGATACAATAATATCGGGTAAGTAGGAAATTGTAATTAATAGTAGAAGAATTATAGGCCAACATTTTATAATATTTGAATTCAACTATACATACAATAATTAATTCGCAAATAACTACTAAAAATGTTGTTTTCGATTTACAATTCAACTTCAGAGAAAGTAATCAACTACTACGGTGATCCGTTACGTGACTTTAGCCTCGCTCATTTTCTCGAGCGTTTCGCATTTAAAAATCCCAAAAATATTAACGAGAAGAAGGATGGCGAAGACGACCTACCAGCCGTAAAATTAAGATACAACAAACCATATGCTCCACAAGCTGGCCGGGCAAAACCTGTAGAATCGCTTACTAAAGAAAATTGCACTGAAGAAGAGCTCTTCATTTTCCAATATTTGGAGAAGAAGCGTGAAAGACAGATTAGTCGGAAGACACAGGACGATGATGAAGACATAGAGTCTGTGGACGACAATGAGTTCGATGCTTACTTGGATAAGTTGTGCAAGAAATCCGCAGCTGTGTCGGACGAGGAAGACGAAGATGTTGACTTCATGACGGAAGTGGGAGCGGGACTAAAGTTTGATGATAATCATGCTAGCAAAAAGAAGAAATCAAAAACAAATGACGAGGACAATGATGATGATAGTGATGCTGATATGGATGACTGGAGCGATGGGGAAGATCAAGGCGAATCACAAGATGAAGGTAGTGTTAATGAGATTGATGAAGTGATGGCAGTAAATGACGAGAGTGAAGGCTCGATATCGCTGGAAGAAGATCAGGATGATGACGATGATGAAACTGAAAAGGATTCCCAATCATTTGTAGAAGGTGATGCAGGTTCAAGCGATCCTTCACAATCATCAGAAGAAGGAGCAGATTTTGAGGAAGACGATATGAGTGATGATGATGATGAAGAATCAGAAGACAGTCTTTCAGAAAATGACAGCATTTCGGAAAATGAAACAGACGACGAACCGAAAGCGAAAAAAGTCAAGAAAGGGCTCGCGTCAGGGAAACAGTTTTCGCATATGCTGAAAAAAACAGGAAGTAAATAATTTTAATTTTATTTTTATAAAACTTAGCGAATTTCTTAGGTATTGGATTTGTCCAATTCAATTCTTATTGCATTAACGCTAAGAAGGGGGGAAATAGACTTTCACATACAGAATACTCAATTAAACATTTAATTTAGCTTTTAGAAATGTATCATCGCGTAGTGTTTATTCGTTCTTTTTTTTTTTAATTTTTAGACTTGAATTCTTTATTTGCTGCCGCTGATGATTTTGCCGAGCTGCTCGAGAAGACAAGTAAAGAGAAGAAACATGGTACTACAACAGCCATTTTCAACGCAGATAAATCATCCGAAAAGCAACTGAAATGGGAAGAGAAGCGACGAAAAGCCATGTATAGCAAAAACAATCCCAATAAACGGATTATGAAAATTTCAAAGCAGAACAAGAAACGAAAGTGACTTTCAAATACGTACGAAAGATAAAATAAAGGCGATACTTCCTATAGAATTTTTAAAATGATTTTTTTTTCATTGGGTACTATGTGTACATGAGGTGGTGAATTAATGATGTCGAATTGTGATATCGAATTTATGGCATTAGAATAAGAAAACTTTAAAAAAAAACTTAGGATATGTATTAGTACTCATTTTTTAAACCAATTTCAACAATTGAGTGAATTCGTCATTTTTTCGACGCGAAGTGTGCCTCCAAGGGCAGATTAACACGCGTAAAGCACTTGCATCTTATCAGGCTCAGTAAATCAAATCTTAATTACAGACATATCAATACATTGCTGAACTTGGGTGTTGGAGTGAAATATCAGGAAAGCCATAAACAATAGTATTTACACGGTCAGCTATTTTTCGGTCAGTCTATTATTGAAGCTATAATCAAGCAGGTTATTTTACAAATATTCTGTGCTCGAATGGGGCTAGTAGTGCAATTTCTGCAATATCTTAACTGGCCATTAGCTTCAGTGGCTGCAGTATTAATTTGCTCGTGTGTCTACTACAAGCAGAGAAAGGAAAAAGAAAGTGCTTCGAGATGCGACTCATTTAAAAGACAAGTTTTCGATGGAGAAGGTAAGTCATTTGTTCAGATACCCATGAACCACCCTAAACTACAGGATTCCCAATTTAGATTCTGATGACTACACAGACTTCACCCCGTCGTTGGAGGAGAAGGAACACGTTCCGTATTCAGGATCAACTGTAGTTCTACCGGGCGGTGCCAAGCAATTCTACGAGATCGTTAGTAATCGCCGCAGTATTCGAAAATTCAGTTCGAAATCGATTCCAATAGAAGTGATAAGAGATTGTGTCCGAGCTGCTGGGACATCTCCAAGTGGCGCTCACACGGAACCTTGGACCTTCTGTGTTATAAGCGATACTAATTTGAAAGCGCAAATTCGTGAAATAGTCGAAGCAGAAGAGCTTGTAAACTATGAGCAGCGTATGTCCAAACAGTGGACCACTGACCTGCGTCCGTTCAAAACTAATCACATAAAAGAGTATCTGACGACAGCACCGTATCTGGTGCTTGTGTTCAAACAAACCTATGGAATGCGTAAGGATGGGAAAAAGAAGCAGCACTACTACAATGAAATTTCAACATCGATTTCCGTGGGAGTTTTATTGTGTGCTTTGCAGGCAGCCGGATTGAGTTCTCTTGTTACAACCCCGTTGAATTGCGGTCCAGCATTGAAAGTACTGCTAAACAGGCCGGCAAATGAGAAGCTGCTTGTTCTGATGCCCGTTGGGTACGTAGCTGATGATTGTACAGTTCCAGATTTGAAACGAAAAGATTTAAGTGAAATTTTGGTAGAATATTGATTGAATTCTAGTTAGGTAGATTGTTAAACATGAACTTACATGAACTGATTGTTAAACATGAATGGTATGGAAAAATAAACGTGAATTGCATTCAAATGCACTCCAATCTTAGAACATTGTTGTTTATAGTCTCTGACTGATCACATGGAGTTTACTTTGTTGAAGTCACGTACAGCAAGTCGTTGGCCCCATAAACTCAATGCGATGCAACAAACATGAATTGTGGGATTCTAACAGTGATATGTTGCTTTTGTGGTAAAAGTCGACTTGAAATTTTACCACCAGAGGGCAATTAGGTGTAGCAGGGGTCAAACTTTGAAGAAAAATATGCAAAAAGTAGACGAGAAGGCAACACACTTAATTTTTTGTTTAGTTTGTTTGTTTGTTAGTTTTGTTTGTTTTTTGTTTAGCTTGGCTTATCACAGTACGTTTCAGCCATAGTTTGTCGACACCACCATAGTGTAGGTTTGACCTTAAATTTAACGAGTACCACTAGTTCTTCTTAATTCCGAGCTCTTACAATAAAATTACGTGTTTAGTGATGAATCCTTACTAACGTTATTGCTACAGTACTAATTGGTATATTATGGAGCTTGAAAATGATATTTCCTTATATGATTATAAGACAGCAGTACATTTCTAATACCGTATGATAGTAAATTCCCATTAATTTAAATTACACATACTTGTTGAAGCCCATAATTCAAAAATCTATAGCCTAACAAATTAGCATGAATAACAAAACTATTATATATAGCCCTTAAGATCCTTATCAAAGGATAACAGAACATAACTTACTTTCAGATACTTGAATAATTCAATTGCATTATACTAATACGTACCAAACGACAAACCAGAAATCAAACTTATCTTTCTCCATATTAAAAAAATAACATTTGAAATTTCCACACTATATTGTATGAGGAAAGACATATTTTACTTGACCTTTAAAGTCTTCCATAAAAAAATAAATACGAACACGTCTGTTCATTTCACAAAAATATATTCTAATGAAAACCAAAAATAATAATTTTAGCGGGGTTACCAATTTAGTATTCTAAAAATATAATTATTATCTTCCATAAACAATTAAAACAAGTGCGTAAAAATAAATTCTACTGGCAATCAAATTTAATAATTTTTTCTTTACCAAACTTAGCCTACTTGTATTTTTAATTTTGATGCCATTGTTGTTGAGTGTTAAGTGTTTGTGGATTGTGGATGTGTAATTGTGGATGTGTAATTGTGGATTGGGTATTATATGTGTTCCTACACTACTACTCGTTAATTAAAATTACGAATACAAAGAATACCTTAAGACTATTTCCTAAAATATCTATTCTTGCTGCCTCTAAGAAACTACCTAATTGATTGGTGTTCTCTTTACTGTGAACTGTAAGTAACACATCTACTGAATTAAAGTGCCGAAAAATCGGATAACTGTTTCTGATATTATTAAATTCCAGACAGTGAAAAATCTGATGAAAATCTGAAATCACAGAACGGGCACTTAGAGTCATCTAGTACTTTCATCTTCACTAATCTGAGTTTATCATAACATTTATTAGTAAATAGTCTATCGATTTGCATAACATAACTACTTATGACCTTTAGATCTTTCAACCAGACTTTCTCTCTGCCACTCAAGAAAGCGTTAAAGCAAATGCATCTTTTCAGCCTTCCTAATTCATTTTGATACTGTGATTGCCATTCCCTTCTTATATGGGAGCTAATTCTTTGAATAGCCTCATCCAGTTCCAAACCAGAGATATATCCCATTCCTCCGATCATTCCTTCCCTTACCAATTGATCCACCCTATTCGTCTCACCCAGATTCATATGTCCCGGAATCCACATGATCCTTATTGATCTGTGTGGTATAAGTTCGCACATATTGTAAATCTTATCGATAACCTCCTTATTAGATGGGCTGGAAATCAACTCCAAACAGGCTTGGTTAGAGTCTGCGAGGACCAAAATATTATTTGTACCTTTCTCAAGGGCCGATGAGATAGCTAACAAAATTCCAGTGAGTTCCGCATTTAATACGGAAGTGTGTGAACAACGTGAAAATGATCCCTCAGAGCCTCCCTCTCAATAAATAAACGCACAGCCCACTGCCAAACAGGATTTTGACCCATCAGAGAAAACTATATATTCCTTTAAGCATCTGGCCTAACTAACAATTTTGATAAAGTTCTCCTGAACTTCTTCTAGAGCCATTCCACCAACATCCTGGAAACTTTCTTTATTCTTATGAATTAACTTTAGATTGTTTATGGGAGAAATAAAAGTTGTAGACTGAATTTGGTCAAAGACCTCTTTGTATTTGATGTAAATTTTAGAGTACCTGGAGTTACAGTTTGCATTCGCCAGCTCAGAGTAAAACTCCCTGTTTGTCATCTTTGATTGAATGTTTGATTTCTATTGATCATGATACCCATACATTTATCAAGATTTAGCGGAAGTTTAACATTTCCTGCTTCTCTGGCGAACCTTGAAACAGTGTTCTGTAAGAGATTGAAACATGTCTGTTTGTTTTTATTAGTCACCATGATTATGAAATCATCTGCATATTGAACAATACTGACCAAATTACCCGAGTTTTCATGGAGACTAGCAGTATAAATGTTGAATAGCAGAGGGCTTAACACATCACCCTGGGGGATTCCATTTTTTACCTTTAGATTGATAGAACCCATCTGCAGGCTTCTGGAGCCAAGAAAGCCCAAAATCCAATAGCTCTATTCCTCCAGAATATTCATCCTATTCAAACAGGTCTTTAGAATAGCTATACCCACACCCTCATAGGCATTAGAAATGTCTAGGGTTATTAACATGATATATTGATTTCTATTTTTTGTCAAGGCAATCCAATGATCAATCAGATTCAGGTAGGTACTAATATATTTATTTTTAGTCTGCGTAAGAATTAATTGGGAGTTTATCTAAAATATTGCATTCTACTACTAATCTATTTTTAATGATTCTGTTTATAATTTTAATAACGACATTTAGAAGGGAGATAGTAACTTTGAATTGGCATTTTTACCCGGTTTGAGTATGAGCGATATTCTGCACTATATTTTCAGGGATGGTATGAGAGTCTAAAATTTCATTTAGGGATGACAACATATTTACTGAGCTATGTACATTTAGAGAATTTAACAATTCATATGTTATCTAATCGGGGCCTGGTGCCGACTTTTTTTGATCATTGGTAACAACAACTCCTGTTATGGATAGAAGGAGTTGCTGTTGTTTGCAATGCGGTCTGCAGTGGATAGCATTGTTCTGTTATAGATAGGGGAACAAAACAACACGCCTAATATTCTCCTTCAAGTTTAAAGTCTTGATCGCCACTACATCAAGTAGTGAATCAATCTTAGTTTCGTGAAATTTTAAATCCTTCTTGGTTAATAGATAAACAAACACATCCACCTCTATTATTTGATCTATTTTTCGAAACTATCTTAAAACATTTGAACAGATTACAATTCATTTGATCATGTGTAATAGAGGTTTCTGATAATATCGCTATGCTGAAACTGTCATTATTTAGTGAAAATTCTAGGTTATTTCTATTCTTTATTAATCCCCGAATATTTGGTTGTAATATTTTCATCGCAGTTCGGGGAATTGTTAAATATTTGTAATTTTTTACTTACATTCAACAAGAACTCAAACATGCTATTAGCAATGGATTCTTTATTTTGAATAAATTTATCCGCCTGTTATTAGCCAGGAGAGAGTTTAGAAATCTGTCAAACTCACTTACAATGAAATGCTTTAGATTATTAAACACAGTAACTACTTCAGATCTCTCATTTACAGGTGTGATCTTTTTTGCTGAAGAAACTACTGTCTCTCAATTCATTTTCAGAATCTCCGCAAATTTTTTCTTCCCTAAAGCTTTGTTGATTTCCCTATGAGTATTCCTTGTGCCTTTTGAACTATTATTTAGAATGGATGGGAACGCACTTAGGTCCTCTTCTTCTAGAAGTTGAAATCTATTTACATTGTTAACTATATGTCTCGCTTCAAAATATTACCCAATTTTAATGGCAGCTATTTCTAAGACCTTTTCTTTGGTTCTCCATTTAGGGCAGTTTTTATTTCTTGCCGTATGGTCCGAAGAATCACAAAGAATGCATACAGTCTTTGTACAGACCCCTTCACAGTTAGCTATTCCACATTCGAAGCATTTTTTCCAGGCTTATACAGAACTTTGCTGCATGTCCCAGCCTCTCGCACTTTAAGCATTGTCTTGGTTTCGATATATAGTACTCAACTTTAATTCTGACGTAATCCACTTTAACATACTTAGGAAACTGATCTCTTTCCAAAAAACACTTATCTGTGATAGTTGGAACGAAAATAGTCGAATTTAATCGGAACACTTTTTTTTATAGTGATTCCCAGACAACTGATTTGTTGGTACAGGGGATAGCACACAGTTTTACGTTCCAACGACACGCGGTGTTCCCAAGTGGTCCCCCATCTAGGTACTAACCAGCCCAACACTGCTTAACTTCGGTTATCGGACGAGAACCGGTTATTCCAGTGTGGTATTGCCGTGGTTTTTTTTTCAAAACATTTTAGCTCATTGTTGAAATATTTTTATCTTATTACCGAAACTATGACATGGGATTCCATCTTTAGAAATATCCTCTAATTCAAAATTTAACAGAATATGCCTGAGTATACCAAATCTATAAATGAAATTGTTCGGAATATATCCCTTCAAATTATATTTTTGGTGAATTCCCCCATGAAGAAGGGAATTAGCGTCCATTGCCGACTTGAAAATAATCTTATCCCTCCCAATTGAATTCGGTCAATGTTCTTTATTTTGTATTTTTTCGTAATCGCGTAGAACGCTAAAGGTCCAACTATAATGGACTTTAATTAGCTTATGCGAGCGCTGAAACTGAACGAAAATTCACTCAATTGATGTCGATCGGTTAATTTGCCCATAATAGAATCAAGTGAAGCTTCATGAAGCTGCCGCCAGAGTGGTGAATATGAACTTGAATTTGCAGGCATATGAGATCAACGGATATGAGCATTTATGCAATATATTTGAATAGGTTTTTGCTGCAATTGAAATGTAGTTGTCTTCATAGCTTGCTACCTCTATTGCAAGAAATCATAGAAAATTGTAGCTGAGCTGAACCTCGGCACTTTGTGGTAGATTATTAGATCCATAACGATGGGCTTGGTGCAAGTTCTTAATATGTACTTATATTCAAATGAGTGTACGAAAAATGTTTTTTGCGCAATATTGGTATAAGACCGGAATATATTTATTTCATCAACAAGGTTTTTACTGCTAAAGAATAATATTCAATAGTGGATAGCTGAAACATGGTGTGTGGTTATTCTTTGAATATAAATTTTGCCAGTAAAAAGCTGTGTGATGGCATTTTAAGTAGTTTATGTACTTGTATCTTTAGGTGATTTATTATTTCGTATGCTCGTTCGATTATTATTTCGAATGTTGTTCAACGCGTTTCCTTTTTGAAATTATATTTTGGGTACTAATTCTAAACGGTTAGATATGCAATGTCAATTAGCTACTTTCGACAAAATATTTTAGATACCTGTTATTGTTTTTACAATGCCGCGCAGGATCATATTCGAGACATCTAATAACTACTTCCTGTATTGTAAACTGTCAATGAGCCGTTTAACAATAAAATATTCAAATATTTTACATTACTATTATTGCTTCTACAATACCGCATACGAAGGAACAATAATCAACTCTATCTCCTGCAAAAATAACAAGCGATCCACGAAAACATATTCAAATATTTTACATACATACCTCCTGTCAAATTTCAATTAAGCGATGTACGGTCCCAGTCGTAGGCCGCATATGTGGCCCAAACTTTTTCTATGCAACCGTACAGTCGCATAAGCTGATGCAGCGATTTTTCTTAATTTTATACTGACTGGCATTCTATTAGTTTAAAAAAGTTCATTAATAGATATATCATATAAACATTATTGAAATATAAACATTATTGAAACATAAACAGTTTGCAAAATAATCAGTTAATCAGCATTTAAGTATGTAGTACTGTTTTTGCTGCTAAAAAAAGAGTACCGGGGAACTTAAGTTAAAAACGGACTTTTAATTATCCTAGAAATCTGGTTGCTTATAGGCTCTTCACACGATCGAATATGATCTAAAACTTGGCTTGCGAACCACTGCATTTGTTATTGTTAGCAGGTAAATACCTACCCTTTAACAACAACAAATGCACTGGTTCGCACGCCAAGTTGTAATACATGTACGAAAGTGTCTAGAGCCTATTAGGGATGGCTTGTAGGCGTGATCATAGGTGGATGTTGGCATATGCTTGTCGTGATTTGTTCTTCGAAGTTTATGATTAAATCTGTATTTGTTTCATAACAACAAGATAGGAAATACTTAAACCCATACCATCGCCGAAGAGTTAATAGTATTTTAATTTCATCTTGATTCCGACCAACTTCTAGTACTTATACATCAATATTAGAGTTGGGTCGTACTCGGATTTTTACATACTAGGTATTCCGAATACGAGTACAAAAAAATACCTGTTCCAAATACCTGTTCCAAAATACTAGCTAGTATTTTTTGAAGTATGTACATATATACACACAAGTACATGCGATTTGCAGTGATGTAATGAAACGGTATGATATGCCCTCCCCCATCCACCAGAGACAAAGTTCGCAGGCTAGAATGGTGATGGTGCAGTTGACCGTGAAAGGATACGAGCCATTAGTACGTGCAGCTTGTCCGTAACTATCCAATGGTCGGTCACTTATTTGGCAAGTGTTTCTCCAATCTAGGAGCCATCTTAGGGAAAACAAGCAAATTCAATCAATTTAATTTGATTTTCATTTTAATATATGCACAAAACACCTCCTGTTTTCGTTCAAACTACCAGTGTCGAAAAATTTACTATGATAGGACCAACTAATCCTGTTGTCATCTATATGACTTTCCATCGATCGATGCCTGATACCAAACTTTTCCTGGCTAATCTAAAACAGTCGGTTTTCCACTTCTCCTCACTGAAGCATGAATTTGTCGAAAATTTTATTAAGAAATGATAAAACGTCTATTAATGCACCAACTAGGGGGTCAACCTTTTCGGTAAAGCTGGACATGAGTCACAGCCCCGGGAGGGTTGGAGTGCAGTCACGAGGAGAGCTTCAGCACAGCCGGAGAAGCCAACTGGCTAACCAAAAAGGATCTAAACATTTTTAGTGTTACTTTCTGTTTTCCCGGCGGATTTCATTTTACCGTATCTTAGAAACTAGGCCGTTTTTTCCCATATTTGTATGGGAACAACTCAGAAAGATCCTCAAATTTATGCTAGACCAAAAAAAATTTTTTTTTTTAAAATATGGACGTTTTTGCTTAATTTCCCCTATAAAAAAATTTGTTTGCCCTTAAAATATCACTATTGAACTCCCCGATCACTTTCAATCATCGAAAGCGCTGTAAAGGCAGTTTTTGCCAAACTATGGCCAAAAAACCCCTTACTCCCCTACAAAACAGAAATTTTTGTATCACAGCAATAGGTCTTGGCTCGTTATGTCCCAAACCACACTAACCCAAAATTAGCCGATTTTGTCCGATTTCAGCTACTTTTGCCCTAAAAACTTTTTGAATAATTGATTAAAATACTTTCCCAATCCCTCCCATCAAAAATTTTTTCGTCCTTAAAATATCACCAATATACTTCCCGACCACTTTCAATCATCGAAAGCGCTGTAAAGGCAGTTTTTGCCAAACTATGGCCAAAAAAACCCCTTACTCCACTACAAAACGTAAATTTTTGTAGCACAACAATAGGTCTTGGCCCGTTATGTCCCAAACAACTCTAACTCAAACTTGGCCGATTTTGACCGATTTCAGCTACTTTTACCCTAAAAACTTAATCCTAAAGTCCCAAAATACTCGCAAGCACGAAAATACTCTATACAAAAATATGCGATACGAAAATACTTGCAAGTTCCAAAATACTCGATACGAGTATATACTCGTATAGTTCCAAAATACTAGCAAGTATTTAAAAATACCTGTTCCAAAAATACCTGTTCCAAAAATACTTGCAAGTATTTTGTAACGATACGTTATTTTCGTATTCGAATATTTTGGAACGATACGTTATTTTCGTATTCGAGTATTTTGTAACGATACGTTATTTTCGTATTCGAGTATTTTGGAACGATACGTTATTTTCGTATTCGAGTATTTTGGAACGATACGTTATTTTCGTATTCGAGTATTTTGGAACGATATGAGTATATACTCGTATCGAGTATTTTCGTACTTGTAAGTATTTTCGTCTCGCGTACGAGATACTCGTGAGTATGAAAGCACTTGCAAGTATGAAATACGAGTTTATATTAATATTAGGATTCTATTACGTCACTGTTTGATTGAAATGAATTAAATGGACGAAATTCATTGTGTAAATTCTTGATTACATGTATAGTCCACAAAAATACTCGTACCTAGTATTTTTGAATTTCGTACTAGGTACTGGCTGTTCCAAAAAAATACCTGTTCCATATACCTGTTCCAGTATATACGCCTCATCTCTAATCAATATGCCCTAAAACATTTCAGCTCGAACGAGTAACAGAACCATAAATCTTTGTGTTGATATATTGAATTTCTTCGCACTGCGAAGAAAAAAGCAACCACTGTGAAATGAGTTGAGCAAAAGTTTATTCCCCAGTTAACAGGTTAAGTAGCTGGTATGAACCTGAAATTGGATAATACACTGGCGGTCTGGACGACACCCTAGTATCTATATATCAGCAGTGTATCAGATGTGTTTTTTTGTGATACATTTGAATGTGAACAGCAATTGTCTAAATATTCCTTGTTATTTATACAGATTTATTATGCTTTAAACATATCTTTTCACATTAAAATTACATCGGTCCGTATATTGTACTTTCAGATGCATATCATGCACCTGGTCACACCTAAGCTTAATAAGTACAGTTCCTAACTTCGAATGCAAATGGCAATACATTCATCTAAGTTTATTGAAATTATTCTATGCATTAACACTTCCGCGCAAGAATATAAAATAATAATAAATAAAGTTCAACAAGCGAAACCGTAGAGTATTCAAATTATCGTTTCGATTATCGACCACTTCCAGATGAATACTACTAACTTAAAATAAGTAGCATTTCTTTCACACCTTGATTATGTTGCAAATCATTTCTTTTTGGCGGTAAAGTAAGGCGGAGTTTCATAGAATTTTCGTTGCTTTTTAACAGATGAACCTGTCAATGGTGTCCCTGAAAATATATTATGTCAGTTCAGCTATTATTTTTAGCCTAATAGATATTACTTTACAATGAAAAGCAAAACCAAATAACTTAAAGAATGATTTTAAAAAATATATCAAAGAACATACCATAATAAGATTTCATATCAAGATCTCTATAAGTCTCCTGCTGATCCGAATCTACTTGAACAAACTGCGACCAATACTCTGTCGGAATGTTCATAAGCGCTTCCATTACATTGAATTGAATTAAAGTTTCAGTGTATATTGCATGCTGATCTGGGTCAGCGCTCGAGTAGCCTACAATTGTTGGTCCGAAAATTCTGGCCAAGTTCTCAATAGGCATCCTTATTTTCTCACAAACTGCAACACGCTGTAAATGTAGAATCAAGAAAGCCAACGTGTCACGGTTCGGTTGTGGCAACTTTTCTATTGCTTTGTACAAATCTCGGGCCAGCACTTCGGGTGACAATGTCAGCTGTACTGCATTTGTGAAATCCTTCCACAAGCCAGTAGGAATCAAAGGCTCTTGCAACCCCCGCAGGAAGTCTTTCAAACAGCCACAAAGCAAATGTACGTCGGTGTTTCCTAACGGAGGTACACTTTTACTCCGCAAGAATCTCTCTTTCAATGCTTTTACTTCCCGCTCTGAAGCAGAGATGCGATAGATTCCCTCCTCGTTCAATCCTCTCGTTTCGATTTCATGCACACAATGAACAACTAAGGCTGGGATCATGGGCGCTACAGCTGGCGCGTAATCCTTGAGGGAACCTTTCATTGTTGGTGTGCCAACGCTTTGAGGCACACATGGTTTGTTTGTAATTTCTCTGCAATCGGAATGGACACATATCTTGCATTCCCGACACTTAACTGCCACTGTGCCAAAACGAATCCTGTAAATAAGATGAAATCAATGGAAAAAGTATCAAACAGATGCCGAATAACAGAAAATCAGACGTATTTGACAAAACTTCCTGAAAACTTTTTTTCAAATTATATTTAATGTTTACATATTTATTTACTCACTTCTTTTGGCAATGTGAGCAAGGGTCGGATTTCAAAAATGTCTTGGCCGCAAAGTTGTGCTTCCTACTGAAATTTTTCTTGTATTCGGTTACAGGTGTATTGATTTCCTGTAAGGTGGGTGCGGATGGTGTAAAACTAGGGTGCGATGGCGATTTGCTGGAAAATAATTTGACCGATAAAATCAAAATCATGCCGCTGTAAAATCTGTTACACGTTACCGCTTCAATGTTTTCGAAATTACTGAGCGCGTTGGCGTCCTGATTTGGTCAGCACTTTCGGTATTTTCCCTGATAATCATCTGGGGAATTGCTTCGATCGTGGATTCGGCTTGAATGGGACCCTTACCTTCAGGCGGAATAGACACTTTGGTTTGTGCAACTATTTTGTCTGCTGGACCGATTTCCATTGTCCTTGATTCTAAGTAGATTTTAAAAATACATTAATCTTCTTCGAGATTCATTAAAATAATTTACTTACTGCTCTTCCTACCGCCTGATCTCGATCTTTTGCCAGCAATATAAGATCCTGTCGCTTTCGAGTATGATGGGCGATTTCTTTTGAAAGTTTTTGCTGGTTTGCCTTCCAGGAAATCATCTTCCGATTGAGTTAGCGAAAGATCCGATAGGAATGATCCTGTAAGTGAATGTAACTTTCAGCAATGAAATGAGGAATTCTTAAAAAGTTACCTGTGGAGTTTATTTCATTTCCTAGTTTCTCATTTGCCTTGGTAGTCTCCGATTTTCGCTTTCTAGGGAAACTACTGAGGAATGCAAATTTGTCCTTAGTTTCATCTTTAATATCACGTTCATTTCTTAAAAGATCGGCTACTGCAATCATCTTCTTTTCCTATAGTGATAGTTTGGCGAAACAGAAGTGAGAATGAATGAAGTTTGGTAATTTGGTTGAGTAGAATCTATCTTTGAATCATATCTTAATATTTAGAAGGTTAAATTTTTGACGTACTACAATTGTTGGATATTTAATTAAAATGTTTAAATACAACAATGTAACCTAAGAATATCATATATCACGTATTTTAACACAATGGCTGTCAATTTGGGGATGTTTCATTTTTTTATTTATTTAACCAAAAAAGGTAACAAAACAATAAAAAATTTAAAACGGTTTTCCTTAAGTTAAATTGCAATTACATTTCAGCAGACTTTTTTGTCCGGTTGTTAATTCGATATGGAAGTTATGAAGAAAGTAAAAAAGACGAAGCATGAGGATAATACCGCTCTCCTTGAGGAAAGTGTCGCCAGACTTAAGAGATTAAGTCTGAAACTATAAGTTGGAAGACGTTCGAAATCGTGTGGATTATAGAGAACTCTCAAGGCAAAAATCACGAACTGCTTTTGGGCAGATTCCAGTTTATTGCTATGAATATCGAAAAAAGGAATCCAGACGATTCAAGCGTATTCGAGTAAGGCGAATTAAAGACATAAACAGAGACCACACGTTTTTGAATTCTTTCGCACGTCTTTTAATGAATCCTAGCTGCTTGCTAGCTCTTGCAAGAACAATGTCATACAGGACGACACCGAGATTTACGACTCTATCCAAATTTTTTAGGAGTCAATTATTCAGGTGCTAATCGAGATTAAGAGTAGAGGTCTTGCGGAAATAACTTATGGCATAGCATTTTTCAACGTTAAGAGTAGTGATGGGCGTTTCTGTTGTTTTCAAAAAACGAAAACGAACTGTTTTTTTTTCAAAAACAACTGTTTTTTAAAACTGTTTGAAAAAAACAGTTTGAATTAACGAAAGAAACAAATTTTATGCTGTAAGACAATTAGAGTTTTGTCGTACTAGGATTTTCACATACTAGGTATAACTAGTACGAATACGAAAAAATACCTGTTCTAAATACCTATTTGAAGTATGTACCTGTATACATGCAATGCATACGATTTGCAGTAATGTAATGAAATTGACTAATATGCCCTCCTCCACCCTCCAGACCCAACGTTCCCAAGCTAGAATGGTGATGGTGCAAGATTACCTTCAAACAATACAGAGTCATTAGTCTGTGCAGCTTGTCCGTAACTTTCCAATGGTCGGTCATTAATTTGACAAGTATTTCTCCAATCTAGGGGCCATCTAAAGGACAACAATCAAATTCAATCAATTTAATTTGTTTTTCTTTTTACTATATGCAGAAAACACCTGTATTCGTTCAAATTTCCAAAGTAAAAAAATTACTAAAATAGGACCAACTAATCCTGTTGTCATCTATATGACTTTTCATTGAGTCTCTGATACCAAACTTTTT
The DNA here is from genome assembly GCA_963978885.1 of Nemotelus pantherinus. Taxonomy (NCBI): domain Eukaryota; kingdom Metazoa; phylum Arthropoda; class Insecta; order Diptera; family Stratiomyidae; genus Nemotelus; species Nemotelus pantherinus. The sequence continues at coordinate 73,551,358 of OZ022265.1, read as the reverse complement.
CTGGCTAATCTAAAACAGTCGGATTTCCACTTCACTTCACTGGAGCATGAAGTTTGCCGATAATTTTATTAAGAAATGATAAAAAAAAATTTTTCGTTTATTAAACATGCACCCACTAAGGGGCCAACCTCTTCCGTAAGGCTGGACATGAGACCAACGGGCACCTTACCTCCCGCGGTTTCGTTAATTTTACAACCCCGGTAGGGTTGGAGACACCCTCGTGGCGACCTCCAGTCACGAGGAGGGCCTCAGCACAACCAGAGACGCCAACTGGTGATCCAAATAGGATCCCAACCTTATCCTCCTTGGCACTTTTAGTGCTACTTTTAGTTTTTCCGGATTTCATTTTGCCGTATCTTCGAAACTAGGCCGCTTTTTCCCAGACTTGTATGGAAATTTTGCCCGAAACAACTCAGATTGGTCCCTGAATTCATGCTAGATAAAAAAAAAAATTTTGGAAAAAATTGACGTTTTTGCCCAAATTCCTCTATAAAAAAAAATGTTTGCCCTTAAAATATCACTATTGTACTCCCCGAACACTTTCAATCATCGAAAGCGCCGTAAAGTTAGTTTTTTCCAAACTATGGCCAAAAAACCCCTTACTCCCCTACAAAACCGAAATTTTTTTATCACAGCAATAGGTATTGGCCCGTTATGTCCCAAACCACTCTAACCCGAAATTGGCCGATTTTGTCCGATTTCAGCTCCTTTTGCCCTAAAAACTTGTTGAATATTAAATAAAATACTTGCAAGTACGAAAATATTGTTTTCCGCAGCTAAACAGTTTTCAACTGCCAAGCAGTTCGTTTTAACAAGCGAAAAACGGTTCGTTTAAAAAAAACGAAAAACCATTCGTTTTAAAAAAGCAGGTCGTTTTTAAAAAACGACAAACGATTCGTTTAAAAAAAAACAGTTCGTTTTAAAAAAACGATTCGTTTGAGAAAAACGAAAAACGTTTCGTTTGAAAAAAACAGTTCGTTTGAAAAAAACGACAAACGTTTCGTTTGAAAAAAACATTTCGTTTGAAAAAAACGATTCGTTTGAAAAAAACGACAAACGTTTCGTTTGAAAAAAACAGTTCGTTTGAAAAAAACGATTCGTTTGAAAAAAACGACAAACGTTTCGTTTGAAAAAAACAGTTCGTTTGAAAAAAACAGTTCGTTTGAAAAAAACGACAAACGTTTCGTTTGAAAAAAACAGTTCGTTTGAAAAAAACGATTCGTTTGAAAAAAACGACAAACGTTTCGTTTGAAAAAAACAGTTCGTTTGAAAAAAACGATTCGTTGCAGAAAAACGAAAAACGATTCGTTTGAAAAAAACAGTTCGTTTTAAAAAAACGATTCTTTTTAGAAAAACGATTGGCTTTAGAAAAACTATTCGTTGTAGAATAGTTGGAATAATTGGTTTTATTTTATTTTATTAATTCACCAAACAAGGTACAAAATCTTATATAAAATAACAAAATAAAAATAAAATGGAAAAGTAAAGTGAAGTAAAAAGTAAAAGCAAACAAGTTAAATAAGTAACAAACAAATGAAAAAAGTAACAAAAAGATTAATAAATAACAATCAATAAATAAAAACATTGACATATAAGCTATGGCTTAAGGTTTAGGGGTATGGATGGCATGCAAAAGAGAGGATTTGAAGGATGATTTGGAAATCGTAGAGGAATATAAGTGACTTATGCTGTTGAATATTCTGCAGCATCTATTTATAGGCTCATTTGCTGCATATGTCGTCGAATGTGAATATTCTTTTAGGAAACGATTGGACCTGGTGTTCCTCACAGGGATATTTATCGAAATTTTACTATTCAGGAATTCTACATTAATAGCGCCTCTAATGACGTCGAATGTGAAGCAGGCCGATATCATTATTCTTCTGGAGGCTAGTGTCGATAGGTTTAAATGACCCAGTCGAAACTCATAAGGGGGTAAGCTATTAAAATCATAAGGGTTGTACAGTTCTCTCAAGGCGAAAAGTAGAAATTGTTTTTGTATTGACTCGAGTCTGTCACTGTAGGTTTCAAAAGCGGGATTCCAGCTAATGCAAGCGTATTCGAGAATAGGACGTACAAGTGAAGTGTATAAGGATCTTGTGACCCACAGACTACGGAATTCTTTGGCACGTCTTTTGATGAAACCTAGCTGTTTGTTCGCACGAGAAAGCATTTTATCAAAGTGTAAGGTGAAGCGGAGTTTTTCATCTAAGATAACACCGAGGTCAGCAATGTTATCAACTCGGGTTAGCATATTATTGCCGAGAAAGTACGTATTGTGTGTTACCGTGCATTTCCTGGAAAAACTAATAGCTTGGCACTTGCTGATATTGAGAGAGAGCTTGTTTATATTGCACCACTGATCAAGTGAATTAAGCTTGGATTGGAGAAAGGGGGCATCCGATTTCGATTCAATAGTCTGATAAAGTTTGAGATCGTCTGCATAGAGTAAATGAGGTATGCCTGCTAGGACGTCAGATAAGTCAGAAATAAATATATTAAAAAGAAGTGGGCCAAGATGGCTACCTTGGGGTACACCAGAGGTAGCACTAACGTTTTTCGATAAAAATCCTTGAAATTTTACACATTGTGTGCGATCGCGAAGGTAGGAGGTCAGCCAGCTGAGTAAAGACCCGGCAATACCAAATTTCTGAAGCTTTAGAATCAAGGTAGAATGGTCAACTCTGTCAAACGCCTTACTGAAATCAGTGTAGACTGCGTCAATTTGGTATCCTTTTTCCATTTTGCATAGAACGTCAGAGATTAGAATTGTCAAATTCGTGGTAGTTGAGCGACCTTTTCTAAAGCCATGTTGTTGCTCGTTCAAACGGGAATCAACAAGCGGAGAAAGTTTATCGTATACCACCTTTTCGAAAAGTTTCGGAATCGAAGACAAAATGGCAATGCCCCTATAATTTCGGATACAGCGTCGATCACCATTTTTGAATATGGGTGTGACATACGAAAGCTTCCAACAGAATGGGAAAATTCCCGACGAAAGTGATCTATTAAAGAAAATATGCAAGGGATCTATAAGCTGCTCTACACACTTGCGCAAGAAGATCGGAGGAAGAAAATCAGGCCCAGGGCCTTTGTTGCAGTCGAGATCCAAAATAGCTTTACGTATTTCATCACGGGAAATTTCTAAATGGTTCACAAAAGCTGTTGAAGCTGAATTAGCGGAAGAAAAGTGTGAGTTTGATGGGTCTGGTGCATTGAAAATTTCTTGGAAACTATCAGCAAATAGGTCACATATCTCTTTAGGAGAGGAAGACGTTATATTATTAAGAAACATGGCCGATGGATAGCCAGTAGTTTTTCGCTTCACATTAACAAAATCAAAGAATTTTTTCGGGTCGCGGACTATATTTTCGCCAGTTGTTCTAATGTAAGTGTCATAAGCCTCATGAGACTTTGCTAAAAATTGCTTAGCAACTTCATTATATTCTTCCTGAATAGCAGGAATAACATCGGTATTTTCTTTAATAAGCTTATAAAGTTTGTTCCTACGATTTCGCATATGCCTAAGGTCCCTATCAAGCCATGGCTCAGACAATTTATTCTTTTTTTTTATCTTTGGAACATATCTTTCAACGGCGTCAAATATTTTGTTGTAAAAAGAGGAAATGGCTGTCTCGAGATCTTGTGTTGAAAGAGTAGTCGACCAATCAGTAGTATCAAGAACATGTTTAATGCTTTCATAATCAGCATTACGGAAGTCAAATACAATTGAGTTATTGTAAGTTTTCAAGCAAGTGGAATCTGGAGTGGAAAGTTCGACAGACAGTGCTGTATGGTGTAAACTATTGCAAAAAAGATGCTCTGCGTCACTAGTTGGACTAACCACTACTTCGTCATAAGCATTTGTGAAAACAAGATCTAACCAATTACCATTTTGGTTAGGAGTTTGGGAAACCTGCTGCAAATCATTACCATAAAAGGCACTCGCAAGATTGAAATCGTTGGTGTCTACAAGGTTTACGGGGAGAAGGTAAGAGTCATTTTCATCCGGAACAAAGCAAAGATTCGGACGATTGAAGTCACCCAAAACTATTATTTTATCTTTTTCGCTAAGTGATGTTGCTAATGAAGATATTGTGTCACAAAAATTGCTGTAGATGGACTCGTCAGATCTAGGGGGGATGTAGACAACAGCGATGTAAATTGAGTTGTTATTAGTGGAGATCCGAACAATTATACATTGGAAGAAAACATTTGGAGTGGTATCTACAAGCTCACTTGAAAGTGTGTTGCTAACAGCAAGTAAGACACCACCACCTCGTGACTGACCCGTAGAACAATAATCACGGTCGCTTCTGTAAATAGTCCAACTACTATCAAGAATCTCCTCATTCTTATGAGAGGCATTAAGCCAAGTTTCGGTGATGGCGAGTAAATTAAAATGGCACGATTTGGCGTCAAGGTACAGTTTACTTAGTTTGCCTCTCATACCACCACAATTGTGGTAAAAAAGTTTGAGGCTTTTCTTAGAAATACTATTCGTTGTAGAAAATGGTTCGTTTTTGTTGTAGAAAATGGTTCGTTTTAGAAAAACTGTTTGTCGCTATTTGAAAAAACTGTTCGTTCGTTTTTTGTTGCCAAACGTTTTTTTCAAACTGTTTGGCGTTTTTGAGCCCATCACTAGTTAAGAGTAAGTTTATTCTGCTCACACCAGTGCACCAGTGACTGAAGTTTCAGCTGAAGAAAATTTGCATCTTATTCCGACTAAATAGGATGATATATTTTCAGATCATGTGCATAAAAAAGATGCGGAATGTCGGATAACACCTCCGAGAGATCAGAAACAAAAACATTGAACAGAAGCGGCCCTAGGTGGCTGCCTTGAGGTACCCCAGATGAGACGGTATTTTTTTTGGAAAGACGGCCTTGAAATTTAACATGTTGCGGTCGATTTAGAAATATTTAAATTTCAACCAGTTTAGAAGGTTTCCTGAAACGAAAAATTTTTTGAGCTTATGTTTCAAAATGACATGATCAACTCGGTCAAGAGCTTTACTGAAGTCAGTGTATATAGTATCGATTTGACGCCCTTTTTCCAAATTGCAAAGCACATTCGATACTATTATCATTAGGTTGGAGGTAGTAGACCGGCCTTCTCTGAAGCCATGTTGTTGCTCGTTTAGGAGAGGATCAATAACGATTGAAAGTTTGTCACAAACAATTTTTCTTGTCCTCTCTCATACCAGTGTTCGACACTGCCTGAGGGGAAAGTTGTGACAAATGAGATTATTCAATTGCATGCAAAATAATAATCTTTGTTATGGGTGTTGGTGAATTCATGTGAGAAACTAACGACCGTACCACAACTAATTTGCCAGTCATGTCACTCCCAATGTACCCTCATTTTGTTAAAGAATGAATAAAATTGTGATGAGAGTGTGGTTCGAACCTATCCACAGATCCTTCATTCCCTACTCGGAAATGGTCAATCAGTTACTAACTTAGCGGCAATTTAAACTAACCCCATTTTGTTCTATAGTTTGTAAGAAAAACTTTGCAGTTGGTGGTGGATGAAAAGTGCATGCATATATTATTTTTCTCAACAGAGCCCTCTTTCAGCATACATGCATGAGTATGTTGAATTGGTGAAATTTTCTTCAGTTCAGTAAATGCTGGTTTTTGTTGAGCTGATGAAGTGTGTCACGAAATTGGGCATATATATGTGTATTTATACATTTATATATGTTTGATTGTCGACGACGAATTCGAATTACAATTTTTTCAAACAGCTTAGGTATAGCTGACAATGCATCTATGATTTTTTACTGAGCTGATATGCCTATATAATTTTTTACTGAGCGTTTATCAACACTTTTAAGAATTGGGGTGATATGGGCTGATTTCCAGAAACGCGGAAATATACATGACAGCGATATATTGAAAATTATATACAGGGGTTATATGATAGTTTCTGAACACTTAACTAGGAAGCTTGGTGGTAGTAGGTCAAGTCCAGGGCCTTTTTTCATATCAAGTTCTCTCATGGCCCTAGAAATGTCTTCTCTGGTTAAATAGAGTTTATCAGCGATTAGCGACTGGCAGATTTCAGTAAGTCGCGCGTTAGATGATTCTCTTATCGGACAAAAAAACTTCTTGAAAATGGTCGGCAGACATATCGCATATTTTTTGTGCATCAGAAGAAACTGACTTGCATTTGTACATGGACGTGGGATAACCAGAAGCTTTTCGCTTAGTGTTTACGTAGTCGAAAAATTTTTTGGGGTCATGAATTATGTTTTTCCTTGATATCATTGCCAACATTGATATGTTTTTATTATCCTATAAAGCTTGTTTCTCTGATTTCGTAAAAACCTCAGATCTCTATCCAACTATGGCTCAGACGTCTTTTTTTTATCTTTGGCACGTGCTTCTCAACCGCATCGAAAACCAACTGGTAGAACAAATACACTGCATCGTCCAATTCTAACGTTAAAAGAGTACTATTCCAGTCAATATTGTTTAAATGGTGGTTAATTCTCTCATAATCACCATTACGAAAATCATATACAACGGAATTGTTGTATGATTGGGAAATTGTCAAATCAAACATAGGTAGATCGACCGTAGACGCAGAGTGGTGAAGATTGTTGGAGAAAAAATGGTTTGCATCAGCAGTTGGGTAAGCCACTACATGTAGTAACTATTAGTAAAAATAAGATGCAACCAATTACCATTTGGTTAGAAGTCGGAATGATTTGCTGCAAATCATTGCTATAAAATGTACTGACAAGATTTAAATATATCAACCGGAAGGAGGATATTGCCATTTTCATCAGCCGTGAACTTTAAATTTGGGCAATTAAAATCTCCTATTATTATAATCTTGTCATCATCTTTAAGAGATGATACTGTATAAGAAATGGTTTTATATATATCATTGTACACGGCGTCGTCTGGACTAGGTTGAATGAAGAAAGCTTCGACATAAAGAAAACCGTTGGACCAAGAAATTCTGAGAAATTCTATGTGGACCAGTTCAACTATTTCACTTGGCAGGGAGTTGTGAATAGCAATGAGCAAACCGCCACTTCTTGTTTGTCCAGTTTGTAGATAGTTACGGTCATTTCTATATATGGTCCAGCAACCATCAAGAATTTCTTCGTTTTTATGGGAATCATTCAGCCAGGTTTCTGTAAAAGTAAGTACACAGAATTGGCAAGATTTGGAGTTTCTGAAACAATTTGGATTTACATTATTTGCAGCTATTGCATGCTACCGAATATATGTGGCTTTTGGTTAGAGATAAGTAGGCAGGGGCGCACATTTTTTCACGAGAACCGTTACAGATTGAAATTTTGTGGGGCATATTAGTCCCATTGATATACAAAAATTGTCATAGGTGTTTTATGAAATTCCTCTCCTAATTTGAAGCACATCAAAATTTACAATCATGTCAAAAAACAAACCATTTTCGAAATTTAAAATAATTAAAGGTAAAAATAAATTCGCGAAACCCCTATGACAATTTGAAGGTAACTAGTAGGCAAGTTCTAAAAAATTGAAGCAGCTAGCTCTTAGAGTTTTGGAGAAATCTTGCACGCGAACTGTAAAAAAAAGTTTAGAGAAAAACATATTTGTCGTTTTACGCACAGGGCATTGAAAACATTTTTTTATGCCACTCACAATTTTTTCCGGGACCAAAGCGGTTCAGTTCTATGCATAAGGGGATGTGGAATGCAAAAAAAAACTGGCACCAAAATTAATTTTATGTATTTAACCCCCTTAAGGATAGCATATTTGAAAATTTGCTATTTTATTGCTACAAAACTTACTTGGTTTGAAAATAAATAAATAATGTATGCGATTTGGATTTGAGCAAATTAAATTTATATCTAGCTAATAAATGTTCATACCTCCAATGAAGTTAAATATATGAGGCATTTAAATATTAATTTTATAACCTTCTGGAAATGTTTTATGATTTTTTGCCATCAAATAATGTGAAGATCTTGCTGGGGAACTTCAACGCCAATGTTGCGAGGAAGGAGGAACCACATCGCGGCCATCAGCCACGATTCTTGCAACGTCAACGGACAACGAGTTACCGACTTTGCTTGCATTTGTTTTACGGTAACGAAATAGCATGGACATCATGTTACAATCGCATCTTTAATCAGATCGATTGCATTCTGATTCAAAAGAGGTAGGTCTTCATTATTTTGGATGACCGATCTAACCGTGGGAGCAGCTGCGATTTTGACGGTTATCTACTAAGGACCCGATATTGATGTCGAATCTCGCTAATTTTTGAAACCAGTGCAATATCAAGACGTAAGTTCGATGTCGAAAAATTTCAAAGCAAAAAGGTGAAAGCCTGTTATTTGGAAATTGAACTAGCTGGCGCGCCTACCATCACGGCTATCAACAAGGTCTGAACTGCCATCAAACACGCACCGAATGCAGCAGCCAAAAAGTTTATTGGCAGTATAGCCACGCGTGCGAGACACTTAAAAAAGGCTCGAAGCCACGCATTAGCTGATGTGCGAAGTATCAGAAGCGGCTCTGACTAGATGAAAAGGAGATGGGCGTACTACTTCCAGTAATTATTCAATGGAAATGTCCCCATACTCTATGATTCGCCATCAGCTCATACGATGATAGCGCCCCGTCTCACTTCGAACATTAGATAAAGTCCAACAGGCCAGGAAAATCTAATGAAGGCATCGATGGGATCCCTGTGGGAATCTTGAAGACATGTGAGATCAACGTTTTAAGGGCAATCTGGGAGTAAGATACGATGGCAGATGAATGGCGAAAAAGCCTTATCTGTCATTCCATGTGAAAGATGATAAACTGCGGTGTGAAAATTACAGGGGCATCTTTTTACTTTGTACGTCGAAATCTTGAATTTCTCATGACACTGAAAAAATCCTTGCCGAATATCAAGGTGATTTTAGACATAAAAGATCGACAACATCATCCATCGATCGATCAAATGTTAAGAATTTGACGCCGATGTTAATCAGATATTCTTCGACTTCAGACAAGTAAGTACACGATAGCATCGACCGAACCGCATTATATAATATTATGCTTCAGTTCGGAATCCCAGCAAAGTTGGTAAAATTAGTGAAAGTGAACTTGACCGGTTCAACACCTCAAGTGCTAATTCAAAATGACGTGACCAACTCGTTTTCAACAAACGAGTTTAAAACAGGGGATGGGTTAGCTATTGTATTTTTAAATTTAACATTCGAGAATGTCATCAGAAAAATCCCCGTCGACACAAATTAAAGTATTATTCAAATTGCCGCATATAGTAGGCTATCGTGGTAACTCGTACTGTGGCTACATAAGCGATACCTGGACGCTAACTCGGATGTCGAAAAAAACCCTAAATACGTTTGAAAGTAGGGTATTGTGTAGAATCCTTGTTTAAGTTGTAGCGATTTATGATATGAAGATGATAACGAGGCATCTCAGCTAGACCGAAGTCCAGTCGAGTTACTCCAACATCAACTTCGCATTAGAAACCGCTGCAAGTGGATCCCAACGCGTTGCCATAAACTTGTTTTGTGTGTTCCCGACCAAGTGGGAAAATAAATACATAAGCATCAGCTCATAGCTCCCACAACTTCACGCCATAAATGTGCTCATCCATTCCCACTCACATGTCCCTGAATCGCGATTCGTTTTTCTTATATTCAAGAGAACAGTTAGTCTCTCGATTGTTTCATATGCAGCTCTATTCTGCCTTACCCCTTCCTGCCAATACCCCTTTTCAATCTCTTCCTTGTAGGGTTTGGTTCCAACTGTTATCCGATTACGTGCGGTTATTTCAGCTGGGTTGGCTTAGGTTGAGTTTGAAACAAGCAACAAATATTGCGTTTTTTGTCCCCAGCGTCGGATAAGTCTGAACCAACTGAAACGACCCGGCAAACGAAGCATAGTCTACGAATTTGGATTCTAGAACGCCAGATCACACAATGAGCCTGATACTGTTAAAGAATTATTATTGAATTACATTATTATATTACAGTCAGTATATATATTACAGTCGGTACAAACTGCACGTGCTGGCAATCCAGGAAATGAAATAGATTGGCATCGAGATATATCATACACAATATTCAAAAGCTGGAAACCCGCACGAAGCCGTATATTCGGAGTAATATTGTGGACAAAGAGTGTAAACCACACGGACTTCAAAGCAATAAGCGAACGATTTTGTGCGATCTGATCAAAGCTAAGTCTTTAAAATATGATTGATAAACGTTTACGCCGCGACATAAAAAAGACGCGGAAATGAAGGATGGATTCTATTACCACCTGAACATTTTTTCGGCTCATTGCCCACAAATGAAAACAAAATCATACTGAAGACGTATGTGACGAAGACCAGTTTTCTTTTAAATTCGACATCGAAATGCTTCAAATGGCGTCGGTCCATCCTATAAAATAACACAGGCTGGTTGAAGAAATTTGGATGGAGATAATGTCAAATGTCGCAGAACAAGTGGCCCGGCGCAAAATAAAAACTGTTTTGACAACGAATGCCAGAATGCGCTAGAAGAGAAAAATCAGGCCTACACAGTTCTTAGAAAGGAACACTAGGACGAAGAGAGAGCAATATGAAATCCTCCGACGAGCACCGAATAAGATCATTAGATGTAACAAACGGAAATATTATAAGGAGCGATTGAAAAGCTTTGATGAAAATTTGGCAAGTTCTAAAATTAAACCATTCGTTGATTCAGCCCAAGACTACACTCTGTAAAGGTGCGTACACATATAGCCAACGAGCGACCAATGACAGTTTGACCAAATGTTGCTCCTCAACTATTGGCGTTGGCTGTGCCGTCTACACAGGAAGCGATTCGGGCCAATGGCTTGGGATCGAATCCGCGCTGAACTATCGTCCACACTAGATCGAATACATCGCCAACGCTTTGATGTTACCGCCGGCAGAGCGAACGGCAACCAAGGCTAACGCTGGCTCTTCGTACACACTAAGCAAACCCGAGCCAACGAATGGCTTGGCCTTTGGCCCTACTTGTACACAGCTTAAGACGAAATCGGCAATATTATCGGCAAGATAGCCAGATTAGGGAAAGGTGGGCTTGGCATTTTAAGGAGCTCCTTAGTGCTGCACATTGCTCATTATTATCAGTCCCAAAAGACGTCTTCGTAGATGCCCCAATAGTCCCTTCAACGCTGGAAGAAGTCGAGTTTGCCATAAGAAGAAAAGAATAATAGAGCGGTCGACATCGACCATATTCCGGGCGAATTATTCAAATGCGGTAGAAGCTGCACTATAACGTCATCCACAAAGTGATCCAGCACATCTGGGATCAAAAGAAAATATCTCAGGAATGGTGCAAGTCCATAATATGCCCTATTCATAAAAACGGAGACAAACTACGATTCGAAAGTTACAAGGGCATATCACTATTCTGTACGTCCTACAAAATATTAACGAAAATATAAGAAAATAAAATTAAAGTTTACGCTGACAATGCGATTGCGAGTAAAAGAAAGGAAACAATTTCACTTGAGAGTAAAAGGAAGGTGATAGGCTGGCCCCACTGCTGTCCAAATTATCTATTGAGACTTGATAAGAAAGCTGCCTATCGGCGCAACAGGTGTTCTTTGATATAGCCAAGTAGTTGCCTACGCAGATTGCATCAACTTCCTGATACGTTGCCGAAGAATATATTGAATAGGTACAAAAAATAAGTACCGGCATTATGTCGATATCCTGAACAAATTTGAAATTCTAAACTGTTTGTTGGTTTGCTTTTTATAAGAAAAAAATCGGTGAAACTCGACTACTTTCGAGAAAAAAAGCAGTGGAGGCTATGTTATATTTGATATTTTATAATTAAACTGCTTATGCAGTAGTTTATAGTTAGTTTTTCTTCTCATCAGGAAGCAAGTATAACTCACGAATAACTTATTCTGTGGTTGGTATGTTCGTTTTAGATCGCCTCTAGACTTACTCTACTTACCATATTTTCCCTTTCATATTCTGCTTCTTTGCGTGATTTGTGCTCTGTCTCTATGAGTTTTCGTGCATGGTAAAGTTTCGCCTCCAAATCAGCCATGTTCTGCAATGATGCATCGAGTTCTCGCTGTAAGCGTTGGGCCTCCTGAATTGCAGCCATCCATTGCAAGCGACACTCTTCTTGTACTTTCACAAATTTCAAAAACTCTGCAAAACCTACACATTAATTTGGACCACCATAGCAACTATTTGAATTCAAACCTTCTTCGGCAGTGCCGTCGATTAGAACTTGCACACACCGCATTAAATCATCAAACGCAGCTACCAGCGACATGATGCCATGAAAATTATTTTCACTATATCACGTATGACAAGCAATGAACTACAGGTTCTACAATATTTGAAATTTTCAAGACCAACACGCTACACTTTGAAGAAAAAATTCACAATGTTTCACTCGCATAGATATGTTCACTCGTTACAAAAACTTCAAATGCTGCCGTTGCGATTTTGACAAATACAGTTCAGTGCGCAAAGGAGCGGTCTTTCAATGGGTGTGTTTACAGCAGTTGCTTAGCCCGCGCACTATAGGTCCAACTAGTGATGAGTCTGCGTCCGTACGTTGACGTATGCGCCGAGGTAAACTACGCAAAGCATATGTTGCACCCAAACATAACTTACCGAACAGCCAGAAAAGTGGCATGCTCCTTAAGCAACCTTTTGCTCAATTTTTACTATGAGCTGTCCGTACGTAAAGTGGTAATGAGATACGACTTGACATATGTTCGCTTATGCGTTGTATGGGCACTTAAATTCACTCATGTTTGCGTACGTCAAAAAGTGCCTTTTTTGATCTAAAACCGGTTGGTTTTGGCAGACGATTACGGCCGCAGACTCATCTTTGGTTAGGGCTTATAGGGGGTGTGTTCAATGTACATGCTATAGCTGCTATTGTGCAGGTTTACAGCGGTCGGACCAAAAGTGACCTGACCTAAAGCGCGGACTAAATGAACTTAGTCCTGACCTAAAATTTGCTTAGGTCGAATTTAGTCCTCGTTCGTATATGACAGCTGTCATTTAGTTAAATTTTCGATCATGCACTGTATTTATCGTTTCATTTGTCTCTCAAACATGTTTATTTCAATGATTTTGTGTCAATGGGGAATGTTATGAGCTTATATTCCAACATACATACATTATTAATAGTCGCGCAAAAATCAATGTTTAGGTCGCGTGTGTTTACAACGATTATAGTGCCGGTTTACACCGGTCGGACCAAAAGTGACCTGACCTAAAGCGCGGACTAAATGAACTTAGTCCTCAGATGTTTACAACGAACCCGACCTAAAATTTGCTTAGGTGGAATTTAGTCCTCGTTCGTATATGACAGCTGTCATTTAGTTTGATTTTCCTTCATGCACTGTTTTTATCGTTTCATTTGTCTCTCAAACATGTTTCTTTCAATGATTTTGTGTCAAAGGGGAATGTTATGAGCTTATATTCAACATACATACATTAGGTGCGTTTTTTTGCTCCGATGTAGTGCAGAGTACAACTATGCCGGAAAAACAACGATCTAGTATAAAACAGCAGTGCATTCGCTAAACCTGACATAGGTTGCTATATTCGCTGTGGTCCCACAAAACAGCTGAAAAAAAGGGAGAAAAAAACGAGTATACACTACCACAATCGATAGAAAATAGAAAAAAAACTAACAGAAAATTAATTCTTTTAACTTTCTACACATTATGAGGGCCTTTTCTAATTTCTTAACTACCAAAACATTCAACATAACCATGAAAACCGAAAGCCACCTCACAGAAAAAAATACAACTTCTCATGAGCTTTTCTTTTTTCTATCAGCACATTCTACACTTCAACACGTGAACTACAAATGAGGCATAGAATTTCTGTACTAGTGAATTCACTGGTGTAGGAGTGTTGTTGTTTTCAATGCGTCTACTCTACTCTCCGCTGGATAGAGGAGCAAAAAAACGCGCCTATTATTAATAGTCGCGCAAAAATCAATGTTTAGGTCGCGTGTGTTTACAACGATTATAGTCCACGACCTATATTTAGGTCAGGTCGCTTGAAATCGTGGACCGACCTAAATTTAGGTCGGTCCACTAGTGTATACAGCACGTGGACTAAAAAATTTAGGTGGAATTTGGTGTTTAGTCCGCGGACTAAACGTCCGCTGTATACAGTACTATAGTCCACGACCTATATTTAGGTCGGTCCGCGAGTGTTTACACCACGTGGACTAAAAATTTAGGTGGAATTTGGTGTTTAGTCCGCGAACTAAATGTGCGGTATAAACGCTACCATTAGCTGCTAATTTAGCAGCTCTGGCTGTCCAATGTCACGAAATAGCTACTTTCTGATGCTTGCTATTTGACAGTCGGGCTGTCCAAGATTCCGGAATAGCTGCTAATATGCCGTTCACACTACACTCTAAATCTGGCGATTTCGATCAGCTGATCGCTTTAGAGCTAAATCAACTTAAATCTACCTGATTACCCATACATTTTTTCGGCTTCTAACAGAGTTAATCAAGTAGATTTAGAGTTAGTTAATCAAGTACAAATCAGGTACTATTGTGAATTTTGTCCCTGGCGAATTTTTCTCAGAGCGCGGCGAATTTTTCTCAGAGCGCGGCGAATTCCATCCGTGAGAGCGAGAGTAGATTTGAATGAAATGTCATTCGAATTTCGTCCTAAAATAGCAAAAATTGAATAAAAAAGGAAAATGTGAGTTGTACAAAGTGAAAAGAAAATGTTCTTGCATGTTCCTGCACCATTTTCAAAAACTTTCACGCAAAAAAGATTGTACACATAAATTCGAATGACATTTCTCTCTCTAAATCTCCTCATTCTAAATCACTTCGGGTAGTGTGAACGCTTACCTGATTAACTTTGACAGCTTCTAAATCTACTTGATTTAGAGTGTAGTGTGAACGGCTTATAAGGTAGCAGCTATTCGGTGCTCGTAGTCTGGAGGATAGCTAGAAAGTAGCTAAGGCATAATGGCCGTGCGTACACAGCTGACATGCAGTTTAAACGTCATTTTCAATAGGAAATTGAAATGAAAAGAAGTTTTTGCGCTTTTGTGACACAGGAGATGAGGAATAAATTTGAAAATAGTGACAGCATAAATTAAATACGGGCTTTTAAGCACTTAAACTCAACTCGAGTTCTAAGTTGGCATGTACACAGCGCAGCTCATCTTGAGTTTTTAGAAGGCGAGCATGAAGCGTAAAAGGCCGGGTGCTCTGATTCCTGTATTATCAAATTTTCAACGATTATTTTTTGCTCTTTTTCTTATATATGGCGTCAAAAGCCGGAAATAAGTGATGCGTTTTAAATATGTTTGGAAAATTTTAATGGATTGTGCAGCTGTATGTTGAAAACTGTTAAATTTCATACAGTTTCCAAAGTGCAATGGAAGTATTGAACTGATCCACGAAAATGCAAAAATTACCATAAAAAAATTGAAACAAAGTTATTTTTGAATTTCCTGTGTAAAGGCTGACCTTCGTAGCAGCTCTTGGCTGTCCAATATCCATTGCTGCTTCACCTAGCTACTGCGAATTTTGACACTTGCTAAAGTGATGCTATGCTATGCTTTTGGAGCAGCTATAGCATGCACATTGAACACACCCAGGGCACAGCGTAATGTAGCAAATAGATATTGGCCGAGGCCAGGCGAGCCGAAGTCAGACGAGGCCGCCAACATGTGGACGGCATTTGACAGCTCGTCACGAATCGCCTTGGCTCGTGCTCAACATCCATTCCGATCGGATGTGGCACGAGCGCCTGTGACACCTGTCAAAGTCGCTCGTCTGGACCGTCCACACACTCGGCTCGCCTGGGCTCGGCCAATATCTATTTGGCACATAATGTAGCAAATAGATATTGGCCGAGGCCAGGCGAGCCGAAGTCAGACGAGGCCGCCAACATGTGGACGGCATTTGACAGCTCGTCACGAATCGCCTCGGCTCGTGCTCAACATCCATTCCGATCGGATGTGGCACGAGCGCCTGTGACACCTGTCAAAGTCGCTCGTCTGGACCGTCCACACACTCGGCTCGCCTGGGCTCGGCCAATATCTATTTGGAACATAAGAAGTTAGTTCCTAACCAGCGTACCAACTCCGTATATGTATACGGCCCAAAAATCCAGTGATCTAACCTGAGATTGTATTGTTGGTCAGCCTGGAAAGTTGGAAGAAATCGCATGAAACAGAAAGAGATGCAATATACAATTCGGCAACTATATACTCAATAAAGGTAATTGAATTTGATCACGGTTCCCTTCTTGTCTAGAAATCAGCATAGACAACGTATATCATTTCTACAGCATCGAAGCCGAGCATATTGAAACGGGAAACGGGAAATGATATACGTTGTCTATGCTGATTTATAGACAAGAAGGGAACCGTGATCAAATTCAATTACCTTTACTAAGTAAAATTATATCCATGGATATAAGTCGGAGATGTTAAAATTTGTCACAACTAGCATAAATAAAAATGTAATGATTTCCACCTGCAAGTGGTCACGCCAGTCAAGTATGCACTGTGTGCTGGTGTCTGATGAGAAGCAGTACATACTTTCGAAACCACTTTGTAAAAATATAATTTTCAATGTAGATTAAAATTTTTAATGTTAATAAAAAGTTGTTCAATTTTAATCATCCCGCAAAAATATTTCCAAATATATACTCAAGCTAGATTTTTCGCTGCTCACATACGGCCCACTCTCGCAAAATATACCAACACAATCTCAGGCTGCTTTGACAGATAATGCATTGCGTAAATGGAGGCGCAATTTTAAGGTCAAAGTGTTTTTTTGGGAAAGTGGAATAAGTTGGTACGCTGGTTGTTATTACGCTGTGCCCAGGGTTTACAAAAGGTCTGTTCCCGTACTTTCAGTAACTGAATTTTACTGAATTTTCCTGAATCATGTGGTGGGGAATTTCATGAAAAGTACGGGAACGCTCTCATTGTATTTCCTGAAAATTGACAACCGAAAGTGTCAGTTTTCGGTTTTTGGGAGAACAATAGTGATTATAAAGTCATCCTAAGCGGTGATAAATTATCGCCACAAAAATATTCGTCCTTCATAATAACATTACGCCAAAAACCGTTTGACAGTTTTCAGAATTTTTCAGTGGCTCAGACCCTACTGAAATTTACTGAAAGTGGCGAAATTTTCAGTTTTCAGTAAAACGGAGTACGGGAACAGCTTCATTGCAATTAATCGCGATTAATCGCAATTAATCGTAGTATGGGAACAGACCTAAAGTGTAGACACAGCGTAAGAAGTTAAGGCTGGTACTGAGTTAACCGTGAAGCTAAATTTTGACATGTCCCCATTATCTGGTCATTCTTTCGAGCGAAAATTTTGGCAATGGAGAAAAGCAGAGACACTCCTCATTCTTGATGGATAAAATGTCAAGAATTTCACTTTTCGATCGATTTTCTTATTGGAAAGACATTTGCACAATTCAATTTTCAAATTGAAACACCAAATGTCACTTTTTCGCTCGAAAGAATGAACTGCACAAACTTAATTGGCGTGAAATGATTGGAGACATGTGTCAGTGCCATCTGCATTTTCAAAGCGAAAGTAACTTCAAAGCAACTTTTCATGCTAAAGGCTGGTACTGAGTTAAGGCTGGTACTGAGTTCGAGTTCACGTGAAATTTTGACATTTCCCCAATATCTGACCATTCTTTCGAGCGAAAATTTTGACAACAGAGAAAAGCAGAGACACTGCTCATTCTTGACGGATAAAATGTCAAGAATTTCAATTTTCGATCGATTTTCTTATTGGAAAGTCATTTGCACTGCTCAATTTTCAAATTCAAACACTAAATGTCACTTTTTAGCTCGAAAGAATGAACTGCACAAACTAAATTTTCGTGAAATGATTGACAACATGTTTCAGTGCCATCTATGTTTTCGAAGCGAAAGCAACTTCAAAGCAACTTTTCATGCTAAGAACACAGTACCAAACTTGCTTATTTTCAAGCTAAATTTTCGCCGAAACACATTTCACGTGAAATTTTGTATGAAAATTTCACGTGAAATCGAACTCAGTACTATGCTTTAAGGCTGGTACTGAGTTCGAGTTCACGTGAAATTTTGACATTTCCCCATTATAGGCTGGTACTGAGTTCGAGTTCACGTGAAATTTTGACATTTCCCCATTATCTGACCATTCTTTCGAGCGAAAATTTTGACAACAGAGAAAAGCAGAGACACTGCTCATTCTTGACGGATAAAATGTCAAGAATTTCAATTTTCGATCGATTTTCTTACTGGAAAGTCATTTGCACTGCTCAATTTTCAAATTCAAACACTAAATGTCACTTTTTCGCTCGAAAGAATGAACTGCACAAACTAAATTGGCGTGAAATGATTGACAACATGTTTCAGTGCCATCTATGTTTTCGAAGCGAAAGCAACTTCAAAGCAACTTTTCATGCTAAGAACACAGTACCAAACTTGCTTATTTTCAAGCTAAATTTTCGCCGAAACACGGTCCACGATTTCAAGCGACCTGACCTAAATATAGGTCGTGGACTATAATCGTTGTAAACACACGCGACCTAAACATTGATTTTTGCGCGACTATTAATAATGTATGTATGTTGAATATAAGCTCATAACATTCCCCTTTGACACAAAATCATTGAAATAAACATGTTTGAGAGACAAATGAAACGATAAAAACAGTGCATGAAGGAAAATTAAACTAAATGACAGCTGTCATATACGAACGAGGACTAAATTCCACCTAAGCAAATTTTAGGTCGGGTTCGTTGTAAACATCTGAGGACTAAGTTCATTTAGTCCGCGCTTTAGGTCAGGTCACTTTTGGTCCGACCGGTGTAAACCGGCACATTGACAACATGTTTTAGTGCCATCAATGTTTTCGAAGCGAAAGCAACTTCAAAGCAACTTTTCATGCTAAGAACACAGTACCAAACTTGCTTATTTTCAAGCTAAATTTTAGCCGAAACAGATTTCACTTGAAATTTTGTATGAAAATTTCACGTGAAATCGAACTCAGTACTATGCTTTAACCGTGAAACTAAATTTTGACATTTCCCCATTATCTGGCCATTCTTTCGAGCGAAAATTTTGACAACAGAGAAAAGCAGAGACACTGCTCATTCTTGACGGATAAAATGTCAAGAATTTCAATTTTCGATCGATTTTCTTATTGGAAAGTCATTTGCACTGCTCAATTTTCAAATTCAAACACTAAATGTCACTTTTTAGCTCGAAAGAATGAACTGCACAAACTAAATTGGCGTGAAATGATTGACAACATGTTTTAGTGCCATCTATGTTTTCGAAGCGAAAGCAGCTTCAAAGCAACTTTTCATGCTAAGAACACAGTACCAAACTTGCTTATTTTCAAGCTAAATTTTCGCCGAAACAGATTTCACGTGAAATTTTGTATGAAAATTTCACGTGAAATCGAACTCAGTACTATGCTTAAGAACAGAGTACCACTCTTGCTTATTTTCAAGCTAAATTTTCGCCGAAACAGATTTCACGTGAAATTTTGTATGGAAATTTCACGTGAAATCGAACTCAGTACTATGCTTAACTCAGTACCAGCCTTTACGCTGTGACTGGAATCATGGCCTTCACGCCATGCCTTCACATAGAGGTATAAGACGTTAAGAGTGGTGGTAAAGAAGCATTCTGTCTCGAGGTCACCCATATCCACAAATTATTCCAATACAACGAAATATCTTTCGGGGTGTAGATCAGTTGCTCGTTTTGGGGGCAATAACTTGGCGCGCATATTTGAAAAAAGGGGAAATATTAAAATTCAAAGATAATTATTCGTATATTTAAAATTTGAAGGTAATCTGCACTCTACATCGTGGTCGGTCATTGTTCTTCGGTATTAATATTTGTCAATAAATTGAAATATATGGCCTCTCTCTTTAAATTAATATATTTGCTTCTATAAAGTAGAACGAAACGAATCTTATTGTTGAATTGTTGAAGAACTATATATTATTATCTTGAAACATT
Source organism: Nemotelus pantherinus (assembly GCA_963978885.1). Lineage (NCBI taxonomy): Eukaryota > Metazoa > Arthropoda > Insecta > Diptera > Stratiomyidae > Nemotelus > Nemotelus pantherinus. The sequence continues at coordinate 73,531,332 of OZ022265.1, read as the reverse complement.
TTCATTAACTGCATTAACGCTATTTAACCACTGTACGCAGATTAATTAGAGAATTATTTTCATTTCATTACGTTTGCTTACAATGAAAAATCTGAATGCAAATGAGATGCTAAATTTTCTACTACCTCCCTCTTCCTTTTTAACCGGGCTTGGGACCGGCTTCGGCGGAATTAAGGCACTACGCAGATTTTTTTGGGCTCTTATTATTTACATGAACTCATTCTTCTAAAATTAATCTGAATTTATGATAGTCGAAACCATGGCATTTTAATAAATTTCTTATTTTAACCTATCTTATAATAATTAGCAACACAAATTTTCCCAAAAACTAAAATTTCTTCTTTGTGAAATATACGCTACTATTAATTGTAGATTTTTTCCTGCACGAATTTTATTTAGTTCGTGCGACATTTTTTTTTGAATTCCTCAAACTAATATTGGTTGCCCCAATGGATAGACTTCTAAGCCTACTTCATTGGCATTTCCGCCATTTTGGAATTCAAGACAAACTGTCAGATACCCAAGTGTCAGATTCGTGGGCAGAAGACGAGCACTTGAGTCCGCATCGCAAAATTGCACTAAAATTACTGGTTTCCGGCGTCGTCAAGTATCCGAATCTTTTTAATTTCGATTACAGACTTTACCATAAGGTAAATGGTGTGTACTTACCTGCAGAAAGATTACTCAGGCAGGCAGGAGCGCGTATTTTTGAACAACACTTCACTTCACTTTTCGTTACCGGTGTTTAGATAGTAATTGAAGGTGTCACTGGCACTTTTAACTTTATCTTGTACTTCTTATAATATTATACACTTCTCGACACTCGCGACGCTATATTTGTTTTGAAAACGCAGCTCGTTCTAGTTAATTTTATCTCAAAACCAAATAGCATACTTAAAAATTGTTTGGTTTGTGTGTGTGTGTCTGGTTCGAGATTGACTCCTGGGTACTTGACAGCAGCCCTGAAAGCTTGACAGGTGAAGGCGAGGGGGAGAAGAAACGCTCGAGACACACACCTACAGGCGTTTACACGGATACCGCCACTCTAAAGTCTTATACCTCTATTGGCCTTCATATAAAAGGCCTATCGCAAAAGCAATTAACCTACAAGATGGCGGACCTAAGCTACTTTTCCCAACCAGTCCACACAGTGATGTTTTTTTATGGTTATAAAGAAATTCACGAGATCCACCTGCAGGAGATATGAGGAAACTCATATGTCATGTTAATCACTGTTGTTTTGGGATCTTTCACAAGCAATTTAGTTATAAAAAGTCTTTAGCATCAGACCTCAATTCATCGGGACACTTATCCGAAATATCGTTTGTGTAGAAGTATTTGCAGATTATCAATATTTGATGATTTTTAAAGTGGAATAAATCCTACCAACCACAAACGGCAATTGTTTACAATTCACATTGCCGAGAGTAGGTGGCAGGTATTCCAAATTGCAAAGTTCTCGCGTATACAGCACAATAAACTCATCACTTTCACGACAATTATCCGAAATATCTTTTACGCGACAAAATCTTCGAAACCAGTCTCCGGATAATAGGAAAATAGACTCTATTCCCTGATTCAACCGAGTAGAACCATTCACATTACTAATTGTCAGAGAAATGTCAAACAATTGTCATTGTGCAATTCCCAATAAATCTTAATAACGAGAGGACTACACCATTTTAAAAAGTAGCTTAATACCTGTCAGATTGCAAGTCGCGACAGGCCTTTTATATGAAGGCCATGCTGGAATCAATGAGTGCGTTTATGCCGTAGCTAAATTAGTGAGCTCTGCTTATTTAGCAGCGGTATAAACCACTTTTAAATTAGCAGAGCTTGCTATTTTGGCTACGCTACTTTAGCGCTGCTAAAATTTAGCGCGGTTATAAGTGTGAAGGTAGCAGTGGTATAAACACTAGAACAGTTGTAAATAGTATTTCTTGTTTCGAGTGACATTCGCAATCTGAAAGCATTGGTGCAAGGGTGTTTTTGTTCTTATATTGAGCTCCTTTCAGATATTACGCCCTTTTTTGCTTTGGTTAATAAGCTGTACGGTGTAAACGCTACTACTATAGCAGCGCCAGTTTGGCAGCGCTATTTTAGCTACGGCATAACCAGGGCCAATGCCTCCTAGAAGTACGGGCCGTCAGGCTACGCAATGCGTCCTAGAAGTACGGGCCGCAATGCAGAATGATGACGTCAGAGCAGTAGGCCAAAAGGTCGCGAAAAACACACATAGTCTTATGGGACGTCCGCGGGAAAATATTAATTGTACGGGTTGTGTTAAAGTGAGTAAAGTGAAAACAAAGTGAGATCTGGGGAACAGTGCTAGTGAGCAGCTAAAACACAAATTAATGCGGTGCGCGCGGTATAATTAGAAAAATTCGCCACGAAATGTTTATCAGATGTTCTTAGGTTATGTGGTGTTTTGTGTCGATTCACTTTCGATACAATTGATTGACACAAAATGCAAGTTATAACTAAATATTAAACAAAAAACTAACGTTTTATTCATATTTTAGCTAAAAAAACCGCAAGTGAAATCTCGGTGTGTGTCGGCACTGCCTCGTGGAAATGTCAAATTCCCTACCGCCATGACGTCACAGCGAGAATGATTACGTAGCCTGACGGCCCGTACTTCTAGGAGGCATTGGGGCTACGTAATCGTTTTAGCTATGACGTCAATTTAGCCGTGCATTTTGACATTTCTATCTGGCAGTGCCGATATACACGGAGATTTCACGTGCGGATTTTCAGCTATAATATAAATAAAACGTTAGTTTTTTGTGCGTGGACGCGTTATAATAATAATATACAGTATTGAATGATTCTGATATCATTATTTTAGGCGAAAGAGTTTTATATAACATCTCAGGATACTCTGCAGTGTTCAATTGTCGAGATTCAGTTGGAGGTGGAACAGTGATTTACATAAGGAACAGTATCATTTTCAAAACCCTAGTCAACGAAAAACAGTATAACATGATCATTGTGGAACTAATAGTTTGTAACACTCCTCCAAGACTTGGCACTCACTACAGAGCTCCTTCTCAAGATATTTATTTTTTATTTTTTTATTTATTTATTGACAATTTCATCAACGGAATGATTACTACAAAAAAAAAACAATATTTACACATGTAATTATGAAAGATAATTAATCGGTCGTTTAAGCCGACACTTGAACATATCAACAGTATAATTAAAGTCGAACATTTGATACGCTGAGTTAAAGCTTCGGGCTATTGCGCAGGTTGGTTCATTCAATCCATAATTGGTTTTATGAAACGGGATGGATAAGGCGCTATGATGTCTACGTTCACCGTGGCAAACACGAAAGTTAAGTTTTGATAACAAGAACTCAGAGTTCACGTTTCCAGTGAGTAACTTCGCAGCGAATAGAGCCTTGAAATTTTGACGTCGAGTTTCCAGAGTGTCCATGGTCAATAATTGCAAGCGGTTTTCATAAGGAGGTAAACGAATAGGATCAGACCAGCGGAAAGAACTAAGAACAAAAATTAAAAATCTCTTTTGGACAGACTCAATGCGATCTACGTGCTCCTTATAATACGGAGACCACATCAGGCACCCATATTCTAGGATAGGGCGAACCAGAGAGCGGAACAGGATTTTAGTCAGAAAAATGTCATTGAATTCTTTAGATCGCCGTTTTAAGAAGCCAAGTGCACAGTTGGCTTTTATTATTATTGAGTCAATGTGGTCATTAAAAGTGAAAGCGGAGTTTAATAGTACTCCTAGGTCACGAACTTTCTTGGAGCGAGTTAAAAGGGAATCGTTTAAAGTGTAGTTGAAATTAATCGGAGATGATTTGTGGGAGAATGAGATAACTAAGCATTTTTCAACGTTTAGTGAAAGTCGGTTTAGAGTGCACCAATTAGCGAAGTTTGACACGTTGCGTTGCAGGATCGTACAGTCATTAAGTGATGATATTGTATTAAAAATCTTTGCGTCATCAGCGTACAGTAGAATGGAAGAACCTGGAACAAAAGTGATCAGGTCATTTATATAAATGGCAAAAAGAATGGGACCAAGGTGGCTGCCTTGTGGAACACCTGATGTAGCAATTATGTCAGTTGATAGAATGCCACGAAATCGAACGTTTTGCTTGCGATTAGAGAGATAAGATTTAACCCAGTCTATGAACTTATTAGGGAACTCAAGAAAATGCAATTTACATATAAGAATGTCATGATCCAGCTTATCGAAAGCTTTCGTGAGGTCGGTGTAAATGCAGTCAACTTGTTTACCTTCTTCAATCGCAGGGATGACTAAGTTCGCAAGTTCTAAAAGGTTAGTGGTGGTAGATTTACCTTTAATAAAACCATGTTGGCAAGGTGAGATTAAAGACTTAGAGTGAAAAGATAATACCTCGGTAACTATGGCTTCAAAAAGCTTGGCGACGCATGGTAATTTGGCGATTGGCCTATAGTTGTGCACGACTTCTTTGCTGCCTTTTTTGTGGATAGGAGTAAGTGAAGAATATTTCCATAAGTTTGGGAAAATACCGGACGAAATCGATAGATTAAAAAGATGAGCTAATAGTGGTGAGAGGATATTAGCGCAACGTTTAAGCACTACGGTCGGTAATCCATCAGGACAGGGGTGAAAATTATTCTCAAGATGAGATATATGTCTTAAGATAGTGGGAATGTCGATGTAAAGGTCTTTCATTCCCAACGTTGTTTTAGGGGAGTCTATTAGGTAATTGAAATTAAGTTTATTGAAATCGGAGAGAGGTAGTCCATAAGCGGATTGGAAGTAATCTGCAAATAATTTACTGATTGCTTGCGAGTTATTAATGACCATGCCGTCAGATATAAAAGAGCTAGGGTATCCGTCATGATATCTTTTTGAGTTTACAAAATTCCAAAAACGCTTGGGATGGCTTATGAAAGACTGCCTTAGCTTGTCCATATAGTTGGAGTAGGCAGATGAGGTTTCAGATACGAATCTGTTTCGTAATTCCTCATAAACTTTATAATCATCCTCTAGACGCGACGAGCTGTACACTTTCCAGGCCTTGATTTTCAAATTTTTGAGATTTATTAAATCTGTATTGATCCATGGAAAGCGTTTCAAAGGTACAGAGTTACTCAAAGGTACACAGCGAGCAAAGCAACCGAATAAGATAGAATGAAAGTTTGTGGCTGCAACGTTTACGTTAGATTCATTCACAACCGAAGACCAGTCGCATTCGGTCATTACTTCACTCAGCGTATCAAAGTCAACTTTCTTGAAGTTAAAGTTAAAAAGATTTACAAAATTAGGCTCCGCTAGTATATCGTCATTAATTTGAAAATTGATATGATGAGCTGGATGGTGTAAAGATTCATTAAGTAGAGGAGATGAACATCGTTCAATAGAGACATCAGATGAGTTCGTAGAAAAAATCAGATCCAAAAGTCGTCCGTTTGTGTTGTGGATGCCATTGATCTGCTTTAGTCCAGTTGAAAGAATGGCGTCAATGAAGTAGCTTTCTCGTCGGTTATTGGACGAAGGAAGATAGTGTTCACTATCGTTAGAAATTCGCCACTCCAGATGCGGTAAATTGAAATCTCCCATAAGAATGAGATCGTCGGACGGTTCCATTATGCGGCATATATATTCGGTTAGGTTATACGCCAAGTCATATGTTGAGTTTGATGCGGACGGTGGGATGTACAGTATTGCCACGAAAATTCTTCTTAGATGAAGGTTTAGTGAGATACATACGTATTCCAGATCAAGAGTGTCAGGTATATCAAGTCGAGATACTGGCAGTTCTTTACGTACAGCAAGCAGAACACCACCGCCGACAGGAGCATCTGGACGATTAAGATGGCGATCACGACGAAAAACTGCAAAGTTACTGTTGAATAGTTCAGCATCGTTGATGCTTTCACATAGCCAGGTTTCGGTAAAGCCAATAATGTCGAAATTAGATACTGCAGAAGTGACGTATAAATCATTAATTTTAGAGCGCATGCCACCTATGTTGGCGTAGTACGCCGAGATTTCTTTTGCCCGTTTTTTGAATTAAGGCTTGATGTAATTAACTCTTGATGTTGATGTTTGGGAACAAATTCCCTGATGATACACGATGGAGGCCAGTAGCTGCTACATGAAATAGTGTTGAAGCACCACTCAGGCATGATAACTTTGAATGATGACACACGCTGGTGGTTCCCAATTTTAGATAGCATGGATTAACTTGAGTATATTGATGAAATATATAATAAATATAAAAATATTACCATGATTGGTGACAATAATATTGATGTACTTAAATGTAATGATAATATAACCAGAAACTACCTGGAAAAAATGAACAATGCGATTTTATAAAATGAGAAACAACCAACTAGAGTTACAAATGAGTTTGCAACGCTTATTGATCATGTTGTCAGTTCGGTTAACCTTCGTAGGTATGAGTTTGGTATTGCTTTTTATGACATGTCTGATTTGGACCACAGGGTTCAGAACATCACTATTACGGGTGTTCTCATTCCTAAATCTCCAATGAAAGTTTTCCAAATACCTTTGCTAAATAAAAATAAATTTGCGAATTTAGTCCGTGACAAGGGGTGTGTTCAATGTGCATGCTATAGCAGCTATTAAGGCTGGTACTGAGTTCGAGTTCACGTGAAATTTTGACCATTCCCCAATATCTGACCATTCTTTCGAGCGAAAATTTTGACAACAGAGAAAAGCAGAGACACTGCTCATTCTTGACGGATAAAATGTCAAGAATTTCAATTTTCGATTGATTTTCTTATTGGAAAGACATTTGCACTGCTCCATTTTCAAATTGAAACACCAAATGTCACTTTTTCGCTCGAAAGAATGAACTGCACAAACTAAATTGGCGTGAAATTATTGACAACATGTTTTAGTGCCATCTATGTTTTCGAAGCGAAAGCAGCTTCAAAGCAACTTTTCATGCTAAGAACACAGTACCAAACTTGCTTATTTTCAAGCTAAATTTTCGCCGAAACACATTTCACGTGAAATTTTGTATGAAAATTTCACGTGAAATCAAACTCAGTACTATGCTTTAGCTGCTATTTTAGCAGCTCTGGCTGTCCAATGTCACGAAATAGCTACTTTCTGATGTGCCAAATAGATATTGGCCGAGCCCAGGCGAGCCGAGTGTGTGGACGGTCCAGACAAGCGACTTTGACAGGTGTCAGAGGCGCTCGTGCGACTTCCGATCGGAATGGGTTTTGGGCACGAGCCAAGGCGATTCGTGACGAGCTGTCAAATGCCGTCCACATGTTGGCGGCCTCGTCTGACTTCGGCTCGCCTGGCCTCGGCCAATATCTATTTGCTACATGATGCTTGCTATTTGACAGTCGGGCTGTCCAAGATTCCGGCATAAAGGCTGGTACTGAGTTCGAGTTCACGTGAAATTTTGACATGTCTCCATTATCTGGTCATTCTTTCGAGCGAACATTTTGGCAATGGAGAAAAGCAGATACAATGCTCATTTCTGACGGATAAAATGTCAAGAATTTCAATTTTCGATCGATTTTCTTATTGGAAAGACATTTGCACTGCTCCATTTTCAAATTGAAACACCAAATGTCACTTTTTCGCTCGAAAGAATGATCTGCACAAACTAAATTGGCGTGAAATGATTGGAGACATGTTTCAGTGCCATCTACGTTTTCAACGCGAAAGCAACTTCAAAGCAACTTTTCATGCTAAGAACTTAGTACAACTCTTGCTTATTTTCAAGCTAAATTTTCACCGAAACAGATTTATCGTGAAATTTTGTATGAAAATTTCACGTGAAATCGAACTCAGTACTATGCTTAAGGCTGGTACTGAGTTGGAGTTCACGTGAAATTTTGACATGCCTCCATTATCTGGTCATTCTTTCCAGCGAAAATTTTGGCAATGGAGAAAAGCACAGAGAATGCTCGTTTCTGACGGATAAAATGTCAAGAATTTCAATTTTCCATCGATTTTCTTATTGGAAAGACATTTGCACTGCTCCATTTTCAAATTGAAACACCAAATGTCACTTTTTCGCTCGAAAGAATGAACTGCACAAACTAAATTGGCGTGAAATGATTGGAGACATGTTTCAGTGCCATCTACGTTTTCGACGCGAAAGCAACTTCAAAGCAACTTTTCATGCTAAGAACACAGTACCACTCTTGCTTATTTTCAAGCTAAATTTTCGCCGAAACAGATTTCACGTGAAAATTTGTATGAAAATTTCACGTAAAATCGAACTCAGTACTATGCTATAAAGGCTGGTACTGAGTTCGAGTTCACGTGAAATTTTGACATTTCCCCATTATCTGGTCATTCTTGCGAGCGAAAATTTTGACAACAGAGAAAAGCAGAGACACTGCTCATTCTTGACGGATAAAATGTCAAGAATTTCAATTTTCGATCGATTTTCTTATTGGAAAGTCATTTGCACTGCTCAATTTTCAAATTCAAACACTAAATGTCACTTTTTAGCTCGAAAGAATGAACTGCACAAACTAAATTTGCGTGAAATGATTGACAACATGTTTTAGTGCCATCTATGTTTTCGAAGCGAAAGCAACTTCAAAGCAACTTTTCATGCTAAGAACACAGTACCAAACTTGCTTGTATTCAAGCTAAATTTTCGCCGAAGCAGATTTCACGTGAAATTTTGTATGAACGTTTCACGTGAAATCGAACTCAGTACAGGCTGTAAGCTGCTAAAGCATAGTACTGAGTTCGATTTCACGTGAAATTTTCATACAAAATTTCAAGTGAAATCTGTTTCGGCTAAAATTTAGCTTGAAAATAAGCAAGTTTGGTACTGTGTTCTTAGCATGAAAAGTTGCTTTGAAGTTGCTTTCGCTTCGAAAACATTGATGGCACTAAAACATGTTGTCAATGTGCCGGTTTACACCGGTCGGACCAAAAGTGACCTGACCTAAAGCGCGGACTAAATGAACTTAGTCCTCAGATGTTTACAACGAACCCGACCTAAAATTTGCTTAGGTGGAATTTAGTCCTCGTTCGTATATGACAGCTGTCATTTAGTTTAATTTTCGTTCATGCACTGTATTTATCGTTTCATTTGTCTCCCAAACATGTTTATTTCAATGATTTTGTGTCAAAGGGGAATGTTATGAGCTTATATTCAACATGCATACATTATTAATAGTCGCGCAAAAATCAATGTTTAGGTCGCGTGTGTTTACAACGATTATAGTCCATGACCTATATTTAGGTCAGGTCGCTTGAAATCGTGGACCGACCTAAATTTAGGTCGGTCCACGAGTGTATACAGCACGTGGACTAAAAAATTTAGGTGGAATTTGGTGTTTAGTCCGCGGACTAAACGTCCGCTGTATACGATACTACAATGTGCAGCCGTGGCCTGCTGCGAGTGCTGTCAACAATGCTGCCGTCAGTGATGTAGCCAGACATAGCAGCATTGACCCATGGCCTTCATATAAAAGGCCTATAGCAAAAGCAATTAACGTACAAGATGGCGAACCTAAGCTACTTTTCCCAACCAGTCCGCACAGTGATGTTTTTTATGGTTATAAAGAAATTCACGAGATCCACCTACAGGAGATATGAAGAAACTCATATGTCATGTCAATCAATGTTTTTTTTGGGATCTTTCACAAGCAATTTAGATATAAAAAGTCTTCAACATCAGACCTCAATTCATCGGGACACTTATCCGAAATATCGTTTGTATAGAAGAATTTGCAGATTATCAAAATTTGATGATTTTTAAAGTGGAATAAATCCTACCAACCACAATCGGCAATTATTTATAATTCACATTGCCGAGAGTAGGTGGCAGGTATTCCAAATTGCAAAGTTCTCGCGTATACATCACAATAAACACATCACTTTCACGACACTTATCCGAAATATCTTTTACGCGACAAAAACTTCTAAACCAGTCTCTGGATAATAGGAAAATAGACTCTATTTCCTGATTCAACCGAGCAGCACCATTCACATTACAAATTGTCAGAGAAATGTCAAACAATTGTCATTGTGCAATTCCCAATAAATCTTAATAACGAGAGGACTACACCATTTTAAAAAGTAGCTTAATACCTGTCAGATTGCAAGTCGCGATAGGTCTTTTATATGAAGGCCATGATTGACCGAACACAATGATGTAGCCAACGTCAGCTGTCAAAATTGTTTTTTCTGTGTGGAAATTAGTTACATATTCTATATTCTTTCTCTTTCTGAGTTTGATTTAGCAAGATATTGTTTTATTGAAGTTTTTTTTATTGATTTTATGTAATCGGTGTTAGTTAGCTGTTTATTTTTAGATCAACTGAAAACATTGTTTTAGGATAATCGTTGGAAAATTGAATACATCGGTAGAACTTTTGCAAAGCGTGGACAAACTTTTTTACGGAATCATTGCGAGTAAACTGGCCCACGTGTCCTCCATACTGCAGTGCTTGTCATCAACCTTGTATCTGATTTTTTTTCGGATTTCGAGTTAACATCGGTTTTGAAAACTGCAAACTCTGTTACATCATTATTCAAAATACAAAAACATCTATAGTGGAAATATGCTGAAGTCAATAGTGATATACCTGCATGCTGCAGAAAAACATTAATCATTGACTATCTTCGAACTAACCAGCATGCAGACAGAAAGTTTATACTAAAACAACACAATCAGTAAAATTGTCTAATGGCTATGCTGTTAGAGAATTTTACCGATTGTATTTTTTTTGCGTTTTTGTGGGTGTTTTTTGTTTGTTTGCTTGTTTATCATAATTGCGTTGTCTTCTCATTTGGTTTATATATGTTTTTGATGATTATTCTTGAAGTCTTTGCCCCTGCTACAACCAGATGTCGGGCAGGTATTTAACCTTCTAGAATAACTAACAAGACCTTACAAAAAATACACGATAACACAAAACACTGAAGATAAACAAACAAAGAGAAAACATCCCAAAGAACAAATACAGAACCACAGAGAAAAAACACAGTCGGTAAAAGTGTCTAACGGCGATATGGACACGTAATAGAGTTTTACCAGCATTGCACATGCAAGCTGTCAAAGTTGGTCAACTTCGGCTACGGCCACGGCGCCATGGGCTACGCATTAGTTCTGTTCGCGTACTACGATTAATTGCAATTAACTGCAATGAAGCCGTTTTTGTACTCCGTTTTACTGAATACTGAAAATTTCCCCTCTTTCAGTAAAATTCAGTAGGATCTGAGCTACTGAAAAATACTGAAAACTGTCAAACGGTTTTTGGCGTAATGTTATTATGAAAGACGATTATTTTTGTGGCGATAGTTTATCGCCGCTTAGGATGACTTTATAATAACTTTTGTTCTCCCAAAAACCGACAACTGACCCCTTTGTTTGTCAATTTTCAGGAAATGCAATGAGAGCGTTTTCGTACTTTTCCTGAATTTCCCCCACCACATGATTCAGGAAAATTCAGTAAAATTCAGTGACTGAAAGTACGCGAACAGACCTAATTAATTGCAATGAAGCCGTTTTTGTACTTCGTTTTACTGAAAACTGAAAATTTCCCCTCTTTCAGTAAATTTCAGTACGGTCTGAGCTACTGAAATATACTGAAAACTGTCAAACGGTTTTTGGCGTAATGTTATTATGAATGACGAATATTTTTATGGCGATAGTTTATCGCCGCTTAGGATAACTTTATAATCACAATAGTTCTCCCAAAAACCGACAACTGACACTTTTGTTTGTCGATTTTCAGGAAATGCAATGAGAGCGTTTTCGTACTTTTCCTGAATTTCCCCTACTACATGATTCAGGAAAATTCAGTAAAATTCAGTGACTGAAAGTACGCGAACAGACCTATTGTAACTGGTTCTATTCACATTTCAATGATTTTTATGATTTTGAGGAGCAACTCTTGAAAAAGCAATCAGCAGCGCTATGCATTGGCAATTCATTAGGTCTGTTCGTGTACTTTCAGTCACTGAATTTTACTGAATTTTCCTGAATCATTCGGTGGGGGAAATTCATGAAAAGTACAAAAACGCTCTCATTGCATTTCCTGAAAATTGACAAACAAAAGTGTCAGTTGTCGGTTTTCGGGAGAACAATAGTGATTATAAAGTCATCCTAAGCGGTGATAAATTATCGCCACAAAAATATTCGTCCTTCATAATAACATTACGCCAAAAACCATTTGGCAGTTTTCAGTATTTTTCAGTAGCTCAGACCCTACTGAAATTTACTGAAAGAGGGGAAATTTTCAGTTTTCAGTAAAACGGAGTACAAAAAAGGCTTCATTGCAATTAATCGTAGTACGCGAACAGACTTATTCCGTCATAAAACGCGGACTAAATGGTAGCGTTTATACCGCACATTTAGTCCGCGGACTAAAAACCAAATTCCACCTAAATTCTTTAGTCCACGTAGTATAAACACTCGCGGACCGACCTAAATTTAGGTCGGTCCACGATTTCAAGCGACCTGACCTAAAATAGATCGTGGACTATATACCGCTGTAAACACACGCGACCTAAACATTGATTTTTGCGCGACTATCAATAATGTATGTATGTTGAATCATGGCCGTCATATAGAAGGCCGGTCGCAAAAGCAATTAACGTACCAAGATGGCGTGCTTAATGTACCTTTTTTCAACCAGTCGACGTACATTTCTCGACCAGTTCGACCAATAAAAGTACATTAGTACCTGTCAGATTGCAAGTAGCGACCGGCCTTCTATATGACGGCCATGGTTGAATATAAGCTCATTACATCCCCCTTTGACACAAAGTCATTGAAATAAACATGTTTGAGCATTGATATAAAAGTATAGAGGATATGCGAATAGCATATACGTATACTGTCCGTGACTGTTGCCAGAAACAATTGTATTAATATGGGTGAGAATGCAGTGTTCTGACAATCTCAGGTGTTCCTGCATCGTTCCAGCAACTGGGACTGTCAATTTGAGTGTGATTTGTTGACATTTGTTGACTCGAGATTGCCGTCGCGATATTTGAAATCGATAAAAGAACGTGAATTAAGGCCTTTATTGATATCAATCATAAGTTCCACTCAAAAAGTACAAAGTGTGTTAGTAAGTGAAAGCGATAAATGTTCAAGGGAACAAGTTATATTGTGTTTTTTGTTGCAGATAAATAAATACAATGCGGTGCTGCGTGGTTGGTTGCCCAAAAAGGAAGAATTTCGATGTAAATGGAGTTTCGTTTTTCAGGTAATGCATTGTAATAAATTAAAATAAGAGTTCCTAAATGTGAAACGCGTAACAAAATCGGTATAGGATAGTCAGAGGCTTTTAAATTGTAAATTGAATTAGTGCGTCTACTAATTTGTTTACATTTAAATGACAAGCCATGTTGTTCTGTTTCAGTTGGTCAAAGTGGGCGACAACTGAGTAACTGCAAGGGGCATTAGGATTTGTGTGGATATGAAATTATGTGAAAATATTTTACGTTTTTAGGTGAAATGTTCAATATATATTTGTTTCTTGCTGAAAATTGAAATAACGACTGAATTTTTAAAATATTTAGCAATCTGTTGTATTTGAAATTAACTACGAAAAACTTAAACAAAAAACATAAGGAAAATTATATTGAAGATTCTAATAGGTCTGTTCAGATACCTGAATCAATTATAATATAGGTGCGATTTTTTGCACACCCGAACAGATCAAAATTTGTTAAGTGTACTGAATACAACAACAAAATCGTTGTTGTATTCAATATACTTTACAAAATTTGATCTGCTGTTATTGTATTCAATATACTTAACAAATTTTGATGTGCAAGAAAACGCACCTTATTTTAAAATAGATTCACAGCAAGTCGTTTTAGTACTGTTGCTGCAAGCCAAATTTTGACACAGAAAGAAACCAGCTGCAAAAATATGTTGCTGCTGCAGTACGCGCACAGACCTAACCTTTCACATATTTTCTTACTACAGATTTCCTGGCGATATTAGACAAAAATATAATAAACTCCTCCATTTTAAAGGCATGTAAATCGCGTCCATTTCCAACATTACAAAATTAAGCAAAATTTTCAATTAAAACTACTCTCTTTGCTTCTAAATAATAGCCCGGATTATATTATGAATTTAATTATCCAAGGGAAGCCGTAAATCCGCCAAAGCCAGTCCCAAGCCCGGTTGCAAAAGGAGGACGGGGGCTTGTAACTTAAGATTTGGTTTGTGGTAAGAATCGTATTTTAAAATGCATTTTAAATATTATGAATTTATGGTTAATAAATGAGTTAAACAATAGTTATTATTATCAATAACATTGCTTTATAAATTTAATAACGCGCACTGATTTGTGTTGCATTTTCTTGGTATAAAATTCAGAAATGTATTCAAATCACCGATATAATTGCTTTTATTTAAATGCATCATAAATGTTAATAAATAAATTTTCACAAGCTTTGACTGCAAAATGTTTTGTATTTCATCTCTAACCGTTCATAGATATTGCGAATGTATTTTACTATTAAATTCTTCCACTTAAATCGAAACACCATTTTAATATATTTAAAATAAATTGGCCCCTTTCATTATACGAAATTGTTTAATCACTACACCTTTGTATTTTTAAGCCAGTTGCATGTATTCACTACAACTACCAAACAATCCAAAAAATGGCAACATAAATTTCGCTATGCCCATATCCTCTATACTTTTATATCAATGTGTTTGAGAGACAAATTAAACGATAAATACAGTGCATGAACGAAAATTAAACTAATTAACTGTCATACACGAACGAGGACCAAATTCGACCTAAGCAAATTTTAGGTCAGGCTGGTATAAACACCTTAGCACAGCGTAAAGAGTTAGTTCCTAACCAGCGTGCGGACTCCGTATATGTATACGGCCCAAAATTTCCAGTGATCTAACCTGAGATTGTATTGTTGGTATGTCTGGAAAATTGGAAGAAATCGCATGGAACAGAAAGAGGTGCAAGATAAGATTCGACAACTACATACTCAGGCTAGATTTTTCGTTGCTCACATACGACTCACTCTCGCAAAAAATACCAGCACACTCTCAGGTTGCTTTGACAGATAATGCATTGCGTAAATGGAGGCGCAATTTCAAGGTCGAAGTGTTTTTTCTGGAAGATGGAAGGAGTTCACCCACTTATCATTCTATACACTTTGACCTTAGGACTAAAGCCCTAACCAAAGATGAGTCTGCGACCGTAATCGTCTGTCAAAACCGACCGGTTTTAGAGCAAAAAAGGCACTTTTTGACATACGCAGACAGGAGTGAACATAAGTGCCCATACAGCGCATAAGCGAACGTATGTGGTAGCTGTGGCAAAGCAATTTGCAGCGAAATAAAATCTATATCATGCGACGGTATATGTGAGCGATCGTTTTATGCTACCTGTACCAAATTGGCCCGCAGGTCACCATCTTCAACGACATTTACCTGCCAAGATTGTATAGAAATAAAGCCATGTCATGTATTGCGGTTACTAAAGCTTACGAATTCAAATATTCAAACGATTTGCACTATCAACGAGTCATTAAAGGAAGACAACGCCACAATTGCCAATTCAATTCACAGCATTTCCACAGCTCTTTCGCCTTTTTTTGAGGCACTGTTTGATATACGTGCTCAGTTAGATGACTTTAAACATGTCAAACGTAACATCGACATCCTAAATGATAAGTTTGATTTAATGCATGGGAAAATCAAAACCCTTGAAAATAAAACAGGAATCTTAAATGATTCGATCATTGACTTGCACACGCTGCCTTGCACTCATAATATGCCCCCTTCAGAAACTAAGGCAATCGATATCCTCCAGTCTTTAGAAAATAAGGTTGAAAAATTAATTTTGGATCTCAGCGGTCGCTTTACATCACCTACAAAAACTTTCCACCGCAGTTTTGGCTGCCAGACTGATACTTGGACTGATATCAATACAAGCACTGCTTGTCAAACTGAAGCCCTAGTTCAAAGCAGTCCATTCACTGACACCACTACGCAAGCATCTAATAGCACACATACTCCTTCCGTTGCATCAAAAAAATTGCCAACTAAAATAAAAGGGAAAAAACGAAAACAACCAAAGAACGCTTTATCTACAGAACTCTCCAGTTCAGTTTCCAATATCTCGACGACTCAAAAGGATGAAAATAAAACAACGAATATCTCTACAGATATCAATGTGAAAGAATACGAGACATCAAATTCTCCCAGTGTATTTACTGGTGAACAGATTTTTGGATCATCAGCTGACAATGCAGACAAAGCACCGGATATCGCAAGCATCGCTACTGCTGGACGGAAAGACATCAATGACCATACCTACTCCTGTTCATTCAGGGCTGCGGTGCAACCTAAAGTTCTATTTATATCCCGCCTAGCCGAAGACACGACAATTGATGATGTCTTAGCAAATGTCAACAGTATTCTTCAACACACGAAAACGTTTGCTCCAGCCAATTTTATATCCTGTATGAAAATCGGGAACCATCAGCGTGTGTCTTCATTCAAAGTCATCATGCCTGAGTGGTGCTTCGACACTATCGCATTTAGCAGCTACTGGCCTTCCTCCTGCATCATCAGGGAGTTTGTCCCTAAGCATCAACATCGAGGCATGAAAACGTCTGGCCATTATTCAAAAAACGGACAACGGAAGTCTCGGCATACTATGCCAACGTAGGGGGTATGCGCTCCAAAATTAATAATCTGTACATCACTTCATAAGTATCCAATTTCGACATGATTGGTTTAACTGAAACCTGGCTGTGTGAAAACATCAATGATGCAGAGCTATTCAACAGCAACTTTGCTGTTTTTCGCCGTGACCGCCATCTTGACTGTCCCGATGCTCCTGTTGGCGGTGGTGTACTACTCGCTGTAAAAAAAGAACTGCCAGTATCCCGTCTTGAGATACCTGATATTAGCGACCTTGAATATGTGTGTATCACACTAAACATTGATCAGAGGCGTGTTTTCGTGGCAATAGTTTACATCCCACCGTCCGCACCAAGCTGAACATATGATTTGGCGTACAACCTGACCGATTATATTTGCCGTATAATGGAGCCCACCGACGATCTCATTCTTATGGGAGATTTCAATCTACCGCATGTAGAGTGGCGACTCTCTGACGATGGTGAACATTACCTTCCTTCATCTAATAACCGACGTGATACTTACTTCATTGACTCCATACTTTCAACTGGACTAAAGCAGATCAACTGTATTTCCAACACAAACGGACGACTTTTGGACCTAATTTTTCGACGATTTCTTCGGATGTCTCAATTCAACGATGCTCATCTCCTCTTCTTGTTGAATCCACTCACCATCCAGCTCATCATATAACTTTTCAAATTAAAGACGATATACTCACTGAGTCTAACTTTGTTAATCTCTACAATTTTAATTTCAAGAAAGTCGACTTTGATATGCTGAGTGGAGTGCTAGCCGAATGCGACTGATCTTCGGTTGTGAATGAATCTGACATAAACGTTGCTACCATAAACTTTCATTCCATCTTATTCGGTTGCTTTGCTCGCTGTGTTCCATTGAGTAACCCTGTACCTATGAAACGCTTTCCATGGATCAAACCAGATCTAATCAATCTAAAAAATTTGAAAATTAAGGCTTGGAAACTGTACAATTCGACGCGTTTAGAAAATGACTATAAAGTGTATGAGGAATTACGAAATAGATTCGTATCTGAAACCTCATCTGCCTACTCAAATTACAAGGAGGAGCTAAGGCAGTCTTTCATAAGCCATCCTAAACGTTTTTGGAATTTTTTAAATTCAAAAAGGTATCATGACGGATACCCTTGTTCTTTTATCTCTGACGGCATGGCCATTAATAATCTATCTGCGTATGGAATACCTGTCTATGACGTCGACATAACTCATTTCAATTACTTAATGGACTCCCCTAAAACGACGTTGACGATGAAAGACCTATACATCGATACTGCCACTATACTAAAGCATATATCTCATCTTGAGAATAGTTTTCATCCTAGCCCTGATGGCTTACCATCCATAGTTCTTAAGCGTTGCGCCGATTCTCTCTCACCACTGTTGGCTCACCTTTTTAATATATCCATTTCTTCTGGCATTTTTCCATACTTGTGGAAATATTCATCTATCACTCCAATTCACAAAAAAAGCAGTAGAGATGTCGTGCACAATTATCGGCCAATCGCTAAATTACCATGCGTTGCCAAGCTCTTTGAAGTTATAGTTGCCGAGGTGCTATCTTTCCACTCTAAAGCTAGAGTTACAATCAATGCAACCAACATTTGTTGCACGTCAAAATGAGTTTGAACCCATGAGAACGTATGAGAGCAGTTACAATGATGCAACACAACTTTGCTTGGCAGCAGAGTTTGCTCATACCTCAAACTTGGCATGGCAACAAAATACCCAATTCCACCTGTTCCTATGAGCGTTCGGGAAATCGGAGCTGTCATATGTAAATGACAATCAGAATTTGTATTCTTTTGTCTCATTTTCGCTTTGCATTATACTCCGCAGCTTTTAGAGGATAAAATATTCACTGATATCTCTTTCCGACACTTTAAAGGATCCAAATTATCGAACAGCAATTTCTTTAATATAGCCAGTGACAGATGACAGTAAATGTTGTGTTGCATTGATTGTAACTCGTTCCACCAACAAAACTTGGCAGCAAATGTTGGTTGCATTGATTGTAACTCAAGCATAAGGCATTTATCTCGCCTTGCCAGCATGGCTTTATTAAGCTAGAGTTACAATCAATGCAACCAACATTTGTTGCACGTCAAAATGAGTTTGAACCCATGAGAACGTATGAGAGCAGTTACAATGATGCAACACAACTTTGCTTGGCAGCAGAGTTTGCTCATATCTCAAACTTGGCATGGCAACAACATTTTTGAAAATATCCAATTCCACCTGTTCCTATGAGAGTCCGGGAAATGGGAAATGTCATATGCAAATGACAATCAGAATTTGTATTTTTTTGTCTCATTTTTGCTTTGCATTATACTCCGCAGCTTTTAGAGGATAAAATATTCACTGATATCTCTTTCCGAGACTTTAAAGGATCCAAATTATCGAACAGCAATTTCTTTAATATAGCCAGTGACAGATGACAGTAAATGTTGTGTTGCATTGATTGTAACTCGTTCCACCAACAAAACTTGGCAGCAAATGTTGGTTGCATTGATTGTAACT
Organism: Nemotelus pantherinus; assembly: GCA_963978885.1. Lineage (NCBI taxonomy): Eukaryota > Metazoa > Arthropoda > Insecta > Diptera > Stratiomyidae > Nemotelus > Nemotelus pantherinus. The sequence continues at coordinate 73,512,144 of OZ022265.1, read as the reverse complement.
CAAGCATTAAAGGCAAATCTACCATTACTAATCTTTTAGAACTTGCGAATCTAGTCATCTCTACGATTGAAGAAGGTAAACAAGTTGACTGCATCTAAGCCGACCTAACGAAGGCTTTCGATAAGCTGGATCATAATATTCTTATATGTAAATTGCATATTCTTGAATTCCCTAATAAGTTTATTGACTGGATTAAATCTTATCTCACAGATCGCAAACAGAACGTTCAATTTCGTGGCACTCTATCCACTGACATAATCTCCACTTCGGGTGTGCCACAAGGCAGCCACCTCGGTCCGATTCTTTTCGCTATTTATATTAACGATCTTATCACCTTCGCTCCTGGATCCTCCATTCTACTCTACGCTGATGACGCAAAGATTTTCAATATTATATCATCTCTTGACGACTGTACAATCCTGCAACGCAATGTGTCAAATTTTTCTAACTGGTGCGCTCTAAACCGTCTTTCACTAAATGCTGACAAATGCTCAGTTATCTCTTTCTCCCATAAATCATGCCCCATTAATTTCAATTACTTTTTAAATGATATTCTTTTAACCCGTTCTAATAAAGTTCGTGATTTAGGTGTTCTATTAAACTCTGCTTTTACTTTTAATGACCACATTGACTCTATAATAATAAAAGCCAACTGTGCACTTGGCTTCTTAAATAGGCGGTCTAAAGAATTCAATGACATTCGGATGACAAAAATCCTATTCTGCTCTCTGGTTCGCCCGATCCTTGAATATGGGTGCTTGATGTGGTCTCCATATTATAAGGAGCATATTGATCGAACTGAATCTGTTCAAAAAAGATTCTTAATCTTTATTTTTAGTTCTTTCCGCTGGTCTGATCCTTATTGTTTACCTTCTTAAGAAAGCCGCTTGCAATTATTGACCATGGACACTCTTGAAACTAGACGTCAAAATTCCAAAGCTCTATTCGCTGCGAAGTTGCTCAATGGAAACGTGAACTTTGAGTTTTTATTATCAAAGTTAAACTTTCGTGTTTGTCATGGTGAGCGTACCCACATGGCCTTCATATAAAAGGCCTATCGCGACTTGCAATCTGACAGGTATTGAGCTACTTTTTAAAATGGTGTAGTCCTCTCGTTATTAAGATTTATTGGGAATTGCACAATGACAATTGTTTGACGTTTCTCTGACAATTCGTAATGTGAATGGTGCTGCTCGGTTGAATCAGGGAATAGAGTCTATTTTCCTATTATCCGGAGACCGGTTTCGAAGTTTTTGTCGCGCAAAAGATATTTCGGATAAGTGTCGTGAAAGTGATGTGTTTATTGTGCTGTATACGCGAGAGCTTTGCAATTTGGAATACCTGCCACCTACTCTCGGCAATGTGAATTGTAAACAATTGTCGTTTGTGGTTGGTAGGATTTATTCCACTTTAAAAATCATCAAATTTTGATAATCTGCAAATTCTTACATACAAACGATATCGGATAAGTGTCCCGATGAATTGAGGTCTGATGTTAAAGACTTTAAGACCTAAATTGCTTGTGAAAGATCCCAAAACAACATTGATTAGCATGACATATGAGTTTCCTCATATCTCCTGTAGGTGGATCTCGTGAATTTCTTTATAACCATAAAAAAAAACGTCACTGCGCGGACTGGTTGGGAAAAGTAGCTTAGGGCCGCCATCTTGTACGTTAATTGCTTTTGCGATAGGCCTTTTATATGAAGGCCATGGTAGACATCATAGCGCTTTATCCATCCCATTTCATAGGACCAATTATGGATTAAATGAGCCTACCTGCGCAATAGCCCGAAGCTTTAACTCAGCATATCAAATGTTCGACTTTAATCATTCTGTTGAAATTTTCAAGTGTCGGCTTATCCGACCGTTTAACTGTTATTAATAAAGTCATTGTATTTTTTGTAGTAACCATTTCGTTGGTGAAATTGTAATTGAATAACCGTTTAACTGTTATTAATAAAGTCATTGTATTTTTTGTAGTAACCATTTTGTTGGTGAAACTGTAATTGAATAAATAAAAAAAATTAATATATAAAAAAATAAAAGTTGTATCTCATCACCACTTTACGTACGGACAGCTCATAGCAAAAATTGAGCAAAAGGCTGCTTAAGGAGCATGCCACTTTTCTGGCTGTTCGGAAAGTTATGTTTGGGTGCAACATATGCTTTGCGTGGTTTACCTCGGCGCATATGCGTGCGTACGGGCGCAGACTCATCTTTGGTTGGACCTTAAGTTCGCTTAGTCCGCGCTTTAAGCATAGTACTGAGTTCGATTTCACGCGAAATTTTCATACAAAATTTCGCGCGAAATCTGTTTCGGCGAAAATTTCGCTTGAAAATAAGCAAGTTTGGTACTGTGTTCTTCGCATGAAAAGTTGCTTTGAAGTTGCTTTCGCTTCGAAAACATAGATGGCACTGAAACATGTCGCGAATCATTTCACGCCAATTTAGTTTGTGCAGTTCATTCTTTCGAGCGGAAAAGTGACATTTGGTGTTTCAATTTGAAAATGGAGCAGTGAAAATGTCTTTCCAATAAGAAAATCAATCGAAAAGTGAAATTCATGACATTTTATCCGTCAGAAATGAGCATTGTCTCTGCTTTTCTCAATTGTCAAAATTTTCGCTCGAAAGAATGAACAGATAATTGGGAAATGTCAAAGTTTCACGTGAACTCGAACTCAGTACCAGCCTTTATGCTTGAGTTACAATCAATGCAACCAACATTTGCTGCCAAGTTTTGTTGGTGGAACGAGTTACAATCAATGCAACACAACATTTACTGTCATCTGTCACTGGCTATATTAAAGAAATTGCAGTTCGATAATTTGGATCCTTTAAAGTCTCGGAAAGAGATATCAGTGAATATTTTATCCTCTAAAAGCTGCGGAGTATAATACAAAGCGAAAATTAGACAAAAAAATACAAATTCTGATTGTCATTTGCATATGACATTTCCCATTTCCCGGACTCTCATAGGAACAGGTGGAATTGGATATTTTCAAAAATGTTGTTGCCATGCCAAGTTTGAGATATGAGCAAACTCTGCTGCCAAGCAAAGTTGTGTTGCATCATTGTAACTGCTCTCATACGTTCTCATGGGTTCAAACTCATTTTGACGTGCAACAAATGTTGGTTGCATTGATTGTAACTCTAGCTTTAGGTCAGGTCACTTTTGGTCCGACCGGTGTAAACCAGCACAATGTGCGGTATAAACGCTACCTTTGGTTGTGCTTTGGTCTTCTGTAAACGTACCCATTGTTTCATGTAGCAAATAGATATTGGCCGAGACCAGGCGAGCCGAAGTCAGACGAGGCCGCAAACATGTGGACGGCATTTGACAGCTCGTCACGAATCGCCTTGGCTCGTGCTCAACATCCATTCCGATCGGATGTGGCACGAGCGCCTCTGACACCTGTCAAAGTCGCTTGTCTGGACCGTCCACACACTCGGCTCGCCTGGGCTCGGCCAATATCTATTTGGCACATCAGGCATACATGTCAGATGAAATTGAAATTAGGTTAGGATTATGCAGTGGATAATTGGTAAATCATTTTGAAGTATACCGGGAGATTTTAATACTATACAGCAGCGCTGTTAGATTACACATCCGAGAAGATTATGTTCTGTAGATCAAAATGTGTGAGGAAAGCCAAGTGATCACAAATGTGCCCCAAAAGCGTTACTATAGGCAACGTGCCCATTCCAATCCGATCGCCGACCATTGTTTTGAGTAGTAAGTGCTTTTCAAAGTAAACAAAAATGATTATTCCACTCACGATTTCTAATACACTCTCAGCACAATTGATTATCATATATTATTCAAAAACCCTGCTACTTGATCGTAATGTGACTATCGTGTATTTCAGTCCGGCTCATCCCAACGATCAAGATTGGTCATTACTATACCCCGGAATAGGTGATAACAAAGTGGAGTTCGCTGATATTGGCTGCGGATATGGAGGCTTCTTAATAACATTAGGTGAACTATATCCAAACAAATACGCCATTGGCATGGAGATTCGAGTTAAAGTCTCAGACTATGTTATGGATAAAATAAAAGCTCTTCGAGAGTCGAATCCTAATAAGTATAATAATATAGCATGCCTGCGTACAAATGCAATGAAATATTTGCCAAATTTTTTCCACAAAGGGCAATTAAACAAAATGTTCTTCCTGTATCCCGATCCCCATTTTAAAAAAGCCAAACATAAGTGGAGAATAATAAATTCATCTTCACTCTCAGAGTACGCATACGTTCTTCGTAAAGGAGTGAGTATGATTCTTAAAAGAATTTGGATGTAAAATATGAATGCATTTTCAATCAGGGTTTGGTGTATACTATAACAGACGTGAAGGATCTGCATGAATGGATTGTGAAATATTTCACTTGGCATCCCTCGTTTGAACAAGTTCTTGAGGATGAACAGGTGTGTAATATATTTGCTGCTTTAAAATTCCGCAGTGAAATTCTTAAAATTATTGAATTTCAGCAAGAAGATCCCATAATTGAAAAATTGTATGAGAGTAGCGAGGAGGGTATTAAAGTCGCGCGTAACAAAGGTGATCGATACTTGGCTGTATTTAGGCGAATATGATGGCGTAATAGTTTTTTTTATACAAATCGAAAACTTTGATTGGCATTTTATCTGCATTGTGTAATAGTAAAAGAGTATTGAAATGTCTTTATGTCCGTTAATGAGAATATTTGAAGATAGCGGCACAGTGTAAGTTAAAGAATATTTACAATTTAGAATCTACTATGCTATGATAGTAGCAGACAACAATGAAGGTAACGATTTAAATATTATAGAAAATAATGATTAAAGATACCTAGGCAATATAACTTTTTACTGATGATTTGTAGATAAGAATTCTTCCTGATGTAATAATAATCTTTAAGTTAATATGTAAGAATGTGATGTTGATTTGACAGCGAAAATAATAGCATAATCTTTTTGGCTCGGTTTGAGATTAAGGGCATTTTCTGCCCATTTTGAAAATACGTAGTTTATTTGATCGCTGTTTCTGTGTGAACAATTGATAACCTATCTCAGAAAGTGAAGTTTTGTTTTTGAGTCTTAAGGTAGAACTATAATGCAATTAAGTGAGCTTTAAGTAGCTTAAGTGACAGTACGGTTGCATAGAAATCAAGCGGCATACCCATAATGTACTTATCTGCCGTTTCGTTAAGTTTCGTTCAATTCGGGCCACTTAAGTGGCGTACGACTGGGACCGTACATCAATTAAGTAAATTTGACAAGAGGTTTGCGTAACGACTAAAACCAATAGAAGGCACGTAAAATATTTGAATATGTTTTCGTGGATCATTTGGTATTTTTGCAGGAGGTAGAAGTAATGATCGTTCGTATGCGGTATTGTAGATGCAATAATAGGTATGTGAAATATTTGAATATTTTAGGTCTGTTCGCGTACTTTCAGTCACTGAATTTTCCTGAATCATGTGGTGGGGGACATTTATGAAAAGTACAAAAACGCTCACATTGCATTTCCTGAAAATTGACAAACAAAAGTGTCAGTTGTCGGTTTCCAGGAGAACAATAATGATAATAAAGTCATCCTAAGCGGTGATAAATTATCGTCACAAAAATATTCGTCCTTCATAATATTATAGGCCAAAAACCATTTGACAGTTTTCAGTGTTTTTAAGTAGCTCAGACCCTACTGAAAAAGGGAAATTTTCCGTTTTCAGTAAAACGGAGTGCAAAAACGGCTTTATTGCAATTAATTGCAATTAATCGTAGTACGCGAACATACCTTTTATTGTCAAACGGCTCATTAACAGTTTACTATATAGGAAGTAGTAATTAGATGTCTCGAATATGATTCTGCGTGACATTGTAAAAAGAATAACAGGTATCTAAAATATTTTTTCGTCGATCACTTAAACGCTATTTTTACAGGAGGTAGGAATAATGAGTTTCAAACATAATTTCAAAGAGAAAACGCGTTGAACAACATACGAAATAATAAATTATATAGTAGTTTAATTACTTGTATCTTTAAATTACTTACTTTTAAAAATACAAGTACATAAACTACTTAAAATGCCGTCTCACAGCTTTTTTCATTCAAAGAATAACCACACACCATGCTTCAGCTGTCCACTATTGAATATTAAACTTCAGCAGTAAAGACCTTGTTGATTAAATATATTCCGGTCGCATACCAATATTGCTCAAAAAACATTTCTTTCGTACACTTATTTGAATATAAGCACAAATTAAGAGCCTGCACCAAGCCCATCTTTATAGATCTAATAATCTACAGCAAAGTGCTGAGGTTCAGCTCAGCTACAATTTTCTACGATTTCTTGCAACAGAGCTAGCAGGCTATGAAAACAACTATTTTCAATTGCAGCAAAAATCTATTCAAACATATTGCGTAAACGCTCACATCAGTTCATCTCATATGCCTCCAAATTCAAATTCATATACGCCACTCTGACGGCAGCTTCATGAACCTTCACTTAATTCTATTATGGGCAAATTAACCGATCGACTTCAATTGAGTGAATTTTCGTTCAGTTTCAGCGCTCACTTAAGTTCACTTAATTGCATTATAGTTCTAGCTTTAAGGTAGAACTATAATGCAATTAAGTGAGCTTTAAGTAGCTTAAGTGACAGTACGGTTGCATAGAAATCAAGCGGCATACCCATAATGTACTTATCTGCCGTTTCGTTAAGTTTCGTTCAATTCGGGCCACTTAAGTGGCGTACGACTGGGACCGTACATCAATTAAGTAAATTTGACAAGAGGTTTGCGTGACGACTACAACCAATAGAAGGCACGTAAAATATTTGAATATGTTTTCGTGGATTGTTTGGTATTTTTGCAGGAGGTAGAAGTAATGATCGTTCGTATGCGGCATTGTAGACGCAATAATAGGTATGTGAAATATTTGAATATTTTAGGTCTATTCGCGTACTTTCAGTCACTGAATTTTCCTGAATCATGTGGTGGGGGACATTCATGAAAAGTACAAAAACGCTCACATTGCATTTCCTGAAAATTGACAAACATAAGTGTCAGTTTTCGGTTTTCAGGAGAACAATAATTATAATAAAGTCATCCTAAGCGGTGATAAATTATCGTCACAAAAATATTCGTCCTTCATGATATTATAACATTAGGCCAAAAACCGTTTGACAGTTTTCAGTATTTTTAAGTAGCTCAGACCGTATTGAAAAAGGGGATATAAACTCAATTCCAACTTGAACTCACAATCTTTATTAAGTCGCACAGAGTACAGTTCTTATTGCGTGTATACAATACGCCGGTTGTCAGAAGACTGCCTCTCGTACTCAATTAACGGCGTTGCCCAACTCACTTTCTTTACTCCTTGGCTGGCTGCGTTCGCTGCGGTGACATCTGATTCCTGCGGTAGTTCCCGACCAGCGTTTTCTGCTGGCTGCTTAAGTTGGTCCAGACCTGCGTTTTCTGCTGACTGCTTCGGTTGCACCTCACAACTCGGCCAACCTGACAATCGATCGTCCTCGATCGGGAAGTTATTTAATTCGGGCGTAAAGTCAGGAGCCGCGGTGTCAATATCATCGTCATCTAAGTATTCGGCATCCCATTCGCTTTCATCTAACCATTCTTCATTTATATAGTCTGGTTCATGTTGTTCATCATTATGCAGCGGAACTTTCGTCGAAGTGTCTTGAATTGTCTTGGGAGAGCTTTGACTGAGTGAAGGGTTTGCCGTCCATCTCCTCAACCTACCTGCCTCTACTATGCCATCATAAGGAAGTTGAGATTGTTGACAATCTTGTATGTCTCTGACGACATACCGATCGTTGCCTAGTTTCTTGTGAATAATGTATGGGCCGCGGAATTTAGCAATCAGTTTCTTATTGTGGCCTGGCGTGGTGTCTACGTTTCTCATAACCACATAGTCGCCAGCTTCATATTGTTTGGCAGGCTTACTGTGACGACCGAAATATTCTGCATTATACGCCTGTGATTTTTGAATATTTCTCGCTGCGGTTTCTCGTATCTGCTGTAGATTTATCTGTTTATCATCATATCTTTCTTCTAGGTATTCATCCAATTCGCTTACTATACGGCCTCGCTGATTGATACCAAACAATAACTGGCTTGGAGTGTTTCCTGTAGTTGCATGAATTGAGTTATTCATAGCATACTCCACTTCATCTAATTTCACAGACCAATCCGCATGGTCGATTTCATCCGTCAATTTGCCTAGCATATTTTTTAAAGTCCGATTGACTCTTTCGACTTGACCGTTGGCTTGCGGAGATGCAGTGGCCACTAGGATATGTTGGACCTTGTTTTTCCCCAGAAAATTTGTGAATTCTAACGAAGTGAAACATGTGCCTCGGTCAGAAATAATTCGTCTTGGACGGCTATAATAATTGAAGTATTTATTTAAAGCGGCTATAACTTCCTTGGTACTAGTACTGTTGGTAGAGTATAATTTTACATATTTAGTAAAAGCATCAATTACTACTAAAATATGTTTCCTTTTAGATTTCAATGAAGGCAATGGGCCAAAATGATCCACATGAATAGTATCGAAAGGCTGCGGTTTCTTCGGAATATTGTGCAGATTCCTCTCGTTGATGCTAGCAGGAATTGAATACATAATACAAGGGATACAGTTGCTTATGAACTTGACTACCTTGCTCTGCATTCCCGGAAACCAATATCTTGACCTAATCTTCCCATAAGTTTTGTCCACTCCTTGGTGACATATAGATTCATGCGTCATTCGAATAACATTTTCCTCCATGGCTTCAGGTACATATAACAATGAATTATGTCCTTCTTTTTTCCGAAATACCAACCCATTGACCATTTCATATTTATCCATATTGATTTGCTGCAATTTTTCTTTTAACTGTTTAATATTATCGTCTTGCGATTGTGCAATCTGTAATCGGTAGTCAATATCTTCTTCAATGGCCGCGGCTATTATGGGATTTCTACTTAAAGCATCAACGTGAGCCATACTAGTACCCTTTCGGTGCTGAATAGTATAATTAAAGTTTTCCAACTCAAGTGCCCACCGGGCAATTCTCGGATTGACTTGCTTTCGATTAAGCGTTAGGGTCAGGGAGTTACAATCGGTTATTATATTAAACTTTATTCCCTCTAGATAGACCCTAAATCGCTTTAGAGCGTAAATAATAGCCAATGTCTCCAACTCGAAACTATGGTACTTTGATTCAGCTGGCGTGGCAGTACGAGAAAAATAAGCAACTGGGTGAAACCGTTTGTCCGGTTGTCGCTGCATCAGAGCGGCGCCAAATCCCAGCGCACTAGCATCGGTATGGAGTTCGGTTTCATACTGCGGGTTGTAAATAGCCAGAACAGGTGCCTTAGTCAATAAATTCTTTAACTGTGCAAAAGATTCTCTACAGCTATTGGTGAAATCGAATCTGGATTCTTTACGCAACAATTCCTGTAAAGGCTTGGCTATCCGGGAGAAATTTGGTACGAACCTTCTAAAATATGAGAACAACCCTAAGGTTGACTGAACCTCTCGAGCATTGGTGGGTACTTGTAACTTCTTGATGGCTTCTAAATGCGTCTGACTAGGAGCAATTCCATTTTCGCTCACTCGGTACCCCAAGAAAGTCACTTCTGGGAATCCTATTTTGCATTTTGCTACGTTTATTTTCAGACCGCGTAGTTTCACTCTTTTTAATACTTCGGTAAGCAAATTATAATGATCTTCCAATGACTTCGATGCTAACATGATATCATCCATGTATATCACCATCTGTCCATTCTCAATAAAGTCTCTAAAAATGGTGTTTATGAACCGTTGAAATACCGCTGGCGCATTTTTTAAACCAAAAGGCATTCGTAAGTATTCATAATGTCCACTTGGGGTTACAAACGCTGTATATTTAATGGATGATTCAGATACTTTCACCTGGTGGAATCCGTTTTTTAAATCCAGAACGGAAAATATTTTCTTGCCTTCTAGATATTCCAAGCAATCTTCGATTAAAGGTAGAGGATAGTTGTCCCGCAGCGTTAATTTGTTTAAACCGCGGTAATCTATGCACATCCTAGTAGCTCCATTTTTTTTCTTTACCAACACAGTGGCCGATGCGTATGGCGAACTACTAGGTCGGATAATTCCCTCTTTTAACAACTCATCAGTAATAATTTTTACCTGTTGTTTTTCCATAACGGATAACCTCCTTGGAGGACAATGAAAAGGAACATCCGACGTCAAATGAATATCCATTTCAAAATTCAACGCTTCCACCTCTTCCTCTTTGTTCTGAGGATTTATCATGGAGATTATTTTATTTCTGAATTCCAGCGGCAATTCAGGATTTATATCCGGGCTAACATTCCATACATCTACTTCTATATTGAAAATATCGGGCAACTTCAAGGCAGATTCAAGCATAGCAGGTTGAGGTGGAGGCGTTTTTTCACTAACACCCTTATTCACTAAGTCAAATTTAATCAATTTTTGTAACACATCTCCCTGAGCACGGAAACGCACACATATTGTCTTTTCAAATTCTTTCTTTATTCTTAACAGATCTACTTTGTTGTATTTATAACATTTAAATCGTTTTAAGTGTATATTACTTTTCTTCATAAAATCACGGCCCAAAATTAGGGAAAATACCGGCTGTTTCTCATTAATTACTAGTAAGGCTATTCGTACTCCATTTATAGTTGCATTTACACTCCCACATATGTCGATATAATCCCCGCTTAGGCTTCGGTAGCGGGGGCTCTGCGTGCGAATCGGGACCTCGGGTGGTAGTTGCGTCTTACTTAAAAGACTGATCGGACTGCCGGTATCAAATAAAGAAAGACAATTTATAGATATGGGACTGTTTCCGTGCTCAATATTATCAAATAAGACACTTACCATATTAGTAATATTCAGGCGGGACATCTTATCGTCGGTCTCATCTATGCACGCAGCGGCCATAGATATATTTGGGGTTGACGTTCTGCCCCGATATGCAGCTGTAGTGTTCGCTGGGATTTTCCGCGGGTTTGGGCACTCATAATGGTCGTGTCCCAGTTTCCAGCAGTTGAAACAACTACCTGGAGGACGTCTTGGATGCGGGCAACGACTCTGGAAATGTCCATGCTGGCAGCAATTATAGCACCGAACTTCTTCTGAGGTGATACTAGTCTGCGGACTCCTCTGGAAACTAGATGGTCTGACACTTCCACGGCTCGATCTAATACTCCCAATTCTGGATGCTCCTCTTCTGACCATTCTCGGCTCAGCCACACGAAATCTATCTGCCACCGACTCCCGATACACCTGCCGATGATATCTGATGGCCCGAGATTTTAGTTCGTCTAATGTTGCTGCTCCTACCAGAATCGATGGATTAAATCCGCTGGTCCTTACCAGATCTATAACAATGTCAATTAAGTCGGCTTCGGATATTTGCCCCAGTTGGGCTACACCATGCAAATTTAAAATAAAGCGATGTAAGGATTCCACTTCCGGATCCCATCTCGATTGTCGCAACCTGCGGTATACCTCCTCCAAGCTCGTAACAGCGGCAAATTCCTTTAGTAGCTTCTCTTTGAGCTCTTCGTAACTCCTAGCTCGAGTCGTTCTTAAAAATGCCTTCGCTGTTCCACTTAAGGCTCTTCTGAGGTAAATCAACCTTTCTTCGCCCATTATACCAGCCAAATTTAAAATCTCCTCCAATTCCTCAAAGAAAGTGTTGATCTGCTGGTATGCATTATCACCATTATACTCTGGGAGTGCTGATTGTAATTCCATAAAATTGAAATTTCGACTTCTTAACGGCGGGACATCTAAATTATCCACTTCCGGCTGATAAATATCAGCATCCCGAATCAGTGCCGCTATTACATCCGCCGGCATTGGTGCATTGCTAGGATTCCTTACAGATGGCCTATTTGTAACCTCTTCATGATAGTCCCTCTCTGGACGTCGGGCTTCTGCTTTTGCTTTCTTGACAGCAGCCTCTAATTCAAGCACTTCTAGCTCTAACTGTAATTGCCGTTTATTATCCTCTAAACGTTGAATTTCACTTGAATTTCTTTCATTGATGTATGGTTTTGCTTCATTAGCCTTATTTCCCAAATTCGAGCTTTCATTATCTTCCTCGCAACGTCTTATGTTTGCTCTACTAGTGATGACGTCGTTTTGTCTACATACTTCGGCGGCATTTTGTATGGTCATCAATCTGGCGGCGGCGGCGGCGGCGTCATTTCTTTGTTTTCTTATTGCATCAGCTTCTTGCATAAATGTCATTCTAGCGGCAATGGCGTCATTTTCCTCGAATGTTCCTGCGGCCTTCCTCGCACTCGTCATTCCAGCGGCTATGGCGTCGTTTTCTTCAAATGTTCCTGCGGTTTTCCTCGTGCTCGTCGTTCCAGCGGCTATGGCGTCGTTTTCTTCGAATTTTCCTGCGGTTTTCCTCGTACTCGTCGTTCCAGCGGCTATGGCGTCGTTTTCTTCGAATTTTCCTGCGGTTTTCCTCGTACTCGTCGTTCCAGCGGCTATGGCGTCGTTTTCTTCGGATGCTCCTGCGGCCCTCCCCGCGATCGTCGTCTCAGCGGCTATGGCGTCATTTTGTATAAGTATTTCCGCGGCGTCCCTTGCAATAGTCATTTCAGCGGCTATGGCATCGTTTTGCTGCCTAAGTACTTCCGCAGCAATAGCGTCGTCATTTTCTCGTTCTCTCCATGCTACCCTCAAGGCGGCGGCTTCGTCGTTGTGCTGCTCAGCAACATCAGTTACAGCCCTGTTCGGAGGCATACCTCCTTTCGGGATAGCTCCTTTCTTCATTGTTGGTTTTAAAGGCATAACTAGTTAGGCTTTACCCCACACCTGAAGTTATAAACTCAATTCCAACTTGAACTCACAATCTTTATTAAGTCGCACAGAGTACAGTTCTTATTGCGTGTATACAATACGCCGGTTGTCAGAAGACTGCCTCTCGTACTCAATTAACGGCGTTGCCCAACTCACTTTCTTTACTCCTTGGCTGGCTGCGTTCGCTGCGGTGACATCTGATTCCTGCGGTAGTTCCCGACCAGCGTTTTCTGCTGGCTGCTTAAGTTGGTCCAGACCTGCGTTTTCTGCTGACTGCTTCGGTTGCACCTCACAGGGAAATTTTCCGTTTTCAGCAAAACGGAGTGCAAAAACGGCTTTATTGCAATTAATTGCAATTAATCGTAGTACGCGAACATACCTTTTATTGTTAAACGGCTCATTGACAGTTTACAATATAGGAAGTAGTAATTAGATGTCTCGAATATGATTCTGCGTGACATTGTAAAAAGAATAACAGGTATCTAAAATATTTTTTCGTCGATCACTTAAATGCTATTTTTACAGGAGGTAGGAATAATGAGTTTCAAACATAATTTCAAAGAGAAAACGCGTTGAACAACATACGAAATAATAAATTATATAGTAGTTTATTTACTTGTATCTTTAAATTACTTACTTTTAAAAATACAAGTACAGAAACTACTTAAAATGCTGTCTCACAGCTTTTTTCATTCAAAGAATAACCACACACCATGCTTCAGCTGTCCACTATTGAATATTAAACTTCAGCAGTAAAGACCTTGTTGATTAAATATATTCCGCTCGCATACCAATATTGCTCAAAAAACATTTCTTTCGTACACTTATTTGAATATAAGCACAAATTAAGAGCCTGCACCAAGCCCATCTTTATAGATCTAATAATCTACAGCAAAGTGCTGAGGTTCAGCTCAGCTACAATTTTCTACGATTTCTTGCAACAGAGCTAGCAGGCTATGAAGACAACTATATTTCAATTGCAGCAAAAATCTATTCAAATATATTGCGTAAACGCTCACATCAGTTCATCTCATATGCCTCCAAATTCAAATTCATATTCGCCACTCTGACGGCAGCTTCATGAACCTTCACTTAATTCTATTATGGGCAAATTAACCGATCGACTTCAATTGAGTGAATTTTCGTTCAGTTTCAGCGCTCACTTAAGTTCACTTAATTGCATTATAGTTCTACCTTTAATTTAGAACTATAATGCAATTAAGTGAGCTTTAAGTAGCTTAAGTGACAGTACGGTTGCATAGAAATCAAGCGGCATACCCATAATGTACTTATCTGCCGTTTCGTTAAGTTTCGTTCAATTCGGGCCACTTAAGTGGCCTACGACTGGGACCGTACATCAATTAAGTAAATTTGACAAGAGGTTTGCGTAACGACTACAACCAATAGAAGGCACGTAAAATATTTGAATATGTTTTCGTGGATCGTTTGGTATTTTTGCAGGAGGTAGAAGTAATGATCGTTCGTATGCGGTACTGTAGACGCAATAATAGGTATGTGAAATATTTGAATATTTTAGGTCTGTTCGCGTACTTTCAGTCACTGAATTTTCCTGAATCATGTGGTGGGGGACATTCATGAAAAGTACAAAAACGCTCACATTGCATTTCCTGAAAATTGACAAACAAAAGTGTCAGTTGTCGGTTTTCAGGAGAACAATAATGATAATAAAGTCATCCTAAGCGGTGATAAATTATCGCCACAAAAATATTCGTCTTTCATAATATTATAACATTAGGCCAAAAACTGTTTGACAGTTTTCAGTATTTTTAAGTAGCTCAGACCCTACTGAAAAAGGGGAAATTTTCCGTTTTCAGTAAAACGGAGTGCAAAAACGGCTTTATTGCAATTAATTGCAATTAATCGTAGTACGCGAACATACCTTTTATTGTTAAACGGCTCATTGACAGTTTACAATATAGGAAGTAGTAATTAGATGTCTCGAATATGATTCTGCGTGACATTGTAAAAAGAATAACAGGTATCTAAAATATTTTTTCGTCGATCACTTAAATGCTATTTTTACAGGAGGTAGGAATAATGAGTTTCAACCATAATTTCAAAGAGAAAACGCGTTGAACAACATACGAAATAATAAATTATATAGTAGTTTATTTACTTGTATCTTTAAATTACTTACTTTTAAAAATACAAGTACATAAACTACTTAAAATGCCGTCTCACAGCTTGTTTCATTCAAAGAATAACCACACACCATGCTTCAGCTGTCCACTATTGAATATTAAACTTCAGCAGTAAAGACCTTGTTGATTAAATATATTCCGGTCGCATACCAATATTGCTCAAAAAACATTTCTTTCGTACACTTATTTGAATATAAGCACAAATTAAGAGCCTGCACCAAGCCCATCTTTATAGATCGAATAATCTACAGCAAAGTGCTGAGGTTCAGCTCAGCTACAATTTTCTACGATTTCTTGCAACAGAGCTAGCAGGCTATGAAGACAACTATATTTCAATTGCAGCAAAAATCTATTCAAATATATTGCGTAAACGCTCACATCAGTTCATCTCATATGCCTCCACATTCAAATTCATATTCGCCACTCTGACGGCAGCTTCATGAACCTTCACTTAATTCTATTATGGGCAAATTAACCGATCGACTTCAATTGAGTGAATTTTCGTTCAGTTTCAGCGCTCACTTAAGTTCACTTAATTGCATTATAGTTCTACCTTTAAGGTTCTACCTTTAAGGTAGAACTATAATGCAATTAAGTGAACTTAAGTGAGCGCTGAAACTGAACGAAAATTCACTCAATTGAAGTCGATCGGTTAATTTGCCCATAATAGGCCGTTCACACTCGACTCTAAATCAAGTAGATTTAGAAGCTGTCAAAGTTAATCAGGTAAGCGTTCACACTACCCGAAGTGATTTAGAATGAGGAGATTTAGAGAGCGAACTGTCATTCGAATTTGTGTGTACAATTTTTTTTGCATGAAAGTTGTTCAAAATGGTGCAGAAACATGCAAGAGCATTTTCTTTTCATTTTGTACAACTCACATTTTCCTTTTTTGTCCAATTTTTGCTATATTTGAACGAAATTCGAATGACATTTCGTTGAAATCTACTCTCCCTCTCACGGATGGAATTAAGCACGCTCTGAGAACAATTCAGCCGGGAAAAATTCACAATAGTACCTGATTTGTACTTGATTAACTCTAAATCTACTTGATTAACTCGGTCGGAAACCGAAAAAAATGTATGGGTAATCAGGTAGATTTAAGTTGATTTAGCTCTAAAGCGATCAGCTGATCGAAATCGCCTGATTTAGAGCCGAGTGTGAACGGGCTATAATAGAATTAAGTGAAGGTTCATGAAGCTGCCGTCAGAGTGGCGAATATGAATTTGAATGTGGAGGCATATGAGATGAACTGATGTGAGCGTTTACGCAATATATTTGAATAGATTTTTGCTGCAATTGAAATATAGTTGTCTTCATAGCCTGCTAGCTCTGTTGCAAGAAATCGTAGAAAATTGTAGCTGAGCTGAACCTCAGCACTTTGCTGTAGATTATTAGATCTATAAAGATGGGCTTGGTGCAGGCTCTTAATTTGTGCTTATATTCAAATAAGTGTACGAAAGAAATGTTTTTTGAGCAATATTGGTATGCGACCGGAATATATTTCATCAACAAGGTCTTTACTGATGAAGTTTAATATTCAATAGTGGACAGCTGAAGCATGGTGTGTGGTTATTCTTTGAATGAAAAAAGCTGTGAGACGGCATTTTAAGTAGTTTACGTACTTGTATTTTTAAAAGTAAGTAATTCAAAGATACAAGTAAATAAACTACTATATAATTTATTATTTCGTATGTTGTTCAACGCGTTTTCTCTTTAAAATTATGTTTGAAACTCATTATTCTTACCTCCTGTAAAAATAGCATTTAAGTGATCGATGAAAAAATATTTTAGATACCTGTTATTCTTTTTACAATGTCACGCAGAATCATATTCGAGACATCTAATTACTACTTCCTATATTGTAAACTGTCAATGAGCCGTTTAACAATAAAAGGTATGTTCGCGTACTACGATTAATTGCAATTAATTGCAATAAAGCAGTTTTTGCACTCCGTTTTACTGAAAACGGAAAATTTCCCCTTTTTCAGTAGGGTCTGAGCTACTTAAAAATACTGAAAACTGTCAAACGGTTTTTGGCCTAATGTTATAATATTATGAAGGACGAATATTTTTGTGACGATAATTTATCACCGCTTAGGATGACTTTATTATCATTATTGTTCTCCTGAAAACCGACAACTGACACTTTTGTTTGTCAATTTTCAGGAAATGCAATGTGAGCGTTTTTGTACTTTTCATGAATGTCCCCCACCACATGATTCAGGAAAATTCAGTGACTGAAAGTACGCGAACAGACCTAAAATATTCAAATATTTCACATACCTATTATTGCGTCTACAGTACCGCATACGAACGATCATTACTTCTACCTCCTGCAAAAATACCAAACGATCCACGAAAACATATTCAAATATTTTACGTGCCTTCTATTGGTTGTAGTCGTTACGCAAACCTCTTGTCAAATTTACTTAATTGATGTACGGTCCCAGTCGTAGGCCACTTAAGTGGCCCGAATTGAACGAAACTTAACGAAACGGCAGATAAGTACATTATGGGTATGCCGCTTGATTTCTATGCAACCGTACTGTCACTTAAGCTACTTAAAGCTCACTTAATTGCATTATAGTTCTACCTTTATTTTCGAAGCAAAATTTGGTGTTGAATTGTTATCGGTAGCTCAGTCGCAATTGGGTAGCTGAGCAAGCCAGTCGCAAATTGAAAACTGCGAACAAAAGAAGATTTTTCTATTTTCATTGGAGAAATATAGACTTAAAAAGTTTAGGTCAAGGCAGGCGGTAGAGCATATTGAAAAGTTTTAAAAAGTGTAGTGTTCTTCGGTTTAGAAGTTCGTAAGTTGATTTTTCGTGTGCGGTAGGAAGACTTCAAGGTAGTACATTAATTATTGAGTGGTTTTTTGTTTATTTTTGAATTTGAGTAATTTTTTCTTTCTGGAAAAATTTTAAAAGCAGTCTTTTGTTTCTGCATTGAATCTTGTTTGGTTCTTTTTTGTGGATATGATTGTAGTCTAACCTCGTGGAGGAACATCAGAAGGAAGTCTTTGATAAGCCAAGATTAAAAAGGAAAAAAAATGAAACTAATCCTAATTTGATCACTAAGTAAAACAGATTATCATAGATGAAAGCCATATGAATAGTGATGAAATAAATAGTGAGAGAGAGTTCTCTATTCCGGGCATGAATCACGAGATTTCGATAGGCGATATCGCCTATCGTCAAATAAAAACGATAGCGATTATCGACTTAGGAATGTCGGCATCACAACCTAAACGATATGGTGTATCGAAATTTTCCTTTGGAATTATAACTCCATGGTAGATTTTCTTGACATTTGACAGCATCTGATGTATGATAATGACATTTGAAAATTCAAATAGTGAGCTGCTAACGCGCGAAAAGTCTGTCGGTAGTTAAATTCACAACGAAAATCAATAGAGCCATTCATCATTTTTGATTCTTCATCTGAAGATGATAAGTTTTCCATGTTCCGCCATGAATTTGCTCATTATTATGAACTGAGTTGTATTTGTTATTTTTATATTCGTTGTGTTTTCGCTGAAAATACATTTTCTTTGAGACAAAATTTTATAAAATAGTCATAATACTCACTTTTTCAAAAAAATACCCGGAATCGTTTCAACCACTCTTTACCATTCGTCTTCAAACACAAAATTGTGAAATGGACTGCCATCATTGGTATGTTCGCGTACCTGAATTTATTATAATATATTAAAATGGATTCGAAGCAAGTCGTTTTTGTACTCTTGCTGCAAGTGCTGCAAGCCAAATTTTACCACAATAAGAAACCAGCTGCAAAGATCTGTTGCTGCTCCAGTACGCGAACAGACCTCATGTCACAAGCCGAAGATGGATATCGATGACATATCGATAGTCAGAGATCTATCGCCAGAGATTTCGATAGTCGCTGTCGTTTTTTGATTCTTGTGATTTCGAATCTCGGAAATTTCGACAGGCGATATCGTCTATCGTCGGTTGTGATTCATGCCCCGAATGCAAATTTTGATATAAGTCAAGATATGGTTATTGCAAACAGTAATGGAGCTGTGAATAGTGCAGAGATGCGGAGCATACCAGATGCACCAAATGTTTTAAATAAGTCTGAGGGCATTAGAAGTTTCGCCAAACCTCCCACTCTGGATAGGGCTAATAATAGGTATACAGCTAACTCCAAAAAATTATATCCGGTAATGGTTGAGAGAATGAAGGCGGACGGATCTAAAATTAAATTAAATTATGTTATATTCTATGCGTTAACCAGAACAAATAAAGTCAAGAATATAGTTAGCATTGGGAATTGTGCGTTTGGGAAAATCAAAATTAACTTTAAGAATGCAGCTGATGCTAATGACTTATTGAATAATAAATTCCTGGAACGTCTAGATATGAAGGGCTTCATCCCTAATAATTTCATGTATAGATATGGAGTGCTGAGGAACATCCCTCTGGACTTTGACATAGAGGACTTTGTTAAGTTTGGAATCTGTTGTAATAGTTTGGGTAATAGACTTGATAATGTTGTAATCAAAGCGTCAGAAAGATTCTCAATGAGAGATAGAAACAATGTGAATACTTTCATTCCCTCGTATTCGGTTAAAATTATATTTGAAGGGGAAGATCTCCCTGAGATCATTAAAGTGGAATATCTTAGAATTAAGGTAGAGCATTACATCTCAAAGCCGAGACAATGTAGTAACTGTGGCAGACTAGGGCACATAGCTAAGTATTGTAAGAGAAAAGATGCCATAAATGCGGGGAAATGGATTGTGAGGGCTCATGCAGCAATAAGATCTGTATCCTATGTAATTCCACAAACCATGTATCTACAGATAAAAACATCCCATCATGGCGTCAAGAACAACTCATTAAAGAAATAGCGGCGAAAAAAAATATGTCATAAATTGAAGCCAGACAAGAGATCTCGAATAGGAATAGTTTTTCACTTCTAGACGAAGTGGATCTCAGTTCCTTCCCTATGATTGATGAAGATACGTCTGTATCGACCAGAAATGCTCAAATAGAAATAAATAAGGCTCTATTGAGTGTTGAGACTCTAAAGACAAAATCGATTCCTATATTCAGTAATCCAAAGTATCAGATAACTAACTAGTGAAGTGGAGAAATTTTTAAATAAACTCTTAAAAAGCAACAAACTTGAAAATTTGATCCTTAATAAGGACGCTATTCTTGAAAGCCTTTTTCAAATATTTATTAATAGTGTAAAAAATTATAAAATACCTGATAATACTCTTAATAATGATGAAAGTGTTACAAATGAACATTCAGGCTTTACATAAAAATAAAACTAGTTTAGATTTCTGGTTAAATAATGGAAATTATAATGTAGCAATTATTTCTGAAACACTGATTTCGGAAAAAAATAATAAAATTAATCCCATCAGAGGTTTTAACATCATTTCCAAAAATAGAACGGACAGCAGAGGAGGAGGGGCCAGTCTGTTGGTTAGAAAAGATTTAGAATTTCAAGAAATTAAAATAGTTTCTACCCTGGAAGTAGTGGGTATTACCACCATCAATCTTAAAGAAAACATTAGGTTCTATTCGATATACTGTCCTCCTTATTTAAATTGCGAAATCTTTGATACTGAACTAAAGAAAATTATTGCCAATGCCATGCAGTTTGAAAAATTTATTATTGGGGGAGATATGAATGCAAGACATAAGTTCTGGGGTGATCATTGTAACAACTCTAGAGGAAATAAGCTCTTTAAACTACTATCCAAACTAAGCATTTTTGTATAAACAATGGGAACAAAACTTTCTCAACGAGTAAAAAAATAGGAATTAAAGGCACATCTGTCCCGGATGTAACCTTAAGTAATTTCTTACCAACTAATATCCGGTGGAATACCAGTGTCAAATAAAACGCAGTACCTTGTAATTTATGACTTATTATTAAAACAAAGTTGAAGTACAGTATTTATTTTAGCGCGGCGCGTTTCACTTCGTCTTTTGCCGTGTCTTGTCGGAAGATAACTGCGTGCTTTTATACTCAATTGGAGTGAGCGGCGGTGCTGCCACTTTAGGATTGCTGCTAGGAACTGCCACCTCAACTGCATTATCATTTTTCGCGACATCTCCGGCTCCCCGTGAATCGTTTTGGGGGAAGGATTCTCAAAATTCTAAGGCGGCTAGCCTTGCTGATGGGCGGCGCACCAGACCGTTTCTCGTCATGACTTCGGCAGATCGTACTTGTCCATCTTTGGCTGCGAATGTTTTGGTAATTCGACCTTTCAACCATTGTCCTCTTGGCTGACTTGGATCGCAGATTATCACCAACTGTCCTGGATTTAACGGCGGAGTCTCCTGTCTCCATTTTGATCGACGTAGCAGCCGCGGCAGGTATTCTACCACCCACCTCTTCCACAGTCGGTCCTTTAAATTTTGTGCTAATTTCCATTGTTTCCGAAGACATACGTTTTCAAGATCATCGCAGGGAGTTTGTGTTGAATTCAAGCAACCAAGCAGAAAGTGGTTCGGCGTTAGTGGTTCTTGTTGTTCTGGGCTCGTTGGTATATCTGTTAGTGGTCGGCTATTTATAATGTTTTCTGCTTCTATTAGTGCGCTTCTAAACGTCTCCAGCCTTGGCGCCTGCTCTTTGAACACTTGACTAAGCAGACGCTTAACGCACTGAACTAGTCGTTCCCAGCAACCTCCAGCATGTGGATTTCCAGGAACATTAAAAATCCACTCAATATTTTCAGTTGATAAGTTTTGTTGTATTCGGTCGAGATCAAAAACCCGATTTTCCTTCGTGAGCTCCTTTTGTGCCCCAATAAAATTCGTGCCATTATCGCTTCGAATTCTTACTGGAGTGCCTCGTCGATTCATGAAGTTCCTCAAGCATAACATAAAAGAATCGGTGGAAAGATCATCCGCGATTTCAACATGGATAGCACGAGTGGTGAGACATGTGAACAGAGCTACCCATTTCTTCTCTCTACGACGACCTACAGCAATGTGAAAGGTCCACAATAGTCCACTCCGCAATAACTGAAAGGGCGAAGATACGGTGTAAGGCGATCCAGTGGTAATTGTCCCATTAAAGGGTTTCGAGGTTTTGCTCTTAATGTAAGGCAAATCAGACAGTTGCTCCGAACAGTTTTAAGTACGGAACGAATACTGAGTACCCAAAACTTCTGACGAATCTCATTGATGACCAAATAATCATTCATGTGGTGACGCTTTCTGTGGTAATGATCTACAATAAGACGCGTGACATGATGGTCCCGAGGCATAATGATTGGATTGCGAGCACTGACCGGCAAACAATAAGCAGCATCAATTCGTCCTCTTAGCCTCAATATGCCACCGTTATCCACAAACGGTGTCAGCTGGTATAAATTGCTCGACTTTGAAACATATTTCTTGGATATTAGAGCGGTGATCTCTTCAGTGAAACATTCGTTTTGAACTTGGCGGCATACGATCAACTCAGCATAGGATATATCACTGGCTGTCAATTCTCCAGTATTTCGGTCACTGACATTCGATTGTTGTGTATTTTTGTTAAATCGAAATACCCAGGCTGTTACTCGCACTGCTCTGATATAGGACGAATACTTGCTATAGTTGATAGCTTCCTTCGTCACTTTCACCAACATACATGACACGACAATATCCTCTGCAGTGTATTCGTTTATTATCCGTTCATTTTCTTGTGGCCATCTCTCTTCTTTGTACATTAGAAATTCTGGTCCTCGTACCCATCTAGCGTCATTTTCGACACTTGCTGGTAATTTAGCTCTCGTGGCTTCGTCGGCAACATTCAGTTCAGTCGGCAACCATTTCCATTGATTAGGCGTTGAAGTCGATAATATCTCCGCCACTCTGCAGGCAACAAATTGTTTATACTTTCTGGTAGTTGATCGAATCCACTGAATGACTGTCTTAGAGTCACACCTAAATATAACGTGGTGTATTTTAACTTCCAGGCAATCCTGTATCGTTTCTGACAGACGGCAACCTAACACTGCAGCTTGCAGCTCTAGTCGTGGTATCGTCATTCCCTTTGGAGGTGCACATCTACTTTTTGCAGCAACCAGAACAATATTGATCTGTTCTGCATGCTTTACTCGCAAATATGCAACTGCTGCATATGCATTGGAACTCGCATCAGTGAAAACATGCAGCTGCACATAATCTGCCTCAAAAAGTATTGGCGAATAACATCGCGGTACGGCAAAATCCTTCACCTCCTGAAATTTTCTCCACCAACCTTTCCATTGTACGTACAGTTGAGCGGGCAGCGGCTCGTTCCAATCGATATTCAACTTCCACGTGGCTTGCAATAGTAATTTCGAACAAATCATATAGTTTGACAAGAGTCCGAAGGGGTCAAACACGGCCATTATGATCCCAAGCAGCTCTCTTTTTGTTGGTGGGCGAATCATTTTCAAAACATCTCGTGGTATTTTGTGGAATTTAAAATGATACTGCAAGGTATCGTCCTCGGTATTCCAAAATAATCCCAATACCTTGTCTGTCACATTTCGTCTCTCCATGTTGAATACGGTATTATCGTTGCTTTCGGTTCCGTTTAATTTGGACTGAATCTCTCGACAGTTGGATACAAAGTTTCGTAGAGTGAAACCAGCTTTAGTATTTATCTCTATTGCCTCCTTAATAATGCCTTCAACATCATCTTTGTCATTAAAACTGACAACTAAATCATCGACATATGTCTTATCAGTGACGATTGCAGCTCCATGTGGCTTCGTTTGCATGTAATAACTTGCATTTCGTTTTCGGATGTATTCAGCGCAACAAGGTGAACATATTGCACCAAATATCATCGACGCCATTTCATATACTTTTATGGGCTGACTTTGATTTCCTTCCCTCCATAAAAACCTTTGAGAACTTTGATCCGCTTTTCGAATTCGTATTTGTGAGAACATCTCACGAATGTCCCCAGCGACGGCAATAGTTCCCTGACGGAATTGAAATAGGATCGTCAGGAGCGGCTTGGCGTGTTCAGGGCCCTTTAACAAGACGGTATTCAGAGAAACGTTGCACGAGACAGCAGCAGCATCGAACACAATACGGAGTTTCGCGGGCTTGTTGGGGTTCAGGACTCCGAAATGCGGGAGATACCATGTCCTGTTCCCCTGCACCTTGGCTTCTTCGACAGTGAGAGCTCTCGCATACCCTTTCTCCAAATACTTTCCGATTTCTGCCTTGTACCTCTCAGCATAAACTGGATCGTTTAACATTCGTCTTTCGACTTTCAGCAGGCGTTGCTTAGCCATTTCGTAACTCTGAGGCAGAATAATTTCATCACTACGCCACAGTAGTCCGGTTTCATAGCGATCTCCTATCTTCTTTGTAGTGTCCTCAAGAATTTTCTTAGCACGACGATTCTCGTCAGATTCAAGTACTATGTTGGTGCTACGAACTCCGAAATTGTCCGTAGAGAAATACTCATTGACAAGGTTGTTGATTTCTCGAAGTGAGCGTGACTCGCGAATATGTAACACAGTAGGGACCTCTTGCAAATCTTGGCCATTTGGTCCAAATGCGATCCAACCTAGCTTAGTTCTGACGGCAATAGGCTGATGCTGTCCTCCTTCAATAACTTCTTTATAAACGCCAAGAAATGCGTAGTCCAACCCCAATAAAATCTTCGGCTGAGCGCGTTTATATTCCATGATTGGTAGAGCATCCATATGGCTATACTTTCCTGTACGTAATGTTTGTGCAGGTAGATCCAAATTAGCAATAGTGCAAATATTTTTAAGGGTAAACGTGGGTGCTGACTTATAACTGCCCTTAATTTCTACGGTAACCTTCCGTGAGCTTTCTGTTTTCTGCGCCTTGCCGTACCATTGCAGAGTAAGAGGGCTGACACGCCCTTGAAGTCCAAGAACTTTGGACACGTCTTCATCAATCAATGAAACCGAAGAGCCTTCATCCAGCATCGCAAACACCGAAATATTTCCTGACGGCCCAGATAAAACTACCGGTACGATCTTAAACCACTGTACTGTCTCATCACTAACGCGGCAGTTAAGAATAGGTGACAATTTGACGTTTGACTCTCCAAGCTGGTTGTGCAATAAGCGATGGTGCATTTTGCTGCATCCATCAATTGCACACGATCGCCTTTTACGACAGTTTGACAGACTGTGCCCTTTTTTTAAACATCCGAAACAAAGATGCAGTTTCTTGACTTGATTCCACTTGTCGTCGATTGCGAGTGCAGCGAAATCTTTGCAATCTGCAATGCTATGTGATTGATTACACTGTGCGCATGCTGTTGTCGATTTTTGCACCACGACACTGTCACTGTGAAGTACTCTGCGAGACACTGATAAATGATTTCGTGATGATGCTGATGACGATTGATTTGGACGTGGTGTTGTGGCTGTATTTGTCAACATCATACTGACAACTTTGGCCAATTCAGCTATCCATGCGGCAAAATCTTCCACAGTTGGAAAAGATGGAATGCGAGCTGCGTACTTGGCCCATTCATACTGTTTTGACTGAGGTAATTTATTAACCAGCTGTTCTACCAGTGTCGAGTTGAGTAGATGATGTTCGCAGCCGGCAGACTTAAAAAGTGCGACCATATTTCGCACTAGGTTAGACAAATTTAATACTAATTCAAGGTGCCCTTCACTCATTGCCGGTATTTCCTGAATTTTGTTTAATTGTGCGCGTACTAGCAAGTCTGGACGACCAAAGTTAAATTCGAGCTCTTGTATAGCTTTTGGCACGTCATCTGGGTATATTAACAGAGCGGACACTGCAGATTTAGCTGCACCTTGCAGTGCCTTATTTAGACGCATTAGATTTTGTCTGTTGTTATAATGGAATTCGGCTGTTGTATCCACATAACACCTTTTGAATAAAGGCCATTCTTCCGCTTTTCCATCGAATCGGGGAAGATCATATAGTCCGGCATTGTAAGATGTATGCATTAATTGTGGCTGCATCTGCACTACATCGTCTCTTCTTCCGAACGCTGTCTGCGATGGAGGTGCATTTGCAAATGGCGGCGTTTGTGCTTGCTTCTGCATCTGCACTGTTCTTTCGAACTGTGCAGGTAATGGCAGCGGCGGCGTCAATTTTGTATGCGTCTGCATCTCAATTGCACTTTGAACGTGTGTATGTTCTTGTGACGGCGGCGACTTTGCTTGTGTCTGTATAATTGTTGTCGGCAACACATACGGCGATGTTGCAACTGGAATCGGCGAAGCTATCGTTGTATTGGCGGCGTTTATTTGTAGACGAAGCTCGTCCATATTCCGTTTGTTTTCGTTCTTTATTTCGGCAAGCGCCATATGAAATGTATTCATGGCGGACAATATGCTACCTATTTTTTGATCGATGTCATTTGACGATGGCTGTTGGCTAGGTAGACTGCCAGCGCCTTCCAAGTTCACGACGGTAACATCGAAGTCTTCTCCGTTGTCGTCTTCCTTTTCGGCGTGCTCATTCAAACATGAATTTTTCGTTTTTCGCGGCATTGTCACGATTTTCGGCAATAACGACAGGCGACACAGTATAGAAGTGAAAACAGATTGTCAAATAAAACGCAGTACCTTGTAATTTATGACTTATTATTAAAACAAAGTTGAAGTACAGTATTTATTTTAGCGCGGCGCGTTTCACTTCGTCTTTTGCCGTGTCTTGTCGGAAGATAACTGCGTGCTTTTATACTCAATTGGAGTGAGCGGCGGTGCTGCCACTTTAGGATTGCTGCTAGGAACTGCCACCTCAACTGCATTATCATTTTTCGCGACAACCAGTATGAACCAGGTTAGCAACAGTGGACATAGTTTAATTACGGTAACATTTAAAACAAAAATCAAAACTAAACCTAAAAAAATTATTCTATAAAAAAAAAATTTAGACATCATCAAGCAGAACTCTTTCACAGGGAACATAGTGACTATCTCAACTAAACTTAAGGAGATTGTCATGGAAAATAAAATTAATAATCCTACTTTAAAACACGAACAAAAGCTGGTGGAGCCCAGAATTGATCAATCTCTGGAATATTGAAAAAACACTGCTGAATCTATATAAGGCATCCAGAAGAATGGAGGACTTCTATGGATATCTGAGAGCAAAAAAGATTTGGGATACTAAAGTAAAAAAAAGTAGAAGCAATGGATGGATCAATAAAATCACAGAAATAGCGACTAAAGGCAACATCAAAGAATTCTTGACTTTTGCCAGAAATAACAAAACAATTGGTTCCTACAGTGTTCCTTCCCTCTGGAATCCAGAGAATAATGCTGCATACTTAAACCTAATTAAAAGTAAAAGTAATAATAGTAATTTCCACCTGGAGGCAATGCCTACTCCTATGAATAAAATTGAGTTTACATTCAATGAATTAAAAAATACCATTTTTGCCCATAGGAAAAAATCAGCGCCAGGTCCTGACATGATAACATATGACATGCTAAATGTTATGAGTGATCAAAGTTTAGATTCTGTACGAATTGCTTTAAATAATCTGGTTAATTCTTTCCCTGTTAGCCCAGAAATTCTAAGAATAAAAATAGTTCCTATTTTGAAACCTGAAAAAAACCCGGCTGAGTTAGGGAGCTTCAGACCTATTTCGCTACAGAATGTCTTTGTCAAAGTAGTTAATCGAATTTTAAAAGACAGACTAATTGAGGAATGTAGGATTCTCGATATACTCCCGAGTCATTCATTTGCATATACAAAAAATAAATCTATCAGTATGTGTCTCAATACGTTATATCAGTGGTTATGTCAGGCTAAGAAAGACAAAAAGTATTCGATGTGCATGGTGCTAGATATTTCTAATGCATATGAAAGCGTTGATATAGCTATTTTAAAAAGAAAACTGGAACAGTATAATGTTCCTAAAGAATATATTTACTGGATTGTATCTTTCTTGAGTCAGAGAAGCATGATTCTGGGATCAGAAAATACCAAGATCAGTAATGGGATTCCGCAGGGTGATGTGCTGAGCCCGCTACTTTTTAATATCTACACAGCGGACTTTCATAAGAATATAGGACACTCAACTAGGATGGCTCAATAAGCGGACGATTTTGTCATCTTGACATCACATTCTGGTAAATCTACGTGTTTTAATATACTTCAAGAGGAATGCTCTAAATTTGCTAGAACAGCAAAAAAATGTATTCTACCCCTCAATCCGTATAAGTGCAAAGGAATCATTCTATGCAGAAATCAGTCTGTCCCCAATAGGGTTCAGATTGATAACAAAAACATTCAATGGGCCAGTAGCATCAAATTCCTTGGCAAAATCATTAAATATAATTATTCTGACAAGGATTTTCAAATAGATAAGTTAGCTAGCATCACGCCTGAAATAAATGCAGTAAAAAGAGTTACGGGAACTAAGAGTGGTCTGCCACCTGATAAAGGACTAGTTTTGTACAAATCATTTGTAAGGTCAAAACTGGAAAGTCATGTGTCAACTTATGTTAAAGCCCCGAATTATTTGGTTCATAGCTTTGATAGCCTGAAGGCAAAAGCTCTAAAAAGGTGTCTGGGCTTGGCAAATCAAACGCCAAATATTATCACATTTGATATTGCAAATGAACTCCCGACGATGTTTATAGCTAACCTTATGCTAACCAAGGAAATTATGAAAATGAAAATGGTAAACAATGAGCAATTCAGAGAATGTGCTAGAGGGATTAATGGATCAAACTATTCTATTTTCTATAACAAATATAAAAATATCTTAGACAGGGTTGTTGTAACAGCACCAGTGAGAAAACCATTCAATCTGTCTATAGTTGGAAAAAATATTGGGATTTTTAGAGATGTGAGATCCATGGAACAGTCTAAAATTTTACAAAAATATGATCGACTAATACTGGATGAACGTAACGAAAATCAGAGTTTATTTATTGGACTTGTTAAGTGGCTGTCTAAGATATTTTTATATTTGTTATAGAAAATTGCCAAGCCAAGACGATTTGGATCATCAAATTTTTGTTTGTCGGGAACATATTAATATTATTCATGCATTATAGATCAGTTGACTCGATTTTGAAGTACATGTCACTGAACTAGCTAGCTTTTTAGACATAGCCAAACTATTATATAAGTAATTAAGGAACCAATTGTACTAATATATTATAATAGTTACTCATTCACGTTTATTTTTTTTTTGGAAATAATATAATATGATAATATTACAATACCAATGCCTTGTCTTGTGCCATTCGTCTTAAGACTTGATAATAGCAAATGTTTTTTTTAGGAATTCAATTACCAAATGTTCATCATAGAAGCAGTTATCGCAGTTGCTTAAACTTACGCTAAGAAATAAATAAGTGCTTAGTTACAGTACAGTTGTTATAAAAAATGTTAATTACTTGTGTGTAATAACTAGCATATTTTTATTATAGTTACTATTATTGTAAATAGGAATTAGTTCTATCATTAATTGAATCTGTTAAGTAATAAGGTCAAACATACACGTTGGTGGTATCGCAACTCGATGGCTGATACGAATCGTCATAAGCCAACATAATCCTTGTCAAAAGGGATCTAGTATATAAAAAAAAAGGTTATCGGTAGCTCCATTTGTGTAATTTCCTTTGCTCTTCATTTTAGTAAAAATACATATGCCTGCAACCATGCCTTCTGGAAGCTAAATCTCTTTCAATTTCTTGACAAATATCGATTTCTCGTAGATTATCCGCCCTGTTCGTTAGTGTATATTGGCAAAGCTAGATGGCATTGCTAGCTTTCACAACAATTGAGTCAATCTGATCGACAAATGTGAATGGTTGATTCAGCAATACTACTAAATGGAGTATTTTCGCTGATGTAATCAATATTGTACTCCAAAGTGAGAGTTGATAGGCTACAGGATTATTTTTGCGTGTGTTAAATAAAATAGTAAGCATATCAGTAAAATTAAATAGACTATTATCGGAACGCTGAAGGCGAATCTGTTTAGATCCGGCTACAAACTATTGCAGCCATTTAGATTTATAATAGCTTTATTTTTTTAGATTTATAATAGCTTTAATTTTAACGTTAACGGCATAAAGCAATACAGGATGACGAGAATGAAACCTTACATTATTAATAAATAAGGCAAAGAGTAAAAGATCCAGATTACCAACTTGTAGAACACTAGACGTGGTTCTAATTTCAGATGACAAGGCACCGCGAAAGTATACACGGTGGATTTGATTCGTCAAATAAGAGTCAACCCAGTTCAAAAACAAGTTAGAGAATTGAAAGAAATGAAGTTTAGCCAAGAATGCAGAGTGATCAAAGCAGTGAATGAAAAAATACCGTACCTTAAGCGTACTGCACGCGAAAAGTACGCATATGCTAAAACTGTAATGTTTGCGTACATGTACATAAACGATATTTCGAACGAAATAGACGCAATGCAAACGCACGGTACGATTGGATACTGCACAGTAGTTATACAAAATGAGAATGCATTTTTGTGATTAAAGTTGCATGTCGCAATGCTATGGTTTAAAAAGAATCGAGAATAATTTTCCGTTTTGTGCAATTTTTGTGCCAATTTCGCACATGCGATTATTCCAGTTTTCCACGTCGAAAACACAGCCCTACAAATGTATATTAAAGTCCTACTGGATATTACCTGGCAATGCTGTCATTTCTGTTGTTCTATCGTCTATCCATACTCTTTTAGGTCGTTGCGTTTCCCTGAATACAAACTGGCCCAGCTCAGTCCAGGTCAAATCGAGAGTGTTCCAATGTTCCGTCCACACAAGATCCCCTAAACTAGGCCAGGAACAAAAGTAATTAATGTGCGAAATGGCGAATTTAGGAAAAAATCGTTAACCAGTCTGCACAATCCTTTTTTTCTACAGGTGGTGGAATTTTCAGCACTGGGAACATATTCTGAATGCAAACGGAACTGGCAAATGCATCAGAAATACCAGGGAAAAGCAAGAAATCGGCACACGCATCAGCTGTTTAGTTAGCATTAGCTGTTTGCAAAACGTATCTGGCCTGGTTTAGGAAGCTTTGAGTGTACGACGGCCAGTAGTGTTCACATGCTGGTCATAGCCTCCACTGGTCTTACGTGGACCAACGTGTATTTCCTACATTACAAGTGCCAAAAGTGTCACGAGATTTGTTGCAAAATCTGCGGTTTGCTGAAAATGTCGCCAAAAAACCAGCCAGAAAATAACGGCAGTGGTAGTACTCCATATGTGAACACTGAAGCTGATGATGAAGAGTTTTTGGCAGGTAAATTCACCTATCACAGCGTGTCGATTGCTTCCGCGGCTAATAAAGTTTTGTTTTGTAGAAATTAAGGATGTCGATCAGAGCCTTGATTCGTTAAGTAGTGCCCTTGACATGATCGAAGAGCGCGCGGACGGCATTAAAGCTAAGCTGCTAGAAATATTGAACTCCAATAAAGAAATTCGTGAATCCATGGTTGCAGAAAATGTGGAAAATCAGAAAGAAGAAAGCAAAATGGAATAAAATTCCAAGAGATTTGTTGTTGAAAGCAAGAGCAGTATTTTGCGTAGGTCATTCCAACTGACTGTTCGGTTATTACTACATATACTTAATATTTTACGATGTTCCATATTGACTAAAAGAAATAGATTTAGCTTTATATAAACTATAAATCTATCATTCAGGGTATATGTGAAAAGTAAATATGTGAAAAGTATTTCCACTGGAAGGCATTCAGATTACTCTCTAATCTAGATATATTCCAAAAACAAACTAAAATAATTATAAAGTTTTATTGAAATGAAGCGTCCACATGCTTCATTTTTAAAACGTCCGAAATGGAATTTTGGTGGGCTTTGACTTTGCTGAACTGAAATGTATATCAGTAAAAACTGAAGCAAACGAATGTAATCAACCAGTTAAAAGGAAGACAAATCGTCAGCATCGATATTCTTTGAGCAATTAGTCTTCGTTTTATCGACTTGACAAAACTTTCTCTGAACAGTGAATGTTTGCTTAATTGCGTAGACGCAGTTCCCGCATAATGGCAGTCTTCCTGTCAAATCATTTCAGCTAATATTCTACAATTTAGTTTTATAAGGGGCTCCCCAATTGAAAAAATTCATTCAGTTGGAGCGCTCGACGGAATAAATGTGTTTTAACTTTTCAATCAACGCAAGTGAAGAAAATATATTAGAGAAAATTGTTACAAAAGATTAATAAGTGAGTGTTTTGAAATATAAAAAAGAAATTGCTGTGTATCCAATTAAATGTCTGGATGGAATAATAGCATTGATGCAGCATATTTAAATCTTTATAAAAGCAAAAATTGTTTTAGTCTAGTCTATGAACCTTAGTCAACTTTCGCAAATCTACCCAGTTCATATTTTCCTTACAGTATTCTACTATACACAAGAAAAAATTGGAACCTGGACCTGAGAAAAACACAAATTATTAAACGCCATGAACCTTCAAAAAAATATCGAAATTAAATGAAGCTCCGTTATAAATAAACAATTGAATCATTGAAGAAATCTACAAATTAAAGTTGCCCCATTACTGAAACCAGGTAAAATCCTAATATGTTTAAAAGTTTTCCCTAGCATGCTCATTGAATACACTCAGTATAGCTATAAATAACATGGTTAAAGATAAGTTCATTTTAGAATGTGAAGTTTTCGAGCATCTCCCTAAAAATCTCCATATGCGTAAATCAGGTAGAATAGTAAGTAAGGAATAGTAGAATAAAGAAGCAAATTATGATGTATCCTACAGTAGGCATGAAGAATGCCTATGAAGATTTTGGTTTAAATATCCTGCAAAATACTCTCGTTCATACGCTGTGCAAGATTGGTTTAGCGATACTGCCTCATGCGGTACTGCCTCTAGTGCACGAGTAGGAGTCGTTTGAATGTCGTCTATGTCATCAAAAAAGTGTCTCTTGAGCTTCATTTTTCATTTTGGGAACAAGAAGAAGTCACATCGAGCTAAGCCTGGTGGATAAGAAAACATTAACGCAAAATTAACGATGTGTGATTTGATGCATTATCGTACAACAAACACCAGCTCTCTGGATCGCGTTATTCTGCCCGAATGCGATGAATTCTGTCCATCAAACGTTTGAGGACTTCCACGTAGTGCTGCCCAGTGACTCTTCGTGGCTGACGCCTTTACTATGGAAGAATACAATGAAAATTCTTGATTTTTGAAGGAGTTTTTCGTTTTTTTTACCTGTGATAAGTTCTTTCAACTTCGATTCCGCACTTTGACGCTTAGTTTCTAGTCCGTATTGAGAGCATCATGTTCCCCGTAACAATTGATTTCACGAAGTTTGGATCATTTCTGGTGGCTTCGGTAACCGCTCTGGAATAATTGACACGAAGTGATTTCTGGTCCTCCGGCAACGTATGTGGATCAAATATTGCACAGATATTTGTTTTAGCCAAATTGCCATCTTCTAGTGACCCTCTGCCAGACAAAAAACACAGGAAAACATTTGTTCTGCTTAAAAAATCATTGCCATATACTTCCTAATAAATCGATCATTCCGACGCTATTTTACCGAGGTTTGCGTGAATTTTATAGTAGCCTTTTATTCCGACATCAAACTTTTCTGTCTTGTCAATACAGCGTCATAAAACCATCATTTGTCAACCGATCCCAGTAAAATTGGTTGCGTTTTGCTTGAGTTTATTTAAAATTTGAAACAACGCATCCCGTCAATAGAAGTAATAATAGTTTACTAAAAAAAAATATATCCTGGCTTAAAATTGAAAATTCAAAATCCTTCAAATTGCAAGAGTTTTTTGCATTCCAATATTTCTTTCTTTCTATCCCCAGTGAAGTTCCATTTTTCTTCTGCTCAATGGTCTGAATCGTTCAAATGTTTCAAATCCTTCAAATTACTTAGGAATAATTATACTGCAGATGACTTATTAGAAGAACTATCAATAGCATTGATGAATCTATCGGATTCAAAAAGCGGACTACTTTCTAGTAAAAGTGTAGTCTAAAGCAAGTCGATCCTTAGATCGAAACTAGAAAACCATGGAACCATACTTTCTAAAAGCCCGAGCTATTTTTTCAGCAAAATTGATACAACCAAATGTCGCATTCTTAAAAGTAGTCATCGTTTATCAGCCCATTCAATGGGTAATGAGCTTCATATATGTTTAAGAGTATTGTGGCCCAATCAGTGGCGGTCCTAGCATAAATTTTGTCGATAGTGGAGCCCTTCGCCTTTATACTAAGCAGTTGCTTATCCGTGCCTTAAGGTGTTCCACCTATAGGTAGGTGGCAAAATTTTTTTATTTCGAATCGTTTTCACCTCGTTTTAAATATTAGTTTAAAAAATGTTTCCAGACTCGTGCTTTGGAAGCCAGTTACTTCCTTGTTCAATATACAATTTTTCATTTTGTACACTGAGAAGTAAGTAGCTTCCGAATAAATATTTCAAAATAAAGCAAAGTGATGTCGGTCGCACATGATAAGCAGTAGTTCGGCTCATTCGCGTAAATGTAATGTTTTCCATCCTGCTTGTACTGCTTTGCTGCGCTCGACAATGCCACTGTGCCTGTCTTGCTGAGGTGGTAAGTTGGGCGAATGAGAAATAATACCAGCTAATAATTTTGTTTGACTATTTTTATTTAAACTATTATGCTGTATACAGTCCTAAAAATATAAAAGTACTACCAATGAACACCCTAGATTGCCACCTTTCTGGCTTTTGTATTTGCATATTTTTTATTAATTCAGAATAATTTAACTTTTGGGTAATACATAGTATTTTCTATAGACAAGATTCCAAGACCTGACAGTCTTTCCAAACACATAGTAGAACGTAGGCAAGTTTTAATTTACTGAAACTTCGTTCACCTTTAGCGACAGATACAGGTATTGTCACCAATATACGAACTGCTGTCAAAACATTCGGATAATATCTTGCGAATAATTTTTTTTAATAAGTCCGAGAACTTTAAGTAGCTCTGCTGGTTGAAGATCTTCTAATAATGGGTTCAAGCTCATAAGTTCTACAACAATTCACAACCAGATACGTTAAACTGATTTGCAAATCCCCACAGGCTTTTTCCAATATGGACCTTTCAGGGATTTTTTGATGTTGTAGAAAAATGACCACGTATTGTTGAAGCTAGATAATTGCTTAAATCGAGTGACCAATGCGCTCTCAGACGTCAAAGGGTAAAAAAGATTCATCTTAAACCATTTTTCAGGACGTGTCTCATCTACGGTTTTGTACTCAAATAATCTTTTTTTTCTTCGGGATCGGCCGAGTTTAAAAACTGGCTCTATCTGGGCCTGAGATGCTCTTTCCTTGGCTGTTATGAGAGCAGATGAAAAGAATTCACAAATTACGAACAGTTTTTCAGCATTGTGACAAGTTTGGTAAATCCATAGATTCAAACTGCGTAGCTTTATTTACAATGTTTACTTGGAACAATATATCATACCAAACCACCAATGTTACTATGAACTCGAATTGCTCCATGTACTGAACTAGCGACAAGCCTTCTCATGCTGCAACTGAGCCATTTGATTCTTCATGAGATTCAAAAGGGCATTACAAACTGAAGAGCAATGAAAGCGAACAGCAGCAAGACTAGAAACTCTATCATCCTAGCGAGTTTCACAAACTTTTTTAACCTACTATCTCAGTGTCAGGGGGTTTGGCATTTCGGAGCATTGTAGTGTAACCAGACGAATTCTTTCCCTGCAGTAGACCACCGTTTACTGCGGTAAACTGCGTTGATTGTAACTCAGGCATAAATCTCAACTTGACTACCGCTGGGCAGTCAGCATTTGCTGGACTTGCAGAAAATTGCCGCTACGCACCGGTTCCGACAACAACCCGTTACCAATCTCAGCTATATCCCATGCTGCACAGCATACGCAGCCAGCACCCAACACATTTTTTGTTTGTGAGCTCGCCGCAATGCAATTAAACATGCAACAATAAAACACACTACAATGCCTGATTTTGGTGGCAATGTAATGCATTCGATCGGTGCTGGATCGGTGCATTAGCTATGATTGAATTAGCTATGATTATGTTTGCATTTGTGTGAGATTTAATTTAGACCACCAGCTTTTATTTTCTTTTTTCATGTACACATTTAGTTATGTCAGGCTTCTTTAAAGTCATCATAATAAAAAAATTAATTTTTATTGTATATTTTGCTTTTAATTGCAATGTTTTAATTGAAAAATTTTGCTTACTAGAATGATAAACATTCATAATTCAATATCATGTCCGGCCGTCCACAAGGCAATCATCTTAAAGTTTTCTAAGTCTATATTTTCAATTATCCTACAGTTGTCTTTTTTCGTTTTAATGTGATCTATAACCATTTGCCCTCGGGTGTGTGAACCTGTCAATTCGAGCGATACATGATACATTGCTTGCTTTTTGATCATCAGCTGTGGAAATAAAAAACATGCCAGCAGAAAAGCGTCACATGGTAGCCAATTCGATTGATGAGTAGATTTCGTATAACATTTCTTCTCCACAGGGTCCATTAAATTAGTAATATGATTGTTGATCGAACTTAGTTTGCACAATCGCCAGTCCTAACGGTGAATAAAAAATGAACTAGATATAGTGATATATTTAGAGAAATTTTTATTTGTCTTCTGATCATTTTAATTCGTGCATTCTTGTTTTAATTTAAATTGATGCATTCGGAGATGCAGAAAAACTTACCAACGAAATGCCATTTATCTTTGGTAGGCATGGTTCCCATGGAAGTATTGTTTTGTGAATTATATCCTCGCCCAAAACAATGTGCGCTGCTTCTGGATCAAAATAGAAGTTAAATTCAGCACATGCTGTTATATTCCCAACGCCTGTAAAATTTGATATTGAAATGTACCTATTGTTAAGCGTTGACTTCCAAATGATTAAGGCTGTAGAGAACGTATTTTGACTCAGGAATTCAAAGTGTTCTTATTTTGAATTAAATAAAGTTTGTTTCTGAAATTATATTCGAAGTGGCAAGGGACCCAATATTTCGAGGAACGAAAATCTAGTCATCTATTTTCCTTAGTTCAATGTATTGATAGTTAACTGATTGAAAAGTGAAGAACCTTAACCTGCCGAAATTATACTATACTATCTGTCCAAAATATTGCATTGTACTACACCTTTTCTTACAGTAGGCATTCTATACTAGTGTAAGAAGCAGTCTATCCGAAAGAAACATATTTCAAGAAACAGTAGATGTCGTAATTTGGCTATTTTAGTACTAATGATACGCAGAGCTATTGGCTAATTCTATCGTATTTTTTACATTAATCATTCACTTAACAATACTTCAAAATAATTTACGTTCGCGTCGGCGCGCTGCCTTCCATACTCAGGCTAATGGTCGGCGCCGTTCTTCCGTCTGGTGGTGATGTGCGGATGCGACCCTACATCTAGTGTAATTCACTCATAGAATTCACTTTTTTGCTTGTGAGCCAACGTGTGGACGGCATTGCTGGGTCGCCATGAAAGCCATCTGACTCGTGCCCACAACCCACTCCGAACGGAAGTCGCACAAGCGCCGGGGCGAGTCCTATCAAAATCGCTTGTCTGGACCGTCCACATGCTGGCGCTTGGCTGGTTTGGCATGGCTTTGGCCAATATGTATTTGCTACATTACAGAAGAAGTCATCAACGCTTTTTCGTTTTGCTAGTAATGATTGGGCATTGGGGTTTTCAAAGCATCTTTATTTTTGTGATTATTGGAAAATTCTTTCGGTAACGCTCATGTTGACGGTAGTCTTTACAGAAATACGGTCAATACTCTTTTTTCCTTAGTAGCATTTCTCCTCTTTGAGCTTCAATATTCTACAAAGTGTATATTAATAAAATATATGGAGTTTATCAATACTTAAACAATAATAACCTCGTTGGCGTGTTAATTCGATAGTGTTCACATTGGGGCCCTAATGTAGCATGATCTTTCTCCACAACGCCATTTATTAATTTATAGATTTCGAAACAACCGTTTCTTTCCTGAAATTCGATCCTTAATTCCTTTAAAAACTCTCAGATCTCCTCAAAAACTAAAGGTCCCGTAACTGCCAAACAGTGATTTTTTACACGTCAATCCAATTCATAATTTCTTTTTCCAATTCTGAGTAATGTCTTAAATCATTTCCAACTTAAAATTCTGTGGGTTTGTAAAAAAAAATTCAGTACCTTTGTATGTACGTTCAAAATCGTCGATAAAGTCGATGAAGGAATTTAAAAATTTCCAAAAGAAATTCCACAGAAATAAATTGCTAATCTCCGCCATACGCCTTTTTTTTGCACTTTATACTACCTGTCAATAGATTGTTTTCTCCCCGTTCCACCAAACAAGAATCAATTCTCTTAAATGGTCACAAAAAAACGTTCTAACATCAAATTGTTGTCTCAAGATAGCTACGTGAATTTGGTTTTTCAATTTTTCGTTTCCAATGAATTTACGAATGAAAAAACCTTCGAATTATCGAAGTCATAAAACGACTTGGAACTGATAAATGTCCCAAGATATCAAAATATTGTTGCATGCACGCCAAACGAACCGCGTTTCGTTGTATCGGCGCCAGAAAAAGCTAGAAACGGCGAGGAAATACTCGACATACATCCCATACATTTATTTCATACATGTAATCAAACAACGAAAACAATCTATGGATAAAACGTAGAATAATCCTCTAGAAAGTAAAAAGGGAACATTCTAGAACCCAAACCATGAGTCAGATCTCACATGGCAACGGAAATTCCCAATAGTCTTTTCGAAGTCGGATCGAGAACCCAAGACACATTTCCAGAAAGGCCTAGATGTAGGCAATAGTAGGTGCGTTTTTTTGCTCCGATGCAGAGCAGAGTACAACTATGCCGCAAAATCAACGATCTAGTATAAAACAGCAGTGCTTTCGCTAAGACTGACATAGGTTGCGGTATTCGCTGTGGTACCACTAAACAGCTGAAAATAAAGGGAGAAAATAACGAGTATAAACTATTACAATCGATAGAAAATAGAAAAAGAACTAACAGAAAATTACTTCTTCTAACTTTCTACACATTTTGAGGGCTTTTTCTAATTTCCTAACTACCAAAACATTCAACATAACCATGAAAACCGAAAGCCACCTCACAGAAAAAAATACAACTTCTCATGAGCTTTTCTTTTTTCTATCAGCACATTCTACACTTCAACACGTGAACTACAAATGAGGCATAGAATTTCTGTACTAGTGAATTCACTGGTGTAGGAGTGTTGTTGTTTTCAATGCGTCTACTCTACTCTCCGCTGGATAGAGGAGCAAAAAAACGCGCCTAGTAATTTAACTCACCAGACCGGATATAAATATCGCCGCGAGAAGTCTTCGGAATCAGTTGATAGTGAGTTTTGGTACAATGCGATAGATTGTACAGAGTTAAAAGCGAAAGTTTGTACACGTGAGTTAGAAGTGAGAATTTGGTACAACGAGTTAGTAGAAAGCGGAAACAGCGGAAAGGCTGTTACTTTGAAAAGCGATACAGCAAATTAGTGTATCCGAGCGCGGTTAATTAAAAGCGATAAAGTGCGAGTAATTATAGAGCGATAATTAAATTGTAAAGCATAGTACTGAGTTCGATTTCACGCGAAATTTTCATACAAAATTTCGCGCGAAATCTGTTTCGGCGAAAATTTCGCTTGAAAATAAGCAAGTTTGGTACTGTGTTCTTCGCATGAAAAGTTGCTTTGAAGTTGCTTTCGCTTCGAAAACATAGATGGCACTGAAACATGTCGCGAATCATTTCACGCCAATTTAGTTTGTGCAGTTCATTCTTTCGAGCGGAAAAGTGACATTTGGTGTTTCAATTTGAAAATGGAGCAGTGAAAATGTCTTTCCAATAAGAAAATCAATCGAAAAGTGAAATTCATGACATTTTATCCGTCAGAAATGAGCATTGTCTCTGCTTTTCTCAATTGTCAAAATTTTCGCTCGAAAGAATGAACAGATAATTGGGAAATGTCAAAGTTTCACGTGAACTCGAACTCAGTACCAGCCTTAACGCGAAATTATAATAGTGCGATCAGTGTACGGAATTGAGTGTTATAAATATTTGTGTGAATAAAAGTGTAATTAGTGTTGATAAAGAAAACTTTTTTATTTCACGAATGTGAAGAATATCGAATCCACGGAAGGTGTTTTAACGGTAAAACACAACAATATTTAGCTAATCTAAATTCAAGTAGGTGAGGTCATTTTGTATCTAGATTGCCGACCACGTGCGTTTTCGTGGTAAAATAGCTATTTAACTGATTGCCACAATTGAATATCAACAAATTTCTGACGAAAATTGGGGGTGTGTTCAGCATAGCATAACTTTAACAAGTGTCAAAATTCGCAGTAGCTAGGTGAAGCGGCTGTGGATATTGAAGAGCCAAAAGCTGCTACGTAGGTCGGTTTTTGCACTTTACTTTAACTTTAATCTTTGCATTTACGTGGGTCAGCTCAGCACTTGTCCTGCACTTTGGAAATTTTATGAAATTTCCGAGTTTTCAGCATACAGCCGCAGAAACCATTAAAATTTTCCTAACATATTCACTTATTACCGGCTTTCGACACCATATCTTTGAAAAAGAGCGAAAAAGAATCGTTGAAAATTTCATGGTAGACGAATCAGCGTGCTCGGCCTGTTGCGCTTCACACCCGCCTTCTAAAAACTTAAGATAAGTTGCGCTATGTAAAAGCCTATTTAAAATTCGAGTTGAGTTGAAGTGTCAAAAGCCCGTATTTAGCTTATGATTGCACTATACTCAAGCTTATTGTTCATCTCCTTTGCCACCAAACCGCAAAAACTGCTTTTCATTTCCATTTCTAAATACAATACCTGAATCAGCGTCCAGGATTTATGGATGCGAAGCTTCGTTTTTCTGTGTACACATCAAGATCACATCACTATCGACAAAAATTCTTTACTGGCTGGCTAAACTCGTCACTTTATTTCGTCAAGCTTTTCCTATCGTTCGAAAGGTTCTTTATCAAGGTTATAGGTCCCTATTGTTATGCTCTGTCTTAGTGCCTTTTTTTTCCTTAATTGGATCATAATTTTTGTTGTATGCTTGCTAATATGAATAGCAACTTCTTTGGCGGTTTTGTCAAGAGTTATAAACTCTGTTATCCTTCGATTTGCATGGGGAGGTGTTAATAATAAAAACCACTAGAAACACTTATGTTTGAAGAGGATTTGTGCAGATTTTGATTGTATATTCTACCACTAGTTACTTGAGACCACTACCATGTTGGTTAATTCAAGTGTCTTTATTTGAACACGGTTAGCTTAAGACTACAATACATGTCACTTGTTTTGTACTAGCTCAATTACAGTTGAAAAGTACTAAACTCAATTTTAGAACATGACTATTACAATGACTCGAAATTCAAAAGTGTATCAACGTAAACAATACTAATACTAGATTTCAACACTCCTCCTCGTTGATACAGCTATACGATGTTCAATCTCCTCCGCAACATAGTGTGCTTTGATACACACAATGGTTTCGTGAATATATCAGCGATCATCTCGTCAGTTGGACAATATTCGCACCTCACGATTCCTTTGTCAACGTAGTCCTTGACAAAATGAAATTTCGCATCGATATGTTTCGTTCTGTTCGAAAACTTCTCATCTTTGATCATCTTTAAACAACTCTGATTATCCTCATTGATTGTTATTGGTGAATCAATCTCTTGATGCATATCGTTCAGTAACCGTTTCAGCCATACAGCCTCCTGACATGCATCCGATAACGCGATAAATTCCGCTTCTGTTGATGACAACGATACACAGCTTTGTTTGCGGCATGACCAATCAATCAAACCTCCATTGTAGAAAAATGCATATCCACTATTTGATTTTCGCGATGAATGATTCTCGGCCCAATTTGCATCCGCATACCCAACTAGCTTACATTCGTCATCACTCGCACTGCCCAACTTCAGTTTCATACTGGATGTTGCTTTTAAGTACCTCACGACACGCTTCAACTGATTCCAATCGCTCTGCGTTGGATCAGAAATTTTTTGTGCCAATATCCCAACGCTTGAAGTGATGTCTGGTCTAGTATTCACCGAAATGAACAACAGAGAACCGATTAGTTTCTGGTACTCGTTGCTGTTAATCATCTTGGTTGACGTATCCGATGACGAATAGTATCCGACTTCCATTGGAGAATTTGCACCCTTTGCATCGCGTAAGCCAAACCTCACTGCAACCTGCTCGATATACTTTGATTGACATAGCTCGAAAATACCATCTTTGTCACGACTAACTTTGATGCCGAGGTAATAGTTAATATCTCCGAGATCTTTAATTTCAAAATTCCTTGCCAATGTTTCCTTGACCAACTTTAGCTGCTTTTCAGACTTCCAAGCAACTATGATATCATCGACGTAGATTAAAACGTAACACCAATTTTCATCAATGTGTTTTGAATATAAACATTGATCAGCTTCACTTCGTGTAAAACCTGCTCTGACCAATACTTGATTAATCGCCTCGTTCCATGCTCGTGCAGCTTGTTTTAATCCGTATAAACTTTTCTTCAACAAACATACTCTATTTTCGATTCCTTCGATGAAACCTGGTGGTTATTTCATATAAATCGTTTCGCTGAGACTTCCGTTCAAAAACGCCGTCTTCGCATCCAAGTGAGTTATGTTCAATTCGTCCTTTGATGCCACACACAATAATGCCCGAAATGTGGATTGGCGAACCACCGGCGCAAATATTTCGTTGTAGTCAGTTCCAAACTTCTGTGAAAAGCCCTGTGCCACAAGTCTTGCTTTGTATCGATGCACGCTTCCATCAGCGTTTGCTTTGATTTTGAACACCCATTTGCATCCAATCGCTATTCTGTCTTTTGGTAAGCTCGTCAGTTCCCAAGTGTAATTTTTCTTGAGTGAATTCATTTCTTCCTTCATAGCTTTAATCCACTTTTCTTTCTCTTGGCAAGAAATTGCCTCTTCATAATTTTTCGGTTCCATTATGTCA
The DNA here is from genome assembly GCA_963978885.1 of Nemotelus pantherinus. NCBI lineage: Eukaryota > Metazoa > Arthropoda > Insecta > Diptera > Stratiomyidae > Nemotelus > Nemotelus pantherinus. Next base: position 73,469,166 of record OZ022265.1, on the reverse strand, counting down.
TGGTTCATCACACTCATTTCGTCAATTAACTTTCGTGGTGGAATCTCTTTTCCGATTCTTTCTGAACGTCTTAGTTGAGGTATTTCATATATTTTGTTTTCAGGTGCGTAATCGAACATCTCTACAGCATCTTCATGTGCTTCAACAACCTAAGCATTCGGTTCATCTCGGGTATGTATCTCCTCCTGAATCGTGATTCCAGCCTTTCTTTTAGCTACTGAATTTAAGTTGACCTCGATCCCTTTTGTTGTTCTTTTATTCACTTTACACAAATTGCTCGCAATAGTTTGCTTATCATGCCAGCTGTCAACAAATTTTACATCACGACTGATAACCAATCTTTTCGTGTCCGGATTATAACATCGATATGCTTTCGATTTGTCGTCGTATCCCACGAAAATCATTTCAATCGCTCTTTGGTCGAGTTTCTTCAGTTTCTCTTCAGGAATATGGACAAAACACTTACATCCAAATATCTTTAAATGTTTTACTGACATCTTAGCTCCAAACCATAGTTCGTAAGGGATTGCGCCAGTTGCTCTTGTTACAGTTCGATTTAAAATGTAAATCGCCGTACTCACTGCTTCGCCCCAAAATGCATTAGATAAATTTGATTCAGTGAGCAAACATCGTGCCATTTCGACAATTGTTATATTTTTTCGCTCAGACACACCGTTTTGTTGTGGTGAGTACGGTGCCGTCAATTGCATTTGTATTCCTTCTCGTTTGAAGAATTCCGCCAGACGTATACCCGTATACTCGCCGCCACGATCAGACCGAATAATCTTTGGCTTTTTGCCAAATCTAGTTTTCGTCATCTCTACAAAACCCTTAATGACATCTTCTACTTCATTTTGTGGGCAATCAATTCCGATATTGTAAAACGAGAGTAATCGTCAGTCAAAGTTACAATATACCTTTTTCCGCCGAACGATGCCGTTTGCATTGGTCCGCATACATCTGTATGTACCAAATCTAATGGTGCCTTCGATACAGTCTCCGATTTCTTCGAAAATGGACTACGTGTTAATTTTGCTTTACAACACGTTTCGCAGAGCTCCTTTATCCCACAATCAACGATTTTTAGTCCATTAACCAGACCTTTTTGCTCCATTTTCCGTATTGCAGCTTGATCTCGATGTCCCATTTTTCGATGCCATGCATGAATACAGTTGTCATTATGGCCGCCAATGGTTACATTCACCGTGTCAGTTTCGCGCACAACATACAAACCAGAATCTCGATATGCAATTCCGATTTGTTTGTCCTTCAGTGACAACACACACTGTTTTTGCTCGAACTCAGTGTGCCATCCATTGTCGATAAGTTTGCCAAATGCCAAAACATTTCCACTTATTGTCGGACAATACAAAACTTCAGAGATAGACACGTCATTCGTTGATCCGTATGCATTTGTGAGTTTTAACTTTCCACTTCCCATACCTTTGACGATTTCAATGTCTCTGTTGCCAAGCTCGATATCCCCCTTGTATGATTCATCCAAAACTGTGAAGAAATTTTTATTGTTCGTCACGTGCCGACTCGCTCCAGAATCCAATAACCACTGTTTTTTGTTTCGACTGGTCGACAGTCCAGTTATGAATAGATGATCCCGGTTCCGAACTGCATTACACTTGTCGGCATTTTTTGACGAATTATTAATCTTTTCTGTCTTGCATTTCTTATAATCAACACAATTCTTACGTTTGTGATTTGGCTTCTTGCAGAAAAAACATATGATTTCCTTCTTCGTTTTGTTTTTCTGGATGATTTTCATAAGCTTGTTTTCTGTTTCAGTCGAACTGCTCGTACAAACACGTCGTTCATATTCTGATGTCACCTTTTGTTGAACGAAAGCAAACGTCAACTCTTCCACGTTTCGCGCCTCAAGTGCCGTCACCAATACATCGTAATCTCTCGATAGGCTACTCAGCAACACGGCTACTTTCCATCGTTCTGTTATCTGGTCCTTGCTAATTGCATTCAACTTTGTGAATAAATCCAATAAATGTTGAATGTGCTCCAAAACACTGCCATTCTCCGCCATCTTCGTTGAACAAATCACTCGCATTAAGTGAATTTCATTACTCAGTGTCGCATTTTCATGATAGTTTTTCAGTTAGTTCCATGCACCAACCGCTGAACTTTGATCACGAATATGCGATATCTGATCATCTTCAATCGAAAGGCCAATAATTGAAAAAGCTTCCTCGTCCATACGCAGCCATTCACTTTTCGAATTTTCGTAAGTTGCTATGACTGCTGCCGCTGCATTTGACACCGGTGCAGCCGGTATTGAAGTTGAAATAGCCTTCCATAGGTTCTCCTTTTTGGAGCTTGGTGCCGTCGCCAGCTTCGTCTTCGCTCGGATGAACGTCTCCTCGCATTCTTCAGTCCATAGGAATTTCCGGTTCTTCTTGAGGAGGTTCGTGATTGGCGACATCAACGTCGCAAAATCCGGGATAAATCTCCGATACCACGATACCATCCCCAAGAATTGCCGTACCTCCTTTACTCCCTTTGGACGAGGAATGTCCATCACCGCCTTTACCTTATCCGGGTCTACACTCAGCCCGTTCTCGTCCACAACATAACCCAGATAACGAAGACGAGTGCGGCAGAACTCGCACTTCTCCCGAGAGACCCTCAATCCAGCCTGGCGCAATCTATTGAAGACTTCTTTCAGGATCCCCAGGTGTTTCGCGAAGTCCTGGGTGACCACCACAATGTCATCCAGGTACGTGAACACAAATGGCTCCAAATCGGGTCCCAAAACCTTGTCAATGAGTCGTTGCCAAGTTGCCGGGGCATTTTGTAACCCAAAAGGCATCCGACGGAACTGGAACAGCCCTCTGTGGGGGACAGTGAAAGCGGTGAGCTCCTTTGAATTTTCCGCCATCGGCACTTGCCAATACGCGGATTTAATGTCCAGGGAAGATAAATATTTCGCATCTCTTAATTTATCCAGAGTTGCCGTGACGAAGGGCAGAGGATAGGCATCTCTTTCCGACACCTTGTTGAGCTTCCGGTAGTCCACACAAAACCGGAACGACCCATCCTTTTTCTTAATCAAAACAATCGGCGAAGCCCACGGGCTGCACGACGGTTCCACTATCCCCGCCTCCAGCATTTCATTTAGTTCGGCGTCAATATGCTTTTGTACTGCCGGCGAGACGGGGTAGTAGCGCTGTTTGATCGGATTGGAATCGGTTCGTATGACGTGCTCTACCCTATCGGTGCAACCAATTCCTTCCCCCATCATCCGGAACTCTTCTTCGAGCAGTGCCTCCAGCTCCACTTCCTCCCCATGTGTCAATCGACTCCTGCCGATCAGCTGCTCGGACCTGAGCCCCTCCACCGACGCGACCATCTCCCACTGCTCCTTCGCCACATTCAACACAATTCCGAATAGCCGCAGGAAATCTACTCCCAGTATGAGATGAGGAATCGCAGGTGCTACCAAAACCTCCAGCCATCTCTCTTTTCCATGCACCGTGATTGGGCAATACGCTACTCCTTCCACACCACAACCCACTCCGTTTGCCAATCGCAGGTCTCTCCGACCGCTTTGTTTTAGTTCGACACCTAGACTCCGGATCAGCTCCCATCCCTTTCCACCAATCACTGATTTCGACGCTCCTGAATCCACCAGCCCCAGAAATCTCTGACCCTGAATTGCTATCTCTACGTAAGGGCGGTTATCCCCCTCTGCGCTGTGCAGCATATACCCCACTTGGCTATCTCTTGCGACGCTCGAAATCGGACGAGGGCCTAGTTTGTCGCCCACTAGGCCCGATTGCCGTTTCCCTGGCGACGATCTCCCAACGGCCCATTTTGGCTGCTATTCTGGTTACCCATTGGGGCATTACTCCTTCGTCCTCCGCCTCGACAATTCGGACAATCCGCTCTCCTGGCTCCTACCCTACCACACCCGAAACATCTTCTAGCCTGGTCGCACTCCCTGGAAGTATGGCCCAACTTCCGGCAATTCCAGCATGTGATGCTTCTCGATCCGCCCGGTACTTCCACTGCGGCTAAGTTTTGCGTCTCCAAATACGCCAGGTCCGGTTCTAGTACCCTCGTTCTTCTTGGAGTAGGTGGCACGAATGACTCCACGGACACTCGCGTCGCCTCCAATGAACGCCCCAGCGTCACCAGTTCTCCAATCGATTCGAATTTCACCAGAGCCAGCTGAGTCTGGTAAAAGGGAGCAATATTTTTCCGGAGTATTTTCAACTTCTCCGCTTCGCTCGGTTGGTCACTCAATCGACGGAACAAACCCTCCATCACCGCCACAAATACACCGATTGACTCCGTGTTGCCCTGCGTACGGCGTCTAATTTCATCCAGCAGCCTATCATCGTAGTCTGCGGGAAGGAACTGGGCTCGTAATTCCTTCACCAGGCCCTCCCAACTCTGGCAGATTGCGCGGTTCGCTCGAAACCAAATTAGAGCTTTTCCTTCAAAAAGGTCTACGGCCGACCGGAACAGCTGCGCTTTTGTTAGACCCTTTGCCTCCCTAAGCTCTTCCACCCGTTCGAGGAACGCACTCACCGAATATGGCGATTCCCCACTAAATTTCAACCCCCACTTGTGGAGATCTAACGGCTTTTGAGGCTGGAACACCGGCGTACTCGGGGCTGACAATGTTGGACTGTCCAGAGTCCATACCTCCTCAGACTCCTCGCTTTCTGCGCCGCCTGCCTTGAAGAGCAGGTCACCCATAGCTAACATTAGTTGGCCCTTGGCCTGCCTCAAGAAGTCTCTTTCTTCCCCCGTTTCCCCTTTCATTCTACCCAACCGTCGCAGGGCGAAGCATATTTTCCCCTTGACTTTACTAAATTCCGGTGAATTAAAATCGCCCACAAATGGGTCCACTAACATTTTGATCTCTGCTAATTTTGCGGTTAACGCCTCTCGGTCCTCTGAGAATGAAAACGGATACGTTGCCATTGCAACAGACTCAGCCAAGGCTACTTCGCTTCTTAAAGCCCCCCTCAGCAGTTTCCGCATGGTATCCACCGTGTCACCAACCATACCCCGGATTGATAATTCATACGCGAGTTCGTCTTTACTCAGCCGATCGACCGAGATCTTCCCGACACCGCTTCCGCTAGCCATTTTTCCACACTTATTTCACAAACCTGCCTTAACTTTTTATTTGCTTGTTACAAACCGCAACAAATAGCTTAGCTAAACTGTTGAACCCACTGGTGGTTGCCCAATGAGATCAACGAAAAAGTATACTACTATCACAATTCCCGTGCCCTATCCACGCTAGAACATTTAGTTAAACTTTTCCTAGGTTCGGATTTAGCCGTGTAACCTGTCTTCTTGACCTTCCTATTCAACTCGACAGCGTCTTTGATCACACGAGCATCGGGGACCTACTCCCATCAACGAGAAAGTATCCCTCTTCCAATTGCACAACGTAACGCGAATCAAAATCCCCAATTCGCGGCGCTCGCTCCGCACTTAATTACTTTCCCTTTACTATACTGAATCCAACGCCAACCCAGGTTGAATCAACAATAATTTCGACTAGGGCAACACGCTACGTCACAGAACAATCGATTTTAGGCACCGGAGGTTCGTGATACTTCCTACACACCCCACTGAAAATTCGGGCAGTCAATTCTTCCCACCACGGTTTTCCCCGGTCTGTAAATGTTGACACGATTTCCTACACTCTTACGCTAATAATGCTCACCACCCGGTAACGCAAAAACCAACACTTCACACCATAAATTATTCTTTAAGACTCACTTCACACACTATCGAAGGTAGAACCAAGAACCATTTCCAATAAAATTCAATACTTATATAATAAATTTTAAATAAAATTCAATATTTGTAAGAATGATGTTCAATATTTGTAAGAAGAAGTTAGCATGCGATACTATTAAATATTTCTCTAAATCTCGCTCGCTTAGTGAAAAGCTTAATTAAAATTCCCGTTTCCAATTTACTTATTTCAGTCACATCCGCGTTCTCTAAATAATTTACTCTTTTTAATCAAATTTTGACTCAATCGTTATCTCTTCAAAATTAAATACCGACACTCGCTTTAAAATTCACATGTAAAATTTAAATTTAAAATGCATTCAGCTAAAATTCACGTTTTCAAAATAGTTTCCTCGTTAATTTTCAAAACCGTTTTGTCACCCCGTAGAACGTTGGGCGCCAATTTATTACCCTCGCTAATTCGAGCAACGTTGCCTCCGCCTCCCGATGGAGGGCGAAGGGGACAGTTCCGGTTGGCTAACTCCCGTGGAAACGGGTGTGGGTCGTTTACAGGCGCCACTCGCTTTACAAATTCGTAACCGGAACCGTCTCTTATACCACCGTCTCTAAGCGAGAAATCGACGGCGGGTACTTATTTTTACGATTTTAAATCTTCGCGGTAGCCACTTGATAATCAACGATTCGTCCTGCCAGAAGGGCACAAGGTAACACCAGCACTTGACAATATTAACAACGTTTTATTGATCGCAAATTACTTCCAAGTCTATATCTATCGACGGCGCCGCGTTACCTACTCTACTTCCTCTTAATACAAACACAGTAAGGAAACTTAGCCTACCTTGAATCTTATACGCTCTAACTCGCTCGTACACTCTCCGCCAAATGGGTGCTTCCCCGAAGCGTCGCTCTACTGCTGCCGTGAGTTAACATGTATCTGCGATATCGATTCCAATCACACCGGTGCTTCCCCGAACGACAAATATGGCCGTCGATGTTGGCCCAATGGTGTTCGCTGCGGCTCAAGTTGCTGTTGCAAATTATCGATGTTGGCCCAATGGTGTTCGCTGCGGCTCAAGTTGCTGTTGCACGCCGTCGCTCGCTTGCTGTGAGCCGTGTTCCTTTAGGCGCTCCGCACCACTTGAATGTTGTCGACGCTTTTCCTCGTGCTATTTTTTCCTTTCCTCAATAATCCTTGGATTTTTCACACCACTCGCTGTCGACCAATAGCTCAGGATCAATCCTTGTTCCTCGTCACGTCCAGACGGATTTTAATCAGAAAAGAAGAAAATCGGTTACAAAAGAAGGAGCTTGCGCCAACGCGTGCGTGTCTCACCTTAGTTACCAGAAGAAGAGAGCTCCCAAGCCCTGTCGACTCGCCACGAAACCTTTCCCTAGAGGGATTTCCAACCGCTTCTGCGGTATCTGCAAATTCCGTTGTCCACCAAGTGCTATTGGGATTGGTAATATGCTGGCGGGTGCATTGGCCCCTTGCACGCGCATTCGCAAGTTCATTTTCCCGCAGTTCTCGTTGTCGGAGCGCACCCTTTCCAATTGCCGCTTGGTGGCGGTTCGATCGCTGCCAGTCACCATGTTGACATCCCAACTGTCAGTTGGTATATTTTACTTGTTTTCCCTGTCACCTTGACTAGTATATGAAGATTGAAACGAATGGTATTTTTGGCTGTCGTCATTTTCCGCACATTATCCACGGCCACAAAAGGGAATCTTCTCGCGGTAATTGCTTTATAGATAAGTTTCGTTTCGATTTGCTTGCTTCCTTGCAGGCAATAATCATTTGAATTTACAACAAGCAGCCCTGTTCAACGTCAACATGAATTCATCAGAAAGTCAGGGATCGCTTGATTAGTGTTGTGCTATATGTGGTGCTCGTTTGCCGAAGGCCATAACCGCGTCGGATTAGTTGGGTGGTTCCAGCCATAATTCGTTCCAGCTTAGTGGTTGAATTCATCGAAAATGGTTTGTTGTGTATTGGGTCGAGCCGTCGCCGCTCGTCTTATTTGAATCGCCGGCAATGGTGCGACCTGATAGAAGACAAACTCAGAGCTCGCCGGAGTGTTTGCGTTCCTGCATTTTCCCAAATTTCCTTACAATTCTACTTTTGTCTACAATTCTACTTTTCACAATTCTAACCGTACTAAACGTAAATTCTACCGCTCCAAATTCTACAATTCGAATATTTATGTACATTTTCTTTTCCTTTTTAAACCGATATTTGCTGGCAATATAATACAATAATAATACAATCTACTTTACTTTATTCTTTTTTTTTTTACCATTCTAACCGTATTAAGCTTAAATTCTACTGCTCCAAATTCTACACTTCAAATATTTCTGTACATTTTCTTTTCCTTTTTTAAAATGATATTTGCTGGCGTTACATTTCCCCCTTCCCCAGAGAATTACGAGGTGATTCTCGTCATTATTCGCGCTGATCAATCTACGTTCGTTGTGAGTTTGAGAACCTAGGTCTTACCCTCGCTAATTCGAGCAACGTTGCCTCCGCCTCCCGATGGAGGGCGAAGGGGACAGTTCCGGTTGGCTAACTCCCGTGGAAACGGGTGTGGGTCGTTTACAGGCGCCACTCGCTTTACAAATTCGTAACCGGAACCGTCTCTTATACCACCGTCTCTAAGCGAGAAATCGACGGCGGGTACTTATTTTTACGATTTTAAATCTTCGCGGTAGCCACTTGATAATCAACGATTCGTCCTGCCAGAAGGGCACAAGGTAACACCAGCACTTGACAATATTAACAACGTTTTATTGATCGCAAATTACTTCCAAGTCTATATCTATCGACGGCGCCGCGTTACCTACTCTACTTCCTCTTAATACAAACACAGTAAGGAAACTTAGCCTACCTTGAATCTTATACGCTCTAACTCGCTCGTACACTCTCCGCCAAATGGGTGCTTCCCCGAAGCGTCGCTCTACTGCTGCCGTGAGTTAACATGTATCTGCGATATCGATTCCAATCACACCGGTGCTTCCCCGAACGACAAATATGGCCGTCGATGTTGGCCCAATGGTGTTCGCTGCGGCTCAAGTTGCTGTTGCAAATTATCGATGTTGGCCCAATGGTGTTCGCTGCGGCTCAAGTTGCTGTTGCACGCCGTCGCTCGCTTGCTGTGAGCCGTGTTCCTTTAGGCGCTCCGCACCACTTGAATGTTGTCGACGCTTTTCCTCGTGCTATTTTTTCCTTTCCTCAATAATCCTTGGATTTTTCACACCACTCGCTGTCGACCAATAGCTCAGGATCAATCCTTGTTCCTCGTCACGTCCAGACGGATTTTAATCAGAAAAGAAGAAAATCGGTTACAAAAGAAGGAGCTTGCGCCAACGCGTGCGTGTCTCACCTTAGTTACCAGAAGAAGAGAGCTCCCAAGCCCTGTCGACTCGCCACGAAACCTTTCCCTAGAGGGATTTCCAACCGCTTCTGCGGTATCTGCAAATTCCGTTGTCCACCAAGTGCTATTGGGATTGGTAATATGCTGGCGGGTGCATTGGCCCCTTGCACGCGCATTCGCAAGTTCATTTTCCCGCAGTTCTCGTTGTCGGAGCGCACCCTTTCCAATTGCCGCTTGGTGGCGGTTCGATCGCTGCCAGTCACCATGTTGACATCCCAACTGTCAGTTGGTATATTTTACTTGTTTTCCCTGTCACCTTGACTAGTATATGAAGATTGAAACGAATGGTATTTTTGGCTGTCGTCATTTTCCGCACATTATCCACGGCCACAAAAGGGAATCTTCTCGCGGTAATTGCTTTATAGATAAGTTTCGTTTCGATTTGCTTGCTTCCTTGCAGGCAATAATCATTTGAATTTACAACAAGCAGCCCTGTTCAACGTCAACATGAATTCATCAGAAAGTCAGGGATCGCTTGATTAGTGTTGTGCTATATGTGGTGCTCGTTTGCCGAAGGCCATAACCGCGTCGGATTAGTTGGGTGGTTCCAGCCATAATTCGTTCCAGCTTAGTGGTTGAATTCATCGAAAATGGTTTGTTGTGTATTGGGTCGAGCCGTCGCCGCTCGTCTTATTTGAATCGCCGGCAATGGTGCGACCTGATAGAAGACAAACTCAGAGCTCGCCGGAGTGTTTGCGTTCCTGCATTTTCCCAAATTTCCTTACAATTCTACTTTTGTCTACAATTCTACTTTTCACAATTCTAACCGTACTAAACGTAAATTCTACCGCTCCAAATTCTACAATTCGAATATTTATGTACATTTTCTTTTCCTTTTTAAACCGATATTTGCTGGCAATATAATACAATAATAATACAATCTACTTTACTTTATTCTTCTTTTTTTTTACCATTCTAACCGTATTAAGCTTAAATTCTACTGCTCCAAATTCTACACTTCAAATATTTCTGTACATTTTCTTTTCCTTTTTTAAAATGATATTTGCTGGCGTTACATTTCCCCCTTCCCCAGAGAATTACGAGGTGATTCTCGTCATTATTCGCGCTGATCAATCTACGTTCGTTGTGAGTTTGAGAACCTAGGTCTTGCATCGCCTATCGGATATGCGCGTTAGCCTTATGCGCGTTGGCCTTATGTTCTACCTTCGATTGTACTTCACAACCATTTCCATCGACAACACATCACACACATCACTCACACTCCTGCCATTTTTACGTACACTATTTCTTCCTCGTTTTATCTTACATGCATTCCTTTACCTGTGTTGTTCCGTTTTCTCCCTTCCTTGTCCTTTTGTTCAGACCCTGACTGATACATGCTCTTAATGTTTTAGGATCTTGTCGAAATGCAGAAGAAAAGTACAGAAAAAGGAAGAACAGAAGGAAGGAAAGAAAAAACAACCAAAAAAAAAAACGCACAGCTGTCTGGGAAGAACCCGTACCAACAGTCCCCAGAGGATTAGTGACATTCATCGTTCCGCTGAAATTGGATTAAATACACCTCGGTTGAAAGGTAACATTGTTCTCATACGACCTATATAAATTAGACGCTTGTTATTTTTCTAACCCTACCAATGGACTTAAATTTACCCTCCACCACGTTATGTTAGAGAATATCTACCTATTAATTCCAGATTCAATCTTATTCAATTACATTTAACCACCACCAAGTTTTAATAGAGTGTCATTACTTAATCCCGCCACCTTGGTATTTACCTAATTCAGATTATTGTCCTGTTTACCAACTCGACTACAACTAATTCCTACTATTCTATTCCTGAGTTCTGCCAGGTCGATCTCGTCTTCTGATCTCCGTGATTTAATCGAGTGTCGACCCTTTACGCCACATATCGTTTCAGGTCTTTGGAGTGCCAAACCCCCATATCTTTTCCGACGGCGTCTTCCAATGCATAGGTCCAACCGGATACTTGTTTCCGCACAGTAAACGGTCCCACATATTCCGGTGCTAGCTTGGCCGAGAAATACCGTGCCGCGTCCGAGAGTACGTAATTTCGTCGCCATACTAGATCTTTTGGTAAATATTTTTCATCTCGATGTCGCAGATTATATTTTGATTTTGACTTATCCGCGGCTTCTTTTAGACGCACGAGGACTTCTTCCCGGACCTTCTGTAATAGATTCGCCTTTCTTATTCCTTCATCCGTCCTGTCCCCTTCTCTATCCTGTGGATATTTGCGGTTCTCCGGATGGACCGTCATCTCTCTTCCGAAATTTAAGAAATATGGGGTGACCTTCATGTTTTCGTGAGTACACGTTCTTAGGGCGCAGCCAATTTGAGGTAGCACCTTGTCCCAGTCCCGATGATTTTCCGACACATAAGACCGTAACAACCGTTTAATATTTTGGTTCACCCGTTCGGCTGGATTCGCCTGAGGATGATAAAGCGCAGTGAACCTCAGCGTCATACCGTGAGTCTCGGCCATCTTTGTGAGCTCCTTTGAGCGAAATTGAACTCCGTTGTCGCATATCATCACTCGTGGAACTCCGAACAAGAACAATACCTGCTCCTCAAGGGTGCGAGCTACGGCAATCCCTGTTGCCTTCTTTAAGGGAAATAGAAGTGGGAACTTCGTAGCGTAGTCTACCACTGTCAAGATGTATGCGTGTCCGTTCAAGGAACGAGGCAGTGGTCCCACCAGGTCCACACAGATCATCTCCCAGGGTGATGATGCTCCTCCAACCCTTGACACCATCTGCCCGTTTGGTTGCTTCCGTTCCACCTTCACTGACTGACATACTTTGCAACGATTAACGTACTTTTTTACGTCCGCAGCCATCTTCGGCCAATAGAAACACTGTGCCAGCCGATCTAGAGTCTTGCGAACTCCCATATGACCTGCTGTGGGCGCATCATGGCATTGATGCAATACTGCCGACCGTTCCGCTGAGGGAACTACCGACTTCCACGCATCGTCAGCTTGAAGTTCTGGGTATCGGCCTTCCATGTGCTTCCATAACCGACCTTTTTCCAACCGCCAGTTTGGATACCGCCCTGGATTCTTTCCCACCTGCTCTTTCATCCTTACATACCACTTGTCCTCCCTGACTTCACCTCCTTGCACCTCCGCTACCTCAATGGACCGTGAGAGAGCATCTGGAACCAGATGCTCCTTACCTTTGCGGTGTACCACCTCATAGTCGTACTGCTGCAGCCTCACCGCCCATCGAGCCAGTCTACCACTCGGGTCTTTCAAGTTATGCAGCCAGACCAGAGAGTGGTGATCCGTGACTACCCTGAACCTAGTACCCTCTACGTATGGCCTCAATTTTTCAATGGCCCATACGACCGCAAGACACTCTCGTTCTGTAGCGGAGTACTTCTGTTCGGCACTAGTCAAGGCGCGGCTGAGGTAGCAGATAACTTTTTCGCCCTCGGGGTGCTCCTGTGTCAATACCGCGCCTACTCCGCTACCTGAGGCGTCTGTCTGGACGGTAAATGGCAGAGTGTAGTCCGGACAAGTAAGAATTGGTGCCGTCGCCAGCTTCGTCTTCGCTCGGATGAACGTCTCCTCGCATTCTTCAGTCCATAGGAATTTCCGGTTCTTCTTGAGGAGGTTCGTGATTGGCGACATCAACGTCGCAAAATCCGGGATAAATCTCCGATACCACGATACCATCCCCAAGAATTGCCGTACCTCCTTTACTCCCTTTGGACGAGGAATGTCCATCACCGCCTTTACCTTATCCGGGTCTACACTCAGCCCGTTCTCGTCCACAACATAACCCAGATAACGAAGACGAGTGCGGCAGAACTCGCACTTCTCCCGAGAGACCCTCAATCCAGCCTGGCGCAATCTATTGAAGACTTCTTTCAGGATCCCCAGGTGTTTCGCGAAGTCCTGGGTGACCACCACAATGTCATCCAGGTACGTGAACACAAATGGCTCCAAATCGGGTCCCAAAACCTTGTCAATGAGTCGTTGCCAAGTTGCCGGGGCATTTTGTAACCCAAAAGGCATCCGACGGAACTGGAACAGCCCTCTGTGGGGGACAGTGAAAGCGGTGAGCTCCTTTGAATTTTCCGCCATCGGCACTTGCCAATACGCGGATTTAATGTCCAGGGAAGATAAATATTTCGCATCTCTTAATTTATCCAGAGTTGCCGTGACGAAGGGCAGAGGATAGGCATCTCTTTCCGACACCTTGTTGAGCTTCCGGTAGTCCACACAAAACCGGAACGACCCATCCTTTTTCTTAATCAAAACAATCGGCGAAGCCCACGGGCTGCACGACGGTTCCACTATCCCCGCCTCCAGCATTTCATTTAGTTCGGCGTCAATATGCTTTTGTACTGCCGGCGAGACGGGGTAGTAGCGCTGTTTGATCGGATTGGAATCGGTTCGTATGACGTGCTCTACCCTATCGGTGCAACCAATTCCTTCCCCCATCATCCGGAACTCTTCTTCGAGCAGTGCCTCCAGCTCCACTTCCTCCCCATGTGTCAATCGACTCCTGCCGATCAGCTGCTCGGACCTGAGCCCCTCCACCGACGCGACCATCTCCCACTGCTCCTTCGCCACATTCAACACAATTCCGAATAGCCGCAGGAAATCTACTCCCAGTATGAGATGAGGAATCGCAGGTGCTACCAAAACCTCCAGCCATCTCTCTTTTCCATGCACCGTGATTGGGCAATACGCTACTCCTTCCACACCACAACCCACTCCGTTTGCCAATCGCAGGTCTCTCCGACCGCTTTGTTTTAGTTCGACACCTAGACTCCGGATCAGCTCCCATCCCTTTCCACCAATCACTGATTTCGACGCTCCTGAATCCACCAGCCCCAGAAATCTCTGACCCTGAATTGCTATCTCTACGTAAGGGCGGTTATCCCCCTCTGCGCTGTGCAGCATATACCCCACTTGGCTATCTCTTGCGACGCTCGAAATCGGACGAGGGCCTAGTTTGTCGCCCACTAGGCCCGATTGCCGTTTCCCTGGCGACGATCTCCCAACGGCCCATTTTGGCTGCTATTCTGGTTACCCATTGGGGCATTACTCCTTCGTCCTCCGCCTCGACAATTCGGACAATCCGCTCTCCTGGCTCCTACCCTACCACACCCGAAACATCTTCTAGCCTGGTCGCACTCCCTGGAAGTATGGCCCAACTTCCGGCAATTCCAGCATGTGATGCTTCTCGATCCGCCCGGTACTTCCACTGCGGCTAAGTTTTGCGTCTCCAAATACGCCAGGTCCGGTTCTAGTACCCTCGTTCTTCTTGGAGTAGGTGGCACGAATGACTCCACGGACACTCGCGTCGCCTCCAATGAACGCCCCAGCGTCACCAGTTCTCCAATCGATTCGAATTTCACCAGAGCCAGCTGAGTCTGGTAAAAGGGAGCAATATTTTTCCGGAGTATTTTCAACTTCTCCGCTTCGCTCGGTTGGTCACTCAATCGACGGAACAAACCCTCCATCACCGCCACAAATACACCGATTGACTCCGTGTTGCCCTGCGTACGGCGTCTAATTTCATCCAGCAGCCTATCATCGTAGTCTGCGGGAAGGAACTGGGCTCGTAATTCCTTCACCAGGCCCTCCCAACTCTGGCAGATTGCGCGGTTCGCTCGAAACCAAATTAGAGCTTTTCCTTCAAAAAGGTCTACGGCCGACCGGAACAGCTGCGCTTTTGTTAGACCCTTTGCCTCCCTAAGCTCTTCCACCCGTTCGAGGAACGCACTCACCGAATATGGCGATTCCCCACTAAATTTCAACCCCCACTTGTGGAGATCTAACGGCTTTTGAGGCTGGAACACCGGCGTACTCGGGGCTGACAATGTTGGACTGTCCAGAGTCCATACCTCCTCAGACTCCTCGCTTTCTGCGCCGCCTGCCTTGAAGAGCAGGTCACCCATAGCTAACATTAGTTGGCCCTTGGCCTGCCTCAAGAAGTCTCTTTCTTCCCCCGTTTCCCCTTTCATTCTACCCAACCGTCGCAGGGCGAAGCATATTTTCCCCTTGACTTTACTAAATTCCGGTGAATTAAAATCGCCCACAAATGGGTCCACTAACATTTTGATCTCTGCTAATTTTGCGGTTAACGCCTCTCGGTCCTCTGAGAATGAAAACGGATACGTTGCCATTGCAACAGACTCAGCCAAGGCTACTTCGCTTCTTAAAGCCCCCCTCAGCAGTTTCCGCATGGTATCCACCGTGTCACCAACCATACCCCGGATTGATAATTCATACGCGAGTTCGTCTTTACTCAGCCGATCGACCGAGATCTTCCCGACACCGCTTCCGCTAGCCATTTTTCCACACTTATTTCACAAACCTGCCTTAACTTTTTATTTGCTTGTTACAAACCGCAACAAATAGCTTAGCTAAACTGTTGAACCCACTGGTGGTTGCCCAATGAGATCAACGAAAAAGTATACTACTATCACAATTCCCGTGCCCTATCCACGCTAGAACATTTAGTTAAACTTTTCCTAGGTTCGGATTTAGCCGTGTAACCTGTCTTCTTGACCTTCCTATTCAACTCGACAGCGTCTTTGATCACACGAGCATCGGGGACCTACTCCCATCAACGAGAAAGTATCCCTCTTCCAATTGCACAACGTAACGCGAATCAAAATCCCCAATTCGCGGCGCTCGCTCCGCACTTAATTACTTTCCCTTTACTATACTGAATCCAACGCCAACCCAGGTTGAATCAACAATAATTTCGACTAGGGCAACACGCTACGTCACAGAACAATCGATTTTAGGCACCGGAGGTTCGTGATACTTCCTACACACCCCACTGAAAATTCGGGCAGTCAATTCTTCCCACCACGGTTTTCCCCGGTCTGTAAATGTTGACACGATTTCCTACACTCTTACGCTAATAATGCTCACCACCCGGTAACGCAAAAACCAACACTTCACACCATAAATTATTCTTTAAGACTCACTTCACACACTATCGAAGGTAGAACCAAGAACCATTTCCAATAAAATTCAATACTTATATAATAAATTTTAAATAAAATTCAATATTTGTAAGAATGATGTTCAATATTTGTAAGAAGAAGTTAGCATGCGATACTATTAAATATTTCTCTAAATCTCGCTCGCTTAGTGAAAAGCTTAATTAAAATTCCCGTTTCCAATTTACTTATTTCAGTCACATCCGCGTTCTCTAAATAATTTACTCTTTTTAATCAAATTTTGACTCAATCGTTATCTCTTCAAAATTAAATACCGACACTCGCTTTAAAATTCACATGTAAAATTTAAATTTAAAATGCATTCAGCTAAAATTCACGTTTTCAAAATAGTTTCCTCGTTAATTTTCAAAACCGTTTTGTCACCCCGTAGAACGTTGGGCGCCAATTTATTACCCTCGCTAATTCGAGCAACGTTGCCTCCGCCTCCCGATGGAGGGCGAAGGGGACAGTTCCGGTTGGCTAACTCCCGTGGAAACGGGTGTGGGTCGTTTACAGGCGCCACTCGCTTTACAAATTCGTAACCGGAACCGTCTCTTATACCACCGTCTCTAAGCGAGAAATCGACGGCGGGTACTTATTTTTACGATTTTAAATCTTCGCGGTAGCCACTTGATAATCAACGATTCGTCCTGCCAGAAGGGCACAAGGTAACACCAGCACTTGACAATATTAACAACGTTTTATTGATCGCAAATTACTTCCAAGTCTATATCTATCGACGGCGCCGCGTTACCTACTCTACTTCCTCTTAATACAAACACAGTAAGGAAACTTAGCCTACCTTGAATCTTATACGCTCTAACTCGCTCGTACACTCTCCGCCAAATGGGTGCTTCCCCGAAGCGTCGCTCTACTGCTGCCGTGAGTTAACATGTATCTGCGATATCGATTCCAATCACACCGGTGCTTCCCCGAACGACAAATATGGCCGTCGATGTTGGCCCAATGGTGTTCGCTGCGGCTCAAGTTGCTGTTGCAAATTATCGATGTTGGCCCAATGGTGTTCGCTGCGGCTCAAGTTGCTGTTGCACGCCGTCGCTCGCTTGCTGTGAGCCGTGTTCCTTTAGGCGCTCCGCACCACTTGAATGTTGTCGACGCTTTTCCTCGTGCTATTTTTTCCTTTCCTCAATAATCCTTGGATTTTTCACACCACTCGCTGTCGACCAATAGCTCAGGATCAATCCTTGTTCCTCGTCACGTCCAGACGGATTTTAATCAGAAAAGAAGAAAATCGGTTACAAAAGAAGGAGCTTGCGCCAACGCGTGCGTGTCTCACCTTAGTTACCAGAAGAAGAGAGCTCCCAAGCCCTGTCGACTCGCCACGAAACCTTTCCCTAGAGGGATTTCCAACCGCTTCTGCGGTATCTGCAAATTCCGTTGTCCACCAAGTGCTATTGGGATTGGTAATATGCTGGCGGGTGCATTGGCCCCTTGCACGCGCATTCGCAAGTTCATTTTCCCGCAGTTCTCGTTGTCGGAGCGCACCCTTTCCAATTGCCGCTTGGTGGCGGTTCGATCGCTGCCAGTCACCATGTTGACATCCCAACTGTCAGTTGGTATATTTTACTTGTTTTCCCTGTCACCTTGACTAGTATATGAAGATTGAAACGAATGGTATTTTTGGCTGTCGTCATTTTCCGCACATTATCCACGGCCACAAAAGGGAATCTTCTCGCGGTAATTGCTTTATAGATAAGTTTCGTTTCGATTTGCTTGCTTCCTTGCAGGCAATAATCATTTGAATTTACAACAAGCAGCCCTGTTCAACGTCAACATGAATTCATCAGAAAGTCAGGGATCGCTTGATTAGTGTTGTGCTATATGTGGTGCTCGTTTGCCGAAGGCCATAACCGCGTCGGATTAGTTGGGTGGTTCCAGCCATAATTCGTTCCAGCTTAGTGGTTGAATTCATCGAAAATGGTTTGTTGTGTATTGGGTCGAGCCGTCGCCGCTCGTCTTATTTGAATCGCCGGCAATGGTGCGACCTGATAGAAGACAAACTCAGAGCTCGCCGGAGTGTTTGCGTTCCTGCATTTTCCCAAATTTCCTTACAATTCTACTTTTGTCTACAATTCTACTTTTCACAATTCTAACCGTACTAAACGTAAATTCTACCGCTCCAAATTCTACAATTCGAATATTTATGTACATTTTCTTTTCCTTTTTAAACCGATATTTGCTGGCAATATAATACAATAATAATACAATCTACTTTACTTTATTCTTTTTTTTTTTACCATTCTAACCGTATTAAGCTTAAATTCTACTGCTCCAAATTCTACACTTCAAATATTTCTGTACATTTTCTTTTCCTTTTTTAAAATGATATTTGCTGGCGTTACAAGCAACAATTCCATTTTAAATTTCCAGTTCATATAATTGCTATTGCTCAATTTCGCGAACTTTGCCTTGCAGTCAGCCATACTGAACACCTAACTTGCACTTCAATTATCGAGAACTATTTTACTTGTACAACGTGGCCTGGGCCCATAACCTGTTGGTTAATTCAAGTGTCTTTATTTGAACACGGTTAGCTTAAGACTACAATACATGTCACTTGTTTTGTACTAGCTCAATTACAGTTGAAAAGTATTAAACTCAATTTTAGAACATGACTATTACAATGACTCGAAATTCAAAAGTGTATCAACGTAAACAATACTAATACTAGATTTCAACATACCACTAGCTACTTCTTCTACTTAAGATCAATACACCCTAAGTAACAATACATCCTAAGCCAATTTAATTTAGCTGACTTCATCGAAAGTTACAGCGGTAGAACGGTGTTTGGGGTTGTCATCCGAAAAATGTCCAGACCTTAGAAAATTCAAACATTGTTTACTTATTTTCATTGCAAATGTTCGCCATGTGAGCATTTATTGGTACGAAAATCAGAAAAACGTCTCGTGTTGGCAACCCTTTGTTAGAACCAAAGCCAAAAATATGTCACACCTGCCTCACGTTGAAGTCAACCTGTTCGGCGAATTTCGTATTGATCCGATGACTGCATTGGAAGTTATAGCAATACAAAGAAATTTGGGGTGTAATGTTGGGCCGCCTCCTCGCGGTGCACCCCGGGTAACGCCAAATGGCCCAGCAACAACCGGTACGACTCGGCTTTTCCCATGGCTTTACGATTTGACTGATGATTGGCAATTTGGCAATGGCAGGAACGATATATATGGCATGAATTGGCTTAGTTTAAACGGTTCAACGCACGACCAACGATTAAGAATTACGCATTTGGGCTGGCGGTTATGGCATTCTGGACCTAGTCGCTTTATGCGCGGTAACGCCGGAGTGAAATCCGAGCGTGAACGGCTCCAGGCTAATGTCATGCCGTCTCCGTCCCGTTAAAACCTGGCAGGTCTCAGAGTACGTTCGAAGCCCGCACCGTTGAGTTGGTGGTGCAGGTTCGGTTGACATTGTTCCCGATTAGCGCTGACCTGGCTCTGAGATCCAGCCCCATGAAGGCTGGTGATCAACCCTCGCGTCGGCCTCCCTGCTTAGCATAGATTACCACGAGGTCATTAAGGCGACTGCACATCCGGGTGGAGATAGCGGCTCTGAGTTGGGACCCAATAAAAAAGATGACACAAACAACAACAAAACCAACAGACAAGACAGATGGACAACAAGACGTGAGGACGATAACGGTGACGCAGGGCGGAACCGGCGCTGCCATTGACCGTTTCGCGTTTGCGAGAAGGCCGAGGGTCCAGAGGACACCTCCACCATCGAACAATGAAACGCGAGCTGAGGGAGCAATCGGTTCCGGGGGCGCAGTGGGTGCACAAGAAGCCAAAACTGCTGAATCCGACAGCAGTAGTGCTCTAGAGACTCCAAAGAGTCATCCACAGGAGAACACCGACACGAGAACATCGGACCAATACACAACGCCAGCACGTGTTTCCCCTAGAAAAGAATATATTAAGCGCGAACGAGTGGCCGAGGAGGATATGTTGAAGAAGTGCCAACATATCCTTCGTAAAATGCTTCAAGCAGCCAACGCTCAGCGAAATATTTCGAAGCACGTCAAGGACGGAATGATGGAACTGGAGGAGGCCTTTGAGGTCATACTCACCTGCCGGACCAACTGGCAGAAGGCAGAGATGGACTACCACCGGGCCTTGAAAGCACAGACCGCTGAGCCGGCCACTCCTGCAGGGGTCCCAGGAGTAGATCAGCCACGGCAGAATAAGCGCGTGGCTGAATCCAGCCCTGAGGATACTCAGGAAGTCCGGGTGAGGAAGGAGGTGTCAGTTTCTGACCTCAGGAAGTGGGTGACGGTTACCCACAAAAAGAGGAAGAGAAGTGTTGTTAAAACACCTGCGGCATCCGCTGGGCCGGAAAAGGCCCAGAAAGAGGATAAGGGCGAAAAGAAAGAAGTGAAGAAAAAAAAGAAAAATAAGAGTAGACGAAGACAGCGAGGAAAAAAAATAGAAGCTGTCATCGTAAAACCGGCTCCGGGAAAAACTTACGCGGAGGTTTTGGGGGCCATCCGTCAAAGTGTTTCCCCAGATGAAACTGGTACGCTAGTAAGGCGTATCAGAAAGACAGTAGAAGGGGGGGTTCTTTTGGAAATCGCGCGCTGCGATGACCGCACAAAATTGCAGAACTCGATCCGGGCTGCCGTAGATGGCCAAGGGGACGTGAAGCTTGTAACTCCCAGAGTCAAGATCGAGCTTCTCGACCTCGATTGCCTCACAGTCAGCGAGGAGGTGACATCCGCCATCAAGCGCGAGGCTGGAGAGGAAGGAGCCGGTGAGGTGAAAACCACGCTCTTCCCCCCTAACACAAGGGAACAAAGGAGAGCTGTGGTGGAGCTGGATGAGGCACCAGCATCCAAAATCCTCAAGTCTGGTCGAGTCCGCGTGGGAATGATTAGCGCCCGAGTACGAAGGTGGGCTGAGGTGACACGCTGCTACCGGTGCTTAGGCTACGACCACACAAGACGTAGCTGTAAGGGTCCAGACCGGAGCGCCAGCTGCTGGAAATGTGGACAGGTTGGCCACCGGGCAGCAGACTGCTCTGCTCAGGCTCAGTGTATATTATGCACTGAGAAACATGGCGCAAATGGCGCCAAGCATATAATGGGATCGAGTGCTTGTCGGGTTTTCAAGGACGCACTTGATGCCAAGAAAAAGCAGGGAAGGATATGAGAGTCCTTCAAGGCAACCTGCAGGGCTGTAGAGCTGCAGACGACCTCCTTACGCAGCTAGTCTGCGAGCATAGGGCTCAGATCATACTGATCAGTGAGCCTTATAGGGGGAGGAACTCGTCCGTTTGGCTGGCAGATGCCACGGGGTACGCGGCGATTTGGATCGCTGACGGGCAGAGGGCCCGCATCGGCGGTCGCGGCTCAGGCAACGGTCACGTGTGGGTGACATATGGGGAGATCACCTTTGTGAGCTGCTACTTGTCCCCGAATGACTCAATGCAGGAATTCGGAGACAAACTTAGCTCACTGGAGGACTCTCTCCGTGGCATCACCGGCAATGTCATCGTAGGGGGTGACTTCAACGCAAGGGCGTTGGAGTGGGGCATGCCTACCGAAAATACTCGCGGGCGGCGCATAGTCGAGATGGCATCGAGGTTGGGTTTGTTGGTGTTGAATACGGGTTCAACACCAACATTCCGAAGGCCCGGATTTGGCGAATCTATTCCCGATGTCACCATGGCATCGGAGAGACTTGCGGCACACGTCAGCGATTGGAGGGTGATGGAGGATTACACTGCGAGTGATCATAATTACATCACTTTCCAAATCGCTGAGAGCAGACAAAGACACCACCGCTCTCCCTGCAAGTGGCTAGGCTGGAACGCCGCTAAACTTCGCAGAGACGCGATGACCGCATCGCTCGTTTCGAGTTGGGAAGGGGAGCCTCTAACATCTGGGTCCCCAGTGACTCGCGCAGCAGCAGAGGCCGCTGCTGACAGAACCATGGGGTGGATTCGCAGGGCGTGTGAGGCTTCAATGCCCAAACGGAAACCCTTTCGTGGGAGGCAACATGCGTACTGGTGGAACGATGAAATCGCCGAACTGCGACGCATCGCTTTGGCGTGCAGGCGCAGGGCACAGCGAGCCAGGAATAGGCCGGGTGTGGCTGATCTATCTGCTGCCCACATTGCGGCAAAGAGGGAGCTGACCAAGGCCATCACAAGGAGCAAACGTGCCAAATGGCTGGCTCTTTGTGAGGAGGTCAACTCAGACCCGTGGGGAGATGGCTACAAATTGGTCACTCGCAGACTTGGCTGCATGCGGCCTGGCACTCTCATGGATGCGATATCCATGGAGCGCATCGTTGGCTCGCTGTTCCCAGTGCATCCGCCAAGGACTGATAATCCCATCATCGTGAACCAGGCGGATGTGCCTCCCTTCACGAACGAGGAGCTGAACAGTGCAGTGTCCAGGATGAAGAACCGGAAGGCTCCGGGGCCTGATGGGGTGCCGGTCGAGGCGCTTAAAGTCGTGGCGGAGGTCCAACCGCGACTATTATTGGATCTGGATAATTCATGTTTAGTCGCGGGGGTCTTCCCGTCGCGGTGGAAAGTAGCTCGACTGGTACTTGTGGACAAGGGGAAGGGTGGCCTGGGTGGCCCATCAGCATACCGCCCACTGTGCATGCTGGACACTGCGGGGAAACTTCTCGAAGGGTTGCTCAAGCTGCGACTGCTGTCAGCAGTGAGATCTGCTGGTGATCTTTCTTGCAGGCAGCACGGCTTCCGAAAAGGGCATTCAACAATCGATGCCATCTCAGAGGTTGTTGGGGCTGTAGCAAGAGCGGAGGAGGCATGCCATCAAGCCAGACCGGTCGTCCTGCTGGTAACACTGGACGTACAAAACGCTTTCAACTCGGCGAGGTGGACGGACATCCTGCGGGCTCTTGAGCAGACGTTCCGTATCCCAAGCTACTTGCTAGCCATGATGCGGGACTACCTCAGGGACCGCTGGTTGCTTTACGACACTGACGAAGGAGTCAAAAGGAGGCCTGTCACTTCAGGGGCGGCACAGGGGTCGATCTTAGGACCAGACCTCTGGAACATCATGTACGATGATCTGCTGCGCCTGGAAATGCCTGCGGATGTGTTTCTGGTAGGTTATGCTGATGACGTCGCGGCGGTAATCACTTCCAGATCTGCGGAATTCGCTCAACTCAGACTTAATCAAGTCATGAGGAGGGTGGATCGGTGGACGACCGAACACGGCCTTCAGCTGGCAGTCTCTAAAACAGAGATTGTCATGCTGACGAAGCGGAGGATACCAACTGTCATACCCATGACAGTTGGCTCCGCTGAGGTCCAGACCAGCAAGTCGGTCAAGTATCTGGGAGTGACCCTGGACACCAAGCTGACGTATTGGGATCATATCCGCAGGGCATGTGACAGGGCTCTTGTAGTCGTCACTTCGCTGAGTAGGCTAATGGCCAACGTCGGTGGACCCAGTGAGACGCGACGGAGGCTACTGATGGTAACGACCAACTCCATCTTGCTATATGGAGCCGAAATCTGGGGAGATGCGCTACGAACTGAGAAGTTTCGGAAGCGCATTGCCGGTGTCCAGCGCAGGGGTGCCCTGCGTATCGCTTGTAGCTACCGCACGGTCTCAGAAGAGGCTGTGATGGTGGTATCGGGAGTAATCCCGATCGACCTACTAGCACGAGAACGCAAAGAAGGGTACCTCTTTCGCTCAGAGCTGGGCAGAACTGAGGCTCTGACGCACGCGCGTATGCTTACCCTCCAACTTTGGCAACAACGTTGGAGTGAAAGTACTAAAGGACGCTGGACGGCTAAGCTGATTGGTCTCATTGAGCCTTGGCTTAACCGGAGCCACGGAGAGGTAAACTTTTACCTTTGTCAATTCTTGACAGGGCACGGTTACTTCAGGAAATACCTGAACAGAATGGGTAAGGTGGTCACACCGTACTGCCGGTATTGTGTGACTGAGCTCGATGATGCTCAGCACACATTCTTTATGTGCAGTCGCTTCGTAAGTTTGAGGCGCACCATTGAGTCCACGATTGGCCTGGCAACGCCTGAAACGATCGTGGAAGCAATGCTGCGAAACGAGGAGAACTGGCGCGCAGTCTCAACATATGTTGAGAAAGTGCTGCGCATAAAGCGGGAGGAGGGTTGCCTTACCGACCCATGAACTGTGGTAGTTTCTGAAGTCCGTGGTTACCGATGGGTGAGTCAGCACGACCGGGTCGAAGCAGTGCTTAGGCGGGTCCCGACTCGGAACTTCGTGGGCTTGTAGATGGTCCTTTTTTTTAGTGAGTCGAACCTCACATACCCCGTGGTGATAGGTTACCCGGGGATCTGGTATGCTGATTTTTTTTTGCCATCTACACTAGGGGAAAAAAAAAAAAAAAATACAAAGAAATATAGGGATACCACCCGCAAAAGATTCCACATTTTCTAGATCGTGATATTTTTTGCTTGTTTTGACTACAAGATCACTATGATTTGAAAATTTTATAATAAAACCGCTTATTAAAGATATGCCATAAAAATACAAAACCAACCATAACTGGCATCCCTATCAATCAACAAGATTTCTGCTGAATATAGTCTACAATAAGTTTAATTTGCCATAGGGATTTCGTTATGATTCCATGACTGCGCTGGACGCTATAGTGCAAAGAGCATTATTTTCCTAAGCGAATTTGCAAAATTTAAGACACTAAAATTGCCATAGCTGGCAGCTCCAACCTAATTTTTCAACCAAATTTCTATCAAACGTGCCTTAGGCCGCTCCCAGACATGACCAGAAATATTTCCGGAAATATTTCCAGAAACATTTCCAGAAATATTTCCGACAATATTTCTCTCGCCGTCCTACATATAACCGGAAAGTTCATTCATGGTTACCGGCAATCGTAGCTCAAATCAGAGCTGCCGCTTTTGAAGCTGCATATCCCGTCAAAATTAAATAGCAAGACTGCTCAATGTGACCATCTATGAAGCTCCATTCTATTTTTGCCATATGTATCACAGCCATACCTAGCTATCATTCTATTTTCGGCCCTTCAAAAGCTCCCAATTCACCCAAATAATGCAAGTATCATAAAACTTGCACTCACAACGGCAGCACAGTCCCGAAATTTCGTCACAGCCATGCGACTTTCCGAGACTTTCCGTCGATCAGTCGGAAAGTTCAACAGCTGATCGCTTTATTGCGCAGTGGACTTTCCCGAGGTGTCGGAAATATTTCCGCGACTTTCCGCTCGACGATGGGAAAGTCTCGGAAAGTCACATGGGTGTGACGTAATTTCGGCACTGAGCTGCCGTTGTGAGCGCAAGTTTTATGAAACTTGAATTATTTTGGTGAAAAGGGAGCTTTTGAAGGGCCAAAAGTAGTATTGTAGCTAGGTATGGCTGTGATACATATGGTAAAAATAGAATGGAGCTTCATAGATGGTCGCATTGAGCCGTCTTGCTATTTAATATTGACGGGATATGCAGCTTCAAAAGCGGCAGCTCTGATTTGAGCTCTGGCTCACGCAAACCATGAATGAACTTTCCGGTCATGTGTAGGCCGGCGAGAGAAATATTGTCGGAAATATTTCTGGAAATGTTTCTGGAAATATTTCCGGAAATATTTCTGGTCATGTCTGGGCGCGGCCTTAGAGTAATATTCAGCTACCATGTGAATTTCGTCAAAATCAAGTGACTGAATCAGAATTTATAGGGCCAAAAGCAGCTATTTTTCTTAGTAATTTTTCAAGATAGCACCACTGGCACAGAATTGCCCACATTTTCGAAATCGCTTCTATCAGATTTGGTCCTACTTAAGACCAATACATTCTATAAATTCCAAATGTATCTGGATTATTGGGTCGTGAGTTCCCGTGGACAAAAGTTTTTGATGCTAAAAATATAGGTAAATTGGGGAAGAATTGCCGTTCTTGTCCGACATGGAATTTCGAAAGTTTTACTTTGATATCAATGTAGTAGCATCCTTATTCAAAGTAACAAAAATCATTTCCTGACAACATCTCCTATAACACAAATGGTCAGTACTAGCAACATTTTTCCAAAGCAGCACCAGTAAGTCTACCATAACAAGCTCGCGCTAAAATCAACCAATTCTTTAAATTTCGTTTTCATCCAGGCATATCATCGAAAGTTTCAGTGATTAAACTATGTCTGGGGTTGCCATCCGAAAAATTTCGAAAACTCCGAAAATTTTAACATTGGTTGCTTATTTTATTGTAAATGGTTTGCATATGAACACAAAATGGAAGCTTCTGTTGGTGTAATATTTACGAAAATGTCTGTTTCTGGCAATCCTGTGTTATAACCATAGCCAAAAATGTAGCAAATCTGCTTCAAGTTAAGTAAAACCCACTCTGTGAATTTCATTTCAATTGGGTGACTAAATTGGAAGTTAAAGAGGTGAAAAAAATTGTAAGGGTTAACACCGTTAAAACTTTTCAAATAATCGAAGCATTAATATTTGATAATGATCGGATTATCTGGTCGTCAGTTTTCCCGAACAGAAGTTTCGACTGCTCAAATTAGAGGTAATTTGGTGATGGGTTGCCGTTCTTGTGTAAAGCATAGTACTGAGTTCGATTTCACGTGAAATTTTCATACAAAATTTCACGTGAAATCTGTTTCGGCGAAAATTTAGCTTGAAAATAAGCAAGTTTGGTACTGTGTTCTTAGCATGAAAAGTTGCTTTGAAGTTGCTTTCGCTTCGAAAACATAGATGGCACTAAAACATGTTGTCAATCATTTCACGCCAATTTAGTTTGTGCAGTTCATTCTTTCGAGCGAAAAAGTGACATTTAGTGTTTGTATTTGAAAATTGAGCAGTGCAAATGACTTTCCAATAAGAAAATCGATCGAAAAGTGAAATTCTTGACATTTTATCCGTCAAGAATGAGCAGTGTCTCTGCTTTTCTCCGTTGTCAAAATTTTCGCTCGAAAGAATGAGCAGATAATGGAAAGATGTCAAAATTTCATGTGAACTGGAACTCAGTACCAGCCTTAACTCGGAATGTTGTAAATTTCAAATTGACATGGTGGACAGAGGTTAAAGCTTATCAATAACTTGAATTTTTTTTATCAAAAAGCGAAAATTTTTCAGGAAGGTTAATGATTTGAAGGAGTTGCCCGTAAAGTCTTGAAAACGCAGGTGTGACAAGTTTTAGTCAACATTAACACACTCTGCAAATTTCACGATAATCTAATGTTTGTGCCAGAAGCTATAATAAATCAAAGGGGTGTAATGTTGGGTCGCCTCCTCGCGGTGCACCCCGGGTAACGCCAAATGGCCCAACAACAACCGGTACGACTCGGCTTTTCTCATGGCTTTACGATTTGATTGATGATTGGAATTTCTGGCAATGGCAGTAAGGATTTTTTATGGCATGACCTGGCTTAGCTTAATGGTTCAAGGCACGATCGATGATTAGCGAAAAATGTATGTGGGCTGGCGGTTATGGCATTCTGGACCTAGTCGATCTATGCGCGGTACCGCCGGAGTGAAATCCGAGCGTGAACGGCTCCAGGCTAATGTCATGCCGTCTCCGTCCCGTTAAAACCTGGCAAGTCTCAGAGTACGTTCGAAGCCCGCACCGTTGAGTTGGTGGTGCAGGTTCGGTTGACATTGTTCCCGATTAGCGCTGACCTGGCTCTGAGATCCAGCCCCATGAAGGCTGGTGATCAACCCTCGCGTCGGCCTCCCTGCTTTGCATAGATTACCACGAGGTCATTAAGGCGACTGCACATCCGGGTGGAGATAGCGGCTCTGAGTTGGGACCCAACAAAACTGAACATGTTACTTAAACAAAATAACACAAAAGACAAGACAGACGGACAACAGAACATGGGGACGACAGTGGCGACGCAGGGCGAAGGAGGCGCCGCCATTGACCGTTTTGCGTTTGCGAGGAGGCCAAGGGTCCAGAGGACCCCCCCTCCGACGCACAATACAACGCAAATAGAGGGATTGATTGGTTCCAGATGCTCAGTAGAGGCGCAGGAACCTCAAACTGCTGAATCCGCTCGCAGTGATCTGGAGACCCCGAAAAGTCATCCACGGGAGAGCACCGAAACAAGAGCTCCAGAAGAAAATATGCCACTTGCACGTGTGTCCCCTAGGAGGGAGTACATAAAGCGTGAGCGAGTGGCTGAGGAGGATATGTTGAAGAAGTGTCAACATATCCTACAAAAAATGCTCCAAGCCGCCAACGTGCAGAGAAATATCTCAAAGCACGTCAAGGACGGTATGTTGGAGCTGGAGGAGGCCTTTGAGGTCATTTTCACCTGCCGAACGAACTGGCAGAAGGCAGAGGTAGATTACCAGCGGGTCTTGGAGGAAAAGATCGCTGAGTCAACCACTGTTGCAGGGGTCCCGGGGGTAGATCAGCCACGGCAGAATAAGCGCGTGGCTGAATCTAGCCCTGAAGATATTCAGGAAGTCCGGGTGAGGAAGGAGGTGCCAGTTTCGGACCTCAGGAAGTGGGTGACGGTTACCCACAAGAAGAAAAAGGGAAGCGTCGCAAAAACACCAGTGACCCCCGCTGGGACGGAAAAGGCCCAAAAAGAGTATAAACCACAGGGCAATAAGAAAGAGGTGGTGAAGAAAAAAAAGAAGAATGGCAGGCAAAGACAGCGAGGGAAAAAAATAGACGCTGTCATAGTAAAACCGGCTCCGGGAAGGACCTACGCGGAGGTCCTAGGGGCCATCCGCCAAGGTGTTTCCCCGGATGAAACTGGTACGCTAGTAAAGCGTATCAGAAAGACAGCAGAAGGAGGGGTCCTTTTGGAGATCGCGCGCTGTGATGACCGCGCGAAATTGCAGGATTCGATCCGGGCCGCCGTAGATGGCCAGGGGGACGTGAAGCTTGTGACTCCTAGAGTCAAGATCGAGCTTCTCGACCTCGATTGCCTCACAGTCAGCGAAGAGGTGACATCCTCCATCAAACGCGAGGCTGGAGAGGAAGGAGCCGGCGAGGTGAAAACCACACTCTTCCCTCCTAACACAAGGGAGCAGGGGAGAGCTGTGGTGGAGCTGGATGAGGCAGCAGCATCCAAAATCCTCAAGTCTGGTCGAGTCCGGGTAGGAATGATAAGTGCCCGAGTGCGAAGGTGGGCTGAGGTGACACGCTGCTACCGGTGCCTAGGCTACGACCACACAAGGCGTAGCTGCAAGGGTCCGGACCGGAGCACCAGCTGCTGGAAGTGTGGACAGGTTGGGCACCGGGCAGCAGACTGCTCTGCGCAGGCTCAGTGCATATTATGCACTGAGAAACATGGCGTGAATGACGCCAAGCATCTGATGGGATCGAGTACGTGTCGAGTTTTCAGAGACGCACTCGATGCCAAGAAAAAGCAGGGTAGGACATGAGAGTCCTTCAAGGCAACCTGCAGGGCTGCAGAGCTGCGGACGACCTCCTCACGCAACTAGTCCGCGAACATAAGGCTCAGATCATATTGATCAGCGAGCCTTATAGGGGGAGGAACTCATCCGCTTGGCTAGCAGATGCTACGGGGTACGCGGCGATCTGGATCGCTGACGGGCAGAGGGCTCGCATCGGCGCCCGCGGCTCAGGCAACGGTCACGTGTGGGTGACATACGGAGAGATCACCTTTGTGAGCTGCTACCTGTCTCCGAATGACTCAATGCAGGAATTCGGAGTCAAACTTAGCTCACTAGAAGACTCTCTCCGCGGCATCGCTGGCAATGTCATCGTAGGGGGTGACTTTAATGCAAGGGCATTGGAGTGGGGTATGCCTACCGAAAACACTCGCGGACGGCGCATAGTCGAGATGGCATCGAGGTTGGGTTTGTTGGTGTTGAATACGGGTTCGACGCCAACATTCCGAAGGCCCGGTTTTGGCGAATCCATTCCCGATGTCACCATGGCATCGGAGAGACTTGCGGCACTGGTCAGCGATTGGAAAGTGATGGAAGATTACACTGCAAGTGATCATAACTACATCACCTTCCAAATTGCTGAGAGCAGGCAAAGACGCCAAGGCTCTTCCTGTAAGTGGAATGGCTGGAATGCCGCTAAACTTAACAGGGACGAGATGGTCGCATCGCTCGTTTCGAGTTTGGGAGGGGAGCCTCTAACATCTGGGTCCCCAGTGACCCGTGCAGCAGCAGAGGCCGCTGCTGACAGAACCATGGGGTGGATTCGCAGGGCGTGTGAGGCTTCAATGCCCAAACGGAAACCCTTTCGTAGGAGGCAACATGCGTACTGGTGGAACGATGAAATCGCCGAACTGCGACGCATCGCTTTGGCGTGCAGGCGCAGGGCACAGCGAGCCAGAAATAGGCCAGGAGTGGCAGAGCTATCTGCTGCTCACATTGCGGCAAAGAGGGAGCTGACCAAGGCCATCACAAGGAGTAAACGTGCCAAATGGCAGGCTCTTTGTGAGGAGGTCAATTCAGACCCGTGGGGAGATGGCTACAAATTGGTCACTCGCAGACTTGGCTGTATGCGATCTAGCACTCTCATGGACGCGATATCCATGGAGCATATCGTTGGTTCGCTGTTCCCGGTGCACCCGCCAAGGATTGATGGGCCCATATTCGTTAACCAGGCGGATGTTCCTCTTTTTACGGACGAGGAGCTGAACAGTGCGGTGTCCAGGATGAAGAACCGGAAGGCCCCAGGGCCTGACGGAGTGCCGGTCGAGGCACTTAAAGTCGTGGCGGAGAGTCAACCGCGTCTATTATTGGATTTGTATAATTCATGTTTAGTCGCGGGGGTCTTCCCGTCGCGGTGGAAAGTGGCTCGACTAGTACTGGTAGATAAGGGGAAGGGTAACCTGGGCTGCCCATCGGCATACCGCCCGCTGTGCATGCTGGACACTGCTGGGAAGCTTCTCGAAGGGTTACTAAAGCCGAGATTGCTGTCAGCTGTGAGATCAGCCGGTGATCTTTCTTGCAGGCAGCACGGCTTCCGGAGGGGTCATTCAACAATCGATGCCATCTCAGAGGTTGTTGGGGCTGTAGCAAAAGCGGAAGAGGCATGTTACCGGGCCAGACCGGTCGTCTTACTGGTAACGCTTGACGTGCAAAACGCCTTCAACTCGGCGAGGTGGACGGACATCCTTCGGGCCCTTGAAGGGAGGATCCGTATTCCTGGCTACTTGTTGGCCATGATGCGGGACTACCTCAGGGACCGATGGTTGCTCTATGACACTGAGGACGGAGTCAGAAGGAGGCCTGTCACCTCAGGTGCGGCACAGGGGTCAATCTTAGGACCTGACCTCTGGAACATCATGTACGATGATCTGCTGCGCCTGGAAATGCCTGCGGGTGTGTTCCTGGTAGGTTACGCTGATGACGTCGCAGCTGTAATCACTTCTAGATCTGCCGATTTCGCTCAACTTAGACTTAACCAAGTTATGAGAAGGGTGGATCGGTGGATGACTGAGCACGGCCTCCAGCTGGCAGTCTCAAAGACAGAGATTGTCATGCTGACGAAGCGGAGGATACCAACTGTCATACCCATGACGGTTGGCTCCGTCGGGGTCCAGACCAGCAAGTCGGTCAGGTATCTGGGAGTGACACTGGACACCAAGCTGACGTATTGGGATCATATCCGCAGGGCGTGTGACAGGGCTCTGGTAGTCGTCAGTTCGCTGAGTAGGCTAATGGCCAACGTTGGCGGACCCAGTGAGACGAGACGGAGACTGCTGATGGTGACGACCAATTCCATCTTGCTATATGGCGCCGAAATTTGGGGAGATGCGCTTCGAACTAGGAAGTTCCGGAAGCGCATTGCCAGTGTCCAGCGCAGGGGTGCCCTGCGAATCGCGTGTAGCTACCGCACGGTCTCGGAAGAGGCTGTGATGGTTGTATCGGGAGTAATCCCGATCGATCTGCTAGCGCGAGAACGCAAGGAGGGGTACCTCTTTCGCTCAGAGCTGGACAGAACTGAGGCTTTGACGCACGCGCGTACACTGACCCTCCAACTTTGGCAACAACGCTGGAGTGAAAGTGATAAAGGACGCTGGACGGCTAAGCTAATTGGTCTTATTGAGCCTTGGGTTAGCCGGAGCCACGGAGAGGTAAACTTTTACCTTTGTCAATTCTTGACAGGGCACGGTTACTTCAGGAAATACCTGAACAGAATGGGTAAGGTGGTCACACCGTACTGCCGGTACTGTGTGACTGAGCTCGATGATGTTCAGCACACATTCTTTATGTGCAGTCGCTTCGTCAGTTTGAGGCACACCATTGAGTCCACGATCGGCCTGGTAGCACCTGAGACGATCGTGAATGCAATGCTGCGAAACGAGGAGAACTGGCGCGCAGTCTCAACGTACGTTGAGAAAGTGCTGCGTATAAAGCGGGAGGAGGGTTGCCTTACCGACCCATAAGCTGTGGTAGTTCTTGAAGTCCGTGGTTACCAATGGGTGAGTCAGCACGACCGGGTCGAAGCAGTGCTTAGGCGGGTCCCGACTCGGAACTTCGTGGGCTTGTAGATGGTCCTTTTTTTTAGTGAGTCAAACCTCACATACCCCGTGGTGATAGGTTACCCGGGGATCTGGTATGCAGATTTTTTTTTTGCCATCTACACTAGGGAAAAAAAAAAAAAAAAAAAAAAAAAATCAAAATTTAAAAAAAAATCCTTATCTACTTTTAGGCACTCAGCACTCACACGGCTCAAAACTTCCAATTATTTATTATTAAAATTCACTAAAATGTCCATCAGCGGCAAAGGGTTAAAGGTATCTTAATTTTGGCAAGTCATGGCCCTACCCATTATAAACATCTATGTCCCTCGAAAATTTTAGCTCAATCGGATTGGCCACTTCAGAGATTATCTGCCTTAATCATTTTGCTGATGTATATATATATATATATACATATTATATATATATATATATATATATATATATATATATATATATATATATATATATATATATATATATATATATATATATATATATATATGTATATATATATATATATATATATATATATATATATATATATATATATACATATATATATATATATATATATATATATATATATATATATATATATATATATATATATATATATATATATATATATGATATATGAATTTTCGGCGAAACGAGTCTAATAATAATTTTCTTTGAAAATCAGTAAGAAAGATTTAAACGTTTTCATAAAAAGATATAGCTGTCTGTATAAAAATTTTCGACAGTGTATGAAGAATATTGTTGCTTGAATATCAAATAAATCATATTCCTATCAGTGTCAGAAACAACGAACTGTTTTATTTTGTAAACGCGGAAAATATTGAACCAACGAAGCGTTTTTGAGAAGAAAAACACAACAATATTATTGCTGGGTTTTACACTTAAAACACCTTTTGTGGATTCGATATTCTCCTCGTTTGCGAACTAAAAGTGTTCTTTTGTTCCACTAGTCACAATTTTATTCAAACAAATAATTCTAAACACTAAATCGCGTACAGTTTCCTTATTGCACTATTAACAATCGCGTTACAATTTCACACTTTATCGCTTGTTAAAATAACCGCGCCCGGATAATTCGTATTCCACTGTATCAGACTATCGCTGTCTACTAACTGACTTCTAACACCTCTCGCGGCGATATTTAAACTCGTGAGGTGAATTGTTACATGTGTTTATGCTATTATAAGGCGTGTTTTTTTGCTCCGATACAGAACAGAACTATGTCGCAAAAGCAACGATCTAGTATAAAACAGCAGTGCATTCGCTAAGGCTGACATAGGTTGCTGTATTCGCTGTGGTAGCACAAAACAGCTGAAAATAAAGGGAGAAAATAACGAGTATAAACTACCACAATCGATAGAAAATAGAAAAAGAACTAACAGAAAATTACCTCTTTTAACTTTTTACACATTATGCGAGCTTTTTCTAATTTCCTAACTACCAAAACATTCAACATAATCATGAAAAACCCAAAGCCACCTCACAGCAAAAAAGACAACTTCTCAAGAGCTTCTCTTTTTTCTATCAGCAAATTCTATAGTTCAGCACGTGAACTACAAATGAGGAATATATTTTCCGTGCTAGTGAATTCACTGGTACAGGAGTGTTGTTGTTTCCAATGCATATACTCTATTCTCTGCTGAATAGAGGAGCAAAAAAACACGCCTATAGATTTATGTTTTGGGTTCTCGAAGGTTCTTGATCTGACCTCTAGAAGGCGATTGTGTGTTTCCGTTGCCGTCTAAAGGCTGGTACTGAGTTCGAGTTCACGTGAAATTTTGACATTTCCCCATTATCAGACCATTCTTTCGAGCGAAAATTTTGACAACAGAGAAAAGCAGAGACACTGCTCATTCTTGACGGATAAAATGTCAAGAATTTCACTTTTCGATCGATTTTCTTATTGGAAAGTCATTTGCACTGCTCAATTTTCAAATACAAACACTAAATGTCACTTTTTCGCTCGAAAGAATGAACTGCACAAACTAAATTGGCGTGAAATGATTGACAACATGTTTTAGTGCCATCTATGTTTTCGAAGCGAAAGCAACTTCAAAGCAACTTTTCATGCTAAGAACACAGTACCAAACTTGCTTATTTTCAAGCTAAATTTTCGCCGAAACAGATTTCACGTGAAATTTTGTATGAAAATTTCACGTGAAATCGAACTCAGTACTATGCTTAAGATCTGATTGTGTCTTGGCTTCTAGAATGTTCTAATTTTCCTTCAAAAGGGCTCTAGTCGGCCTTTTATCTATATATTGTTTTTGTTCTTTGAAATACATGTGTGAGACAGATATTTCTCGACGTTTCTGACTATTCCTGGCACTGTTATGCAGAAATATGATTTCTTTGGTATGAATGCAACATTATGTATACTATGCTGCTCTTTTGTTTGCTAATAAGGTTTAATTGTTATAGATCTATTTGTTTCTTGAGTGTAGTTCAATCTAAAATTTATCTTTTTAATTGCGATTTTGTATCAATAATTTGACGAATAATACGCATAACAGATTATTCCCAACTCCCAGAAAGAGGAATAACGTAATTCATAGCTACAGAGTTTATCAGTGACTGTCAAAGAATATTTATAAATCATTCGGATAATGATAGACTGGTTATCGTGCCGCATGGACATATTCGTCAAGCCTTATCAATAAGAAATTCATTAATTCGTTATCTATTATATCTGGTCGTATACTCAAATATCTCATTAACATCTATTGAAATGTGTTTTGAAAATTACCTTTTCTGTTACCACCCATTATGTAAACGTCTTTAACTTTCTCTGCAAAATCTGGATACATTTTCAAGCACATTGCAAAGTTTGTCAACGGTCCTACAAGAATAAACGTCACTCTTTTCGGGTACTGAAACCAGTGAGATAGAAGAAATGGAGTGGACATGCCCATAAGATTTACATTGAAGGGGATGGTAGTAATTTTTTCGCAACTCATTGTCAAATCCAAGCATTTCCCCTCAATTTTCCGCCATTTCGACCTCATTGTCAATCTGACAAGTCCGGTGAAACACGTGAGTTGTGCAGTAAATTTGTGCGCGCCAAAATAAAAGTGACCTTTGTGAATTTCCGAATTAAGGATTCAAGGTAAAAATGTTTGAGATATGTGAAGATGTGAATAGTGATCGTATATTTGTGTATTTTTTTGCAGTGACAGACAGAGAAAAAGGCAGAAAGTGAAAATGAAGTGCGTTGTGCCAAGTTGCGAAAATCGAAGGCAGTGCAAGCCTTCCGGGATTTCTTTTCACAAGTAAGTGATCAATATAAGGTTTAAGCTTAAAATCAATCGTTGGTATCGTCTTCTCCTGTTAAAAGTAATAATTTTTCAATATTTCTAAATTTGTCAACAATTTGGTGGTCGCCATGACACTTTGTGCTCTTTCGTATCAAAGGCGTTGCAAATGTTGAGAACTTTGGGGCAAGATGATATAAAATTAACTTTGCCGTCAATATCTTTTAGATTTCCGAAAAACGAGCTCCAGCAATGTGTGTGGAAAAGCGCCTTGGGTTTGCCGGAACTGCATCTAAGTAAAAAAACTGTGATTTGTTCGGAGCATTTTAAAACCGAGTGCTTCATTCGACTAGGTAACCGGACAACTCTCACTGCTAATGCAGTTCCTATCGCGGTTGAAGGGAATTCACGCGTAAGTAATTATAACGTTTTCCTTGAGCTTAAATTTAATTTATAAAATTGCCACTTTCAGAACATTGAAACCAGAAGAAACTCAGCTACTGAGGTAACGAGTGCTCGTATGGATAGTTCGGTAAGTTTTTGTTTGGATATATATTTATTATTTTTGTTTGGATATATATTCAGATTCTTTTATCGGCACGCTAGCAGCCGAATACAAATCCGCATACTAATTGTATAGCCGAATATGATATATCAATATATCCTATCAACGACTCTGTGTCAGGATGCGTGTGTCGCTAGCTCGTGCATTGTACATGGAACCCACTTTGCTCATGCTGGATGAACCTACTAATCACTTGGATTTGAACGCTGTAATTTGGCTTGATAAGTATGTTTTTGCAGAAGAAGAAAATCATTAAACTAATTGTTTATACCAATTTAGCTACTTGCAAGGCTGGAAAAAAACTTTACTCATCGTTTCTCACGATCAAAGTTTCTTGGATAATGTTTGTAACGAAATCATTCATTTAGATACCAAGAAATTATACTACTACAAAGGAAACTACTCCATGTTTAAAAAAATGTATGTACAAAAACGGAAAGAAATGATTAAGGAGTATGAAAAACAAGAGAAGAGACTGACAGAATCGAAAAAAGCGGCGGTAAGTGAACGCTTCCAAATAACAGTGTTTTTCGTCCCGAATATATGAAATCTACTTTAAAGGGATGTTTATATGATAACTTGCAATCACTTACTCCTATTTTAGGAAAAGAAACAAAAGGAAGCTATTATGCGAAAACAGGAGAAAAACAAGGGTAAGGCAACGAAGAATGAAGAGGATGAAGGTCCAACAGAGCTACTGGCTCGACCAAAGGAATACATCGTGAAATTCCGGTTTCCAGAACCATCGCAATTGCAACCTCCGATCTTGGGCTTACACGGTAAGGCATCTACAGCAGACACAAAATTAAACCCTCCCACACACACTACTTTACAGGTGTTTACTTCAATTTTCCGGGTCAACCGTCTCTATTCATCAATTGCGAATTTGGTATCGACTTGAGCAGTCGCGTGGCTATTGTTGGTCCCAACGGTGTTGGGAAATCAACGTTTTTGAAGCTACTTATTGGAGATTTGGAGCCGGTTAAAGGTGAAGTTAGGAAAAATCATCGTTTGAGAATTGGACGTTTCGACCAGCATTACGGTGAGCATTTGACTGCGGAAGAGACTCCTGCCGAGTACCTGCAGCGGCTATTCGATTTGCAACACGAGAAGGCACGGAAGGCTCTTAGATCGTTCGGTCTGGCCAGTCATGCTCATATAATGAAAATGAAGGATTTGTCTGGTGGACAAAAAGCAAGAGTAGCGCTGGCCGAGCTGTGTCTGAGTGGACCAGATGTGTTAATTCTGGTAAGCAATCCGGCATCTTGAAAAAACTTTTCTTGTGACATTATGTTCCTTCCCAGGACGAACCTACAAATTATTTAGATATTGAATCAATTGACGCCTTAGAAGAAGCTATAAACGAATACGAAGGCGGTGTAGTGATCGTTTCTCACGATGAACGATTAATTCGCGAAACAAACTGTTCGCTATACGTAATCGAAGACCAAACTATTAACGAGGTAAGGAAAACCGCCATCAACACTTTAAGTGAAATGACGAAATTTATTTTGATATTCAGATCGATGGCGATTTCGACGATTATCGCAAGGAAGTTTTAGATAGCCTGGGTGAGGTAGTGAACAATCCAAGTGTTGTTGCCAATGCTGCGGTTCTGCAATAATTTCGACTCTCAATTGATTTAGTAGAACAATAAATAAAAATTTCCATAAAATCGGGATAGCTGTACAGAAGCAAGATATAATTAAAATATGTTAAAGTTTTTGTATTTTTGATCCATTGTTTCCAAATTGAAAAATAAATTATTAATTTATTTTATGTCTGTGATTGGGGCACATAGGAGTGTTCGGTCAGAGCTTTTTTTTTAATGTCCGTGTTCTGCCGCCAAAGCGCAGTTTCGCCGAAGTATCCTTCGAGTCGACATAGCTACCAACTCGGCACTTACCTGAAATCAAGTTGTTATATCGATACAAGCGTCCCTAATGTTTCCGATTTCGCGATCGAGCACCACGAGGATTCACCACAGAGTATTACTTGCATTTTATTAACAGCATACGTGGCTGGTGACGATCGTTTAAATTCCATGAAAGCGTACTGAAGGGATGTTTAATATGCCTGACATTTGGTCCGAATTACAATACATAAGACACTATGATCTATAGCATGAAAAGTGAAGATGAGCTTAGGGAGTGACAGTACATTACTCATGTCAGGATGGCATTCCAATTCGTTCTGAGAAAATGCTGGATTTGGAGATATCATGGAGATATCCCTGAGAAGAGTGAGATATAAGAAAATGAAAACAGCCGCAAAAAATAGTGTAAAAATGGAGTCGCTCAGGAAACAATTCATAAAAATTTTGTGGATTTTTTTAAAATTCTTTTTGATATATTTTTTTATGTTTCACATTCACTAAGGACTACTTAAACTATTATTTCGCATTTCCTATTCGTTCCGACATTACATTGCGCTTGTCCCTGCCTTTGGGCCATGGACATTATTCAGTCAATCAACATTGTGCTCCAATTACAAGAGGAAGACTCAAGCAGAAACAATTGTTGAGTTAAGAATCATTTAATACTAGGTCGCTGACGAAATAAATTAAAGTAAAAATCTCTATAGTAAAATTACTGGACTAATTCTAAACCGTTAATATATTTTATGCTTTTCGTTTGAACGAATATTTCTACTCGTCAGATCTAGGAGTTTTTGAAATGGTCGGGCTGTGCCGCCAAAACGTAGTTGGCCAGATTGTTTTTTCCCACCAAAACCACCCCCGAGTCTACGTGGTTTCCAACCTTTCATCAACCTTGTTGATGAAAGGGAAAGAACACTTGTTTTGTTTTCGAACCTTTCTCGTTCAGACTCCACGATAATTCGAGATTCATCAAAGAACATTTCCTGCATTTCTTCTACAGTGTACTTATATATATATATATATATATATATATATATATATATATATATATATATATATATATATATATATATATATATATATAAATGTATATATATATATATATATATATATATATATATATATATATACATATATATATATATATATATATATATATATATATATATATATATATATATATATGTATATATGTATATAAACAGGACGAGAGCCGTAATTTCGCCAAAGCCGTGTCCCAAGTCCGGTTGTAAAAGAAAGAGGGGGGCTCTTGTTCGGTACAGTGTTTTAATTCGTTTATAAGAGACAATGTGATTTGCGGTACTGATCGCTTCACCCTGATAACTACAAAGTAAATATCCATTAAACTCAGACCATAAAAAATTACTTGCGCTCTCAGTTATATTTGCTATATCAGTTTGCTTAAGGAAATTCTCCAACTATAATACATTTGCTTTATTTAATATACTTCAGTGAAATACCTAACTATTTATGTGATAATCACTTTTTTTTTAAAAATTTCCATGTATGGTACAATTGAGTGTTTTGCAGATATGAATAGTATTGTTTTGCATATATGTAAGTATTCGCATATATGTATACAACGACTCCACTTTCCTGCGATACACTATTACCTGCACTATATTTGCTTTGCCATATAATATTTGAAGCAACGATTGTATTTCTTTATGGAAATCTAAGCTAAAATAAGTTGCTGCAATTAAAATATACCAATCGAATTTTTCAATAGACAGTAAATATTTCGAAATGCCGCGCCTTTTCCTATGCCCCCACAAGAAATTTAAAAATAGAAATCTCATACGTCTTTGGTTTGCCCATTCGCAATCGGTCGCGCGGGCTATTGGTGGAAAGTTATACCGTCCGTGTCCAGGGGCTGACTGAAACGTATCGATATATGTATGTAATTGAAATATTGTTTATGAGCTTAATAAAATTACCTTTGTGGCAATCTCATACATTGCGGTTACTGCATGCTGCTTTTGTAGTCGATCGTTTATTTGATCATCTTGGTCGTGCTGATAGATATCTCCGAAACCATCTTCGCCGTGGAAGAACTCTGTTACTGTTGTTTGCTTCAAAATTGAACTCGACACGCCTTTAAACACCGGTATCTGTTTGCATAAATAAATGAATAAGACAACTTCGAATAGACAACGAACGATTAAAATACGCGTACATCCTCTCGTTTTGTGGTGTCTAGAATTCGAAAAACGTTTCGCACAACATGCTGGATCTTCGTATTCCCATGGACACAAGTTATAGCCAGAATCTTCACATTCTGTAGCTTTTCCTCGGCTCGCAAAAGCATTAACAGTGCCCACGCA
This sequence comes from Nemotelus pantherinus, assembly GCA_963978885.1. Taxonomy (NCBI): domain Eukaryota; kingdom Metazoa; phylum Arthropoda; class Insecta; order Diptera; family Stratiomyidae; genus Nemotelus; species Nemotelus pantherinus. The sequence continues at coordinate 73,428,531 of OZ022265.1, read as the reverse complement.
TCGTCCGTGCCGACATCTGTATCAAATACCACGAAATTTTCAACGTCTTCGGTATTATCGCGCGACATTACTAATTATGAGTAATTAAAACTGGCAAACACCACATACGTGCAAGTATCGAATGAAGACTGAAGGCGAAACAAATTCGGCTAGAACTTGCTACTGAAATGTTTTAAGTAAACTGACTTGTTATCGACAAATTCAACCATAAAAAGATCCGTTCATCATTACAATACATTTTGATTGCTCTATAATGCCTATTATAGTTATGATTTGAATTGTGATAACGTTTGAGGTACTAATCGTGGGGCTAGCTGTGCAGACAGTGATTGCTGTTTGAAAACTTAACGTACTGAAATATATTAAATATAGTAGGTACTTATAATGGACAGAGTAATGATTTCTACAAGATATTGATCTGAAGTACAGCGTAGAATCTCACTACCGAGCCCAACAGTATAAAATTCCCAAAATGTTAGCTAATCTCCACAGAAATTAAAATAAAATACAAATCTCGATAGTATATTTGTATTTCAACGATTCATAACAAAAGCGGGATTGTAATTGAGATGAGTAACATATCTGTACGTTAGAAGCGTTATCTGTAGATTTGTAAATTATGAGAACGCAGGAATGGGCTACATAATTTAAGTATTTTAATTTAATGGAGGATGATTTAAAAGTTTTGAAATCAGGGATTTATTCAATTTCCGATATCGCGCCGTCATCCGGCTCTCGAATAATAGGTCTGTTCCCGTACCACCATTAATTACAATTAATCGCGATTAATTGCAATGAAGCTGTTCCCGTACTCCGTTTTACTGAAAACTGAAAATTTCCCCTCTCTCAGTAAAATTCAGTAGGGTCTGAGCTACTGAAAAATACTGAAAAGTGTCAAATGGTCTGGTGCGAGTAAATAGTTTCAAATGTGCGCGGCAAGCAACATATTTTTTGCGTAATTTTGCTATGAAGGTCGAATATTTTTGTGGCGATAATTTATCACCGCTCAGGATAACCGTACAATCACTATTGTTCTTCCAAAAACCGAAAACTGACACTTTTGTTTGTCAATTTTCAGGAAATGCAATGAGAGCGTTCCCGTACTTTTCATGAATTTCCCCCACCACATGATTCAGGAAAATTCAGGAAAATTCAGTGACTGAAAGTCCGGGAACAGACCTAATGTTTTGTAATCAGGGGTTTTATTTAATCTCCACTGATATGCGTCGTCGTTTGGCTGTGGAGTATCCAACGTCGGTATTTGTGTAGATCATGGATCATCGGTCAGAGGCGGATGGTTAATGAATGGGGCTATACAAAGTTAGGTTTTTAATTTACTATTACAGTAAATACGAAAGTGAATTTACTAAAATTTGTTTGAATGTATTGTTGCATGCACGCCAAACGAATCGTATGACGTTGTGGAGGCGCCAGAAAATGCTAGAAACGGCGAGGAAATACTCGACATACATCTCATACATGTATTCCATACATGTATTCAAACAATCAGATAAAACGTCAAAAAAAAACAGATTTAATTAAGGTGTTATGACACTACATTAATAATGGCATTAATAATCCGAGTAGAGAGAGACAATGAATAATCATGGATATGTGCACTTTGTATGAGCGAATAGGCCTCACTAGCCAATAATGTTAAACTGTTAAATATTGTTGTGATCTATCGTTAAAACACCTTCCGTAGGTTCGATATTCTTCACATTCGTGAAATAAAACAGTTTCTTTTAAAAGACTAATTACACTTTTATTATAAACACTATTAATTATTTACACTTTATATTCGCACTATTATAATCTCGCGTTACAACAACTCACTTTTTCGCTTTCAATTAATCGCGCCCGGATACACTAAATTCGCTTTTCACCGAACAGACTTTCCGCTATTTTCGCTTTCTACTCAGTACCAAAACTCACTATCAACTCGCGTATACAAACTTTCGCTTCCAACTGTAACAGCTTTTCGCTGTCTTCGCTATCTATTAACTGATTGCCAGCTCCTCTCGCGGCGGTATTTATAGTCTTGTCGTGTGTCTCGGGTTCTGGCTTCTAGAAAGCTATTGTGAACGTTCGTTACCGTTGCCATGTGAGATCACGGTTTGGGGCTCTGGAATGTTCCCTTTTTACTTTCTAGACGACTCTGTCTGCGACTTGTTTACAAATTGCATGTACGAGACACATGTATCAGACATATATTTCTCGAAGATTCTCAAACTGCCTTCTAGAGAGTTATTTTACGTTATTTTTACGTTATTTTACGGTTCTCTTCAAATTATATCGAATTTTTGTTACGATTATTCATGCCGAGTGGTTTTTGTATCAGATTTCAGTGTTAATGCTGCTGCTCGCTCAGCCTACACGATATGAAAAACTATCACGAAAGATTTCCCGCATGATACAAACCGAAATCCACCACAGAACGTAGTTTCCAAACTGTTGATTATGCTCGTTTCCTTGGTTTTGGGCTAGGAAAAGTCCGAAAAACCTCCGTGTGTTTTAGTTCTAAAAGATTATAGTCTCTGATTAGCTGTAGCTTCTCAAAATGTGTCTAAAAATGATTGAATAAACGACGCGAAACCTACGAAAAGGAGGGACCGATTGGCCAATAATTGCCGAAAATGGCGAGAATGGAGGAATCGAAGAAAATTTTTTTTTTTTAATTTTAAATTAATTAGTTTAAAAAAAGACACCCCCAAAAACAAGCGCAGCACAAAACATTGAATAGTTGCTTCAAAAATCGTAAAAGAACTTTGTACTTTGTACCAAGTCGCGCACTCCCCAAACCACTCAAAACTGAATGATTTATTGCGAGATCATCTCCGTTTTCGAACATTTTTTTTGTGTAAACAGAGGAAAAATGAATTGCCAACCAAATTCATATGAATCAATTATAAAATTAGATCTCATCATTATCTCATAAATCTTCTTAAAGTTTGAATTCAATGTATTTGCAATCGTTGAAACTAGACATATTTTCAGCTAAAATGTTCATTTTATGTATTTATTTTAAAATAGGATTTAATTGCGGCAATTTTTAGTTTTGATATCGATATTTTATTGGGACAATTCGGAATAGGTGTTTTTTTAGCTGAGTTAATTTATTTCAATCACATTCACAAACCCGCCTTTCATAGTTTTTGTTTGTTTTTTTATTAATTTTATTATCACCATTCCACAAGTTGGTAATACATCAACATGTGTAAAAGAGTATTGCCATTTCGTGTATCTGATACTCACAAGGCTAAGATTGTTTTTCAAGAGAAAGTTGTTTTAACAAATATATTCGAAAAAAAGAATGGGGAGATAAGACCCAATACTTCCGATTTCATGAAAAACTGCTCATAAAAATGCAAAAGTAAAGCCCTCTAGCGCACTTTTCGACGATTTTTGCAGTTTCCTAGTTTGGGGAATTTAATTAAAAAATTAATTGAACATATTTGATCTAATCGAGTAAAGGGACTTTCACTATTAAATTAAATTTTCTTCGATTCCTCCATTTTCGCCATTTTCGCACATAGGCCGGCGCAGCTTTACCGTCGTGTGTTATGCCGTTTCCCTTGTTTTTGGCTACGAAAAATCTGAAAAAACCCCGTGTGTTTTAGTTCTAAAAGATTATAGTCTCCGATTAGCTACAGCATCTCAAAATGTGTCTAAAAATGGTTGAGTAAACGACGCGAACTACGAAAACGGAGATGAAGATTTGGCGATTAGCCAAATCATTCAGTTTTGAGTGGTTTTGGGAGTGCGCGACTTGGTACAAAGTACAAAGTTCTTTTACGATTTTTGAAGCAACTATTCAGTGTTTTGTGCTGCGCTTGTTTTTGGGGGTGTCTTTTTTTTAAACTAATTAATTTAAAATTAAAAAAAAAATTTTTTCTTCGATTCCTCCATTCTCGCCATTTTCGGCAATTATTGGCCAATCGGTCCCTCCTTTTCGTAGGTTTCGCGTCGTTTACTCAACCATTTTTAGACACATTTTGAGAAGCTACAGCTAATCAGAGACTATAATCTTTTAGAACTAAAACACACGGAGGTTTTTCGGACTTTTCGCTGCTGTGTTTTATGTGCGTTTCGTAGCCAGTGCGTTTGTCGGTCGAATTCTTGGGAAGGCTGCTGCGGATCTTCGCCGCAGCAAGGAAACGAGCATAATCAACAGTTTGGAAACTACGTTCTGTGGTGGATTTCGGTTTGTATCATGCGGGAAATCTTTTGTGATAGTTTTTCATATCGTGTAGGCTGAGTGAGCAGCAGCATTAACACTGAAATCTGATACAAAAACCACTCGGCATGAATAATCGTAACAAAAATTCGATATAATTTGAAGAGAACCGTAAAATAACGTAAAAATAACGTAAAATAACTCTCTAGAAGGCAGTTTGAGAATCTTCGAGAAATATATGTCTGATATATATATTATAACATATATTACACATTCAAAACACGTTTCAAAATAATTTTCGTTCGCGGCGGCGTGCTACCTTTCGGACTCGTCCTGTCGTGTCGACTGACTCTGCATTTTCACTTTGCCGCTGGTGGCGCCGTTCTTCCGTCTGGTGGTAATATTCAGATGCGACCCTACACTACCCCCCTCTTAGTAACATTCACTATAATAGGTGCGTTTTTTTGCTCCGATGCAGTGCAGAGTACAACTATGTCGGAAAAACAACGATCTAGTATAAAACAGCAGTGCATTCGCTAAACCTGACATAGGTTGCTATATTCGCTGTGGTCCCACAAAACAGCTGAAAAAAAGGGAGAAAATAACGAGTATGCACTACCACAATCGATAGAAAATAGAAAAAAAAACTAACAGAAAATTAATTCTTTTAACTTTCTACACATTATGAGGGCCTTTTCTAATTTCTTAACTACCAAAACATTCAACATAACCATGAAAACCGAAAGCCACCTCACAGGAAAAAATACAACTTCTCATGAGCTTTTCTTTTTTCTATCAGCACATTCTACACTTCAACACGTGAACTACAAATGACGCATAGAATTTCTGTACTAATGAATTCACTGGTGTAGGAGTGTTGTTGTTTTCAATGCGTCTACTCTACTCTCCGCTGGATAGAGGAGCAAAAAAACGCGCCTAATGTTGCGGAATTGAAGCTGATTTGCTTTGCTTTCGGACCTGAATATGTTTTTAACTTGGGTTCGACTGTTAATTGAGGAGGTCCAGGTAGGTTACTTGCTCGATGTACGGTATTGTCTAACGATTCATCTTCTTTGCTCGTAAAGGCTGGTTTTAGCCTCTCTGTTGATACCCGGGTCGGTTTGTTGTTTATTTTCACAACAAAAACTGTTTCAGACGGCCGGCTAATTACCTCATATGGCCCGTTGTACGGCTGCTGTAGAGATTTCTTCGTACCGCCTTCTTTGATGAACACATGCGAACATTCGTACAAATTTTTGAAAACGAAAATTTTATCGTCTCGGTGATGAGATGCGGGCGTCGCTCGAATATTTTTCATATCTTCTCGGAATTTTTCCAAGAAAAATTCGGAATCGGGATGAAATTCTTCCTCGATGAAAAATTCTCCAGGTAGCCTTAGGGTTTTTCCGTAAACGACTTCAGCTGCGGAGCATTTCATGTCGGTTTTGTACGCTGTTCGTAGACCTAGCAAAACTGTTGGTAGAACTTCGGTCCATCTTTTCGTATCGTGGCACATAATTGCAGCCTTTAGCGATCGGTGCCATCTTTCAATCATTCCATTCGATTTTGGATGATATGCCGTCGTTCGTTTCTTTTCGCATCCTGTTAATTTCGTTAACGCGCGAAAGAGTGTTGATTCAAACTGGGATCCTTGGTCGGTTGTAATTTGCTTGGGTGAGCCGAACCGAGAAATCCATGTTGAATAAAACGCTGTGGCGATAGTGTCTGCCGAAATATTTTCGACAGGAATAGCTTCTGGCCATCTCGTACGGCGATCAATCATCGTTAGAATGTATTGGAAGTTGTTCGATGCTGGTAGTGGTCCGACAATGTCCAAATGGATATGATCGAAACGATCACAATATTCGAAACTTTGTGGAGCGTTATGCACGTATCTGTGGATCTTAGATCGTTGGCATTGTAAACAGCTTCTAGCCCACGCTGTGACGTCTTTATCCATGCACGGCCAGATATACTTCGCTCGCAACTGCTTACTGGTGGCTTTTCCTGATGGATGCGATGCCTTATGTATCATGTCGAAAACCCTTCGACGTAGTACTTTTGGCACATATATCCTTATGTTGGCTGTAGATGTGTCGCAAAATAAAAGTTTGCCGTTTGCGACTTTCATCTGTTTTACACGAAGCGCCGAACTTCCAGATATTAGCTGTTTCAGCTCTTCATCGTGTTCTTGGGCCTCCGCAATATCGTCAGTGTTGATTGATGTGGGCATCGTTATTGCGTTTACCCGTGATAACGCATCAGCTACCGTATTATCTTGTCCGGCTACGTGTACGAATTCTGTGGTGAATTCCGAAATATATTGTAGCTGCCTGCATTGTCGTGGTGATGCCTTATCCGCTTTTTGCTTGAAGGCAAATATAAGAGGCTTGTGGTCGGTACGTATGACGAACTTTCTACCCTCGACCATGTGTCGAAAGAGTTTCACTGCCATGTATGCTGCTAGCAGTTCGCGGTCGTACGTGCTATATCGCATTTGTGTGGAGCTGAATCGTTTTGAAAAGAACGCAAGAGGCTTCCACTCGTTGTCTTCATATTGCTCAAGAACAGCTCCGGCAGCGGTATCTGATGCATCGGACGTAATGGCGAGTGGTAATTCGCTTTTTGGGTGTACCAGTAAGCTTGCTTGCGCGACCATTTTCTTGCTTGCCTCAAATGCTTTTTCGGTGTTTTGATCCCAGGCAACCTTGCGTTTATCATTTTTTCGACTATCTGTCAACTGGGCATTTAATGGTGTGAGCACGTTTGCGGCTTTCTGGTAAAATCTTCGGTAAAAATTTATAATACCTAAGTATCTTCGAAGCTCGCAAATTGTTGTTGGTGCTGGGTACTCAAGAATGGCTTTTACTTTCTCCGGAAGTGGCTCGATTCCATGACTTGAGATTTTGTGCCCAAGATAGCTAATCTTATCGACAGCGAAAACGCATTTTGCTACGTTTATCCGTAAACCGTGCTGATTGAGTCGATTAAAAACTGCTCTCAGGTGTTCTTCGTGCTGGGATTCAGACGATGACGCTATAAGAATATCGTCTAGGTACGCGAAAGCGAAATCGATGCCTCGCAATGCAGAATCCACTAGTCGCTGGAACGTTTGCGCAGCATTTCGAAGTCCAAAAGTCATTACTGGGAACTCGAACAACCCGAACGATGTCACGACAGCTCTCTTCGGCACGTCTTCTTCTGCCACGGGAACTTGATGGTATGCTCTTGCCAAGTCGAGCATCGAGAAAACAGAAGTCCCGTGCAGGTGCTGCGTGATGTCGTGGATGTGCGGTATAGGGTACCGATCCGGCAATGTAACGGCGTTGAGTCTTCGATAGTCCCCGCACGGACGCCAATCCAGAGTCTTTTTCTGTTTCATCAGCAGCGGACTTGCCCACGGGCTGCTGGAAGGTCGGCATATTCCTTGCTGCAGCATAAATTCAAATTCAGATTTGGCGGCTTGATATTTATCTGGCGGCAATCTTCGTGGGCGTTCAGCAATCGGTGGTCCTTTCGTAATCATGTGATGGACGACATGATGTTTTGCAGTTTTCGGTGCGTACGATGCTGCTGTTAAATCCGGAAATTCAGCCAGTATTCTATGATAGCGATCGTTTGGACTTATCGTCAGTATTCTATTATTTGATTTGACGGAGTCGTTCGCTATTGTACACAGCTGAGTGATGCCGTCGATCAACTTCTTGTTGCGTATGTCCACGATCAGTCCGAATTTCCGTAAAAAGTCTGCCCCTAAGATCGGTCGTGGAACGTTCGCGATGATAAATTTCCATTGAAAATTGCGGCGGAGTCCCAGATCAATATTCATAACTTTTTCGCCGAACGTTTCGATAGCGGAACCGTTCGCTGCAAATAGTCTGCTGTCTGAGTTCTTTAGGCTATCTTTTACGCAGCGCCGAGGAATGACGGAAACGTCCGCGCCAGTGTCAATCAAAAACATCTTTCCACTGCTGCGGTCGCGAATTATCAATCGGTTGATCGTTACCTCGTCGCCGCCGATCGTACATGCCGACGACGAGGGATTTAGTTTTCCGAATTTTTTTACAAAATTACATGGCGCGCGGCAATTCTTCGCCTTTTCACCGAATTTGTAGTAATAATAACATAATCGGCCGCTGTCTTTGGGTCTACGCTGTCTTCATGACGATCTATCTCGTGATTTACTTCTGGGCCTTACGAACCTATTTTGTTCCCGACTTAAATGGCATTTGAGCTTTCCAAACTCTTCGAGGAGTTGGTCGAACTTTTCTTCTAAAGTTAAGTTTGCCCGCGGGACCGATTCAACCGCGTGAAGCTCAGCAAGTCTAGTGTTAGATTGCTCGCGCATAAGTTTGTCCGCGATTTCAACCATTTTGTTGACTTTTACGTCCATTACCACGGTAAGCACCTCACGTACACGCACTGGTAGCTTCTTCAGCCAGAAATTTTTAAGTGATTCTTCACTCATCTGATCGCCCACTAGGCTTTTCATCCGGCGCCATAATTTTGAGGGTTTTGCGTCATCCAGCTCTAATTCGAACAAAGCTTTGAGTAACCTGTTTTCCGGGGAATCACTATAATTCGTCAACAAAAGTTGCTTTAAAGCGGCATATTTCTCGGTTTTTGGCGGCTCATCCAAAAAATCCTCGATTTCCTCCATCATATCGATGTCGAGAGCGGAAATGACGCAATGAAATTTTCGTGAATCCGTCGTTATTCTAGCTGCCAGGAACTGTGATTCAATATTTTGAGACCACAGCTTTGGTCTCCACTTCCAAAATGCCGGTAATTTGACATTCTCGATAGATTCGATTGTCTGCTGTCGAGGTGGCACGATTAGAGAATATGGCGTTTTCGGCTTCGCGCCTTTATCCTCATGCGCGTCTTTGTTTGTGGCCATGGCGATTATTGTTGAATCAAGTGGACTTGCGTCTGGAGACGATGCTCGTTCTTGTTCACTCATGTTTATCGTTCACTAATCAAAAGTTCTCAAAATTTAAATGTTTTTCGACGTCGGCGTCGTTTTGACCGGAAAATGGCGTCACTAGTTCGGCACAGAAAATGTATATTTTTTTCACAAAACTCACTAGCACAAAGGAATGTTCTTTTGGTCGGGGTCACTAATTGTTAATAATACGCAATTATCATTTCTAATTCTACCATTTATAAACATATATTACACATTCAAAACACGTTTCAAAATAATTTTCGTTCGCGGCGGCGTGCTACCTTTCGGACTCGTCCTGTCGTGTCGACTGACTCTGCATTTTCACTTTGCCGCTGGTGGCGCCGTTCTTCCGTCTGGTGGTAATATTCAGATGCGACCCTACTATAGAGTATCTATGAGGGAGATGATAAAAACCCAAGTAGTTAATTTAGTACTCTACAAATATATTTATTTATCAATGAAAAATTATAATCTAGACTAGGCGTCTATCTCCGACGACGGCTGATGAGAGAGAGAGTTCTTCTTTCCGCTTCTACGTGAATCTCCCTGAGATTATGGTTCGTCGATTATCGCTGCTGCTGGTGGTAAACATGACGATGCTGCCACAGGACTCCCCCTCCAAGTGACAACGAAATTGACAACTATCGTCGTGGTTTTGTTCGTTTCGTTTGTTGACATGTAAATGGCTGCACGGCTCGAATCGAATGATTTCCGATATTTGAAATCTGCTGATGTTTGGCTGGCCCATATGTCCGTGTTATGTGCGGCGGGCGTGGAACGAAAGGTTGCAATAATAGCCCGTTCACACTTGGCTCTAAATCAGGCGATTTCGATCAGCTGATCGCTTTAGAGCTAAATCAACTTAAATCTACCTGATTACCCATACATTTTTTTCGGCGCCTGACCGAGTTAATCAAGTAGATTTAGAGTTTTAATCAAGTACAAATCAGGTACTATTGTGAATTTTTCCGGGCTGAATTGTTCTCAGAGCGTGCTTAATTCCATCCGTGAGAGGGAGAGTAGATTTCAACGAAATGTCATTCGAATTTCGTTCAAATATAGCAAAAATTGGACAAAAAAGGAAAATGTGAGTTGTACAAAATGAAAAGAAAATGCTCTTGCATGTTTCTGCACCATTTTGAACAACTTTCATGCAAAAAAAATTGTACACACAAATTCGAATGACAGTTCGCTCTCTAAATCTCCTCATTCTAAATCACTTCGGGTAGTGTGAACGCTTACCTGATTAACTTTGACAGCTTCTAAATCTACTTGATTTAGAGTCGAGTGTGAACGGCTTATAACGTTCTATTGCGAGTGTGTTTCACGATAAGATTTCGTTGAGCTGGTTCTTGCACTAAACTGGATTTTCTTTCGTGTTGCTGCGAAGTGTTATCACTCGTTATATTAGTCGACCATGTTACGAATTTCTTTTTAGGTGCAGGCGCAACATTCACTGGATTGTGCATAGATGTTTGCGGCTCGAAAGTGACACCTGATGTCGGTTTTACGGATGTCTTTGATAGCAAGATGTCGGTTGAACTTTTCCCGTCTGATTCTGCCATAATGTATGCAGGTTTCAGACGATCAATAGAGATCGTAGTCCGATGTCCTTTGATGTTAAGGATAAACGTTTTATCCCCTCTACTGATGACTTTATAGGGTCCGTCATATGGTTGCTGAAGCGGCTGTTTCTTGCTGTCATGTCTTACGAAAACATGGTCTGATGTCGCAAGATCTTTAAACACGAATACTTTGTTATGTCCGTGCTGCGATGCCTTGGTCGGTCTGAGATTGCGAATAAATTGGCGCAATTCCTTCACGAACGTAGCTGCGTTATCCGACTCTGATTCGCCAGTTTGATCACTAAAAAATTCACCTGGCAAACGAAGTGTTTGACCATATAACATTTCAGCTACTGTTGCCTGTAAATCTTCCTTCCACGCAGAACGAATTCCAAGCAAAACTGCTGGAAGTACTTCCGTCCATCGACTATTTTGGTGCGACATTATTGCCGCTTTAAGCTGCCGATGAAAACGCTCAACCATGCCGTTGGCCGAGGGATGGTAGGCTGTCGTCCTTAAGTGTGCAATCGGCTCAAATGTTTAAAAAGATACGACTCGAATTGCCTTCCTTGATCAGATGTGATTCTCAAGGGTGTGCCGAATCGAGAAATCCAGGTGTCGAAGAGAGCTCGGGCAACTGTTACAGCTTCCTGATCTTGCATCGGAACGACTTCCGGCCAACGAGAAAACCGATCCACTATCGTTAAACAATATCTATGGCCTTCGGACCACGGCATGACGATAATGTCGATATGTATGTGCTCAAAACGTGAGCATGGTAATTCAAAAGTCCCAATCGGGGCAGCAACATGACGAGAGACCTTTGACCGTTGACATTGCACGCAGTTACGAGTCCATCTTCTACAATCTGCCTTAATGGACGGCCATACATACCGCTGTGTTGCAAGTTTGATCGTGGCATTAGCTCCAGGATGTGAAAGGCCGTGAACAAGATTAAATACTGTTCTACGAAAATCCTTTGTGACAAATGGTCTTGCAGTATCAGTGGACATATCGCAATACAACATCGTTTCAGTTCCAGGTATCAGAATCTTTCTAAGTTTAAGTGACGAGTCTTGTAAGCATGTCCGCAAGTCAGGATCATCGCTTTGAGTAGATGCTAATGCCGAATAGTCGAGAGCCGTTGAAACTTCTTCCACACGTGAAAGCGCGTCAGCTACTACATTTTCAGAACCAGATATATGACGTATATCTGTCGTAAATTGCCCAATATAATCAAGATAGCGGAACTGTCGAGGCGAACATTGTTGGTTCTTTTTACGAAAGGCAAAAATGAGCGGTTTGTGATCCGTATATATTGTGAAATATCGCGCTTCCACCATGTGCCGAAAATGCTTAACAGCCAAATAAACAGCGAGTAGTTCACGATCATATGTTGCATACTTGGTTTCTGATTCGCTCAATTTTTTTGAGAAAAATTCCAAGGGCTGCCATTGTTCATTAACTAACTGTTGAAGTGAGGCACCAACAGCGAAACTAGAAGCATCGGTAAATATCGCTAAGGGTGCTTCCGCTTGCGGGTGTGCGAGCAACGTAGCTCGTGCCAGGCTCTGCTTGCAATTTTCAAACACGCCAATCGTTTCTGGTGTCCAATTGATACTTGCTGATGATTTAACATTGCCTTGAAGAAATTTAGTTAGAAGTGACTGCTCGTCGGCTGCTTTGGGCAAGAACCTTCGAAAAAAATTCATCATGCCCAGAAATTGGCGAAGCTTCTTAACCGTATCCGGACGAGGATATTCTTGTATGGCCTGGACTTTTTCAGGAATGGGCCGAGTACCTTCTTTTGACACTAAAAAACCGAGGAATTTAACTTCCGTCTGGCCGAAAACGCATTTTGAGGGATTTATTACTATGCCAAATTTATTGAGCCGCTCAAATAATTCTTTCAGATGGCTCATGTGCTCTTCCATTGTAGTTGATGCGACTAAAATGTCATCAATATATGTATAGCAAAACTCAAGACCCTGCAGGATTTCGTCCATAAATCGCTGGAAAGTCTGAGCCGCATTACGTAGCCCAAACGTCATATATAAGAATTCAAAGAGCCCGAATGGCGTCGTGATCGCGGTTTTTTTAATGTCGTTTTCGGCCATTGGAATTTGGTTATAGGCACGAATCAAATCGACAGTGGAAAATATGGTTTTGCCATGAAGGAAATGTGCATAATCCTGAATATGCTTAACCGGATACCTATCTGGGCATGTCCTAGCGTTTAATGCGCGATAATCACCACACAATCGCCATTCGTTCCCCTTTTTCGGAACCATGTGGAGCGGTGATGCCCATGAGCTCTGTGACGCACGAGCGATTCCCAACTGAACCATCTTTTCAAACTCCTTTTTCGCTATCTTAAGCTTATCCGGAGCAAGTCTTCTAGGTTTTTGAACAACGGGTGGGCCAGGGGTGGTTACAATGTGATGTCTGGTTGAGTGACTAATATTGTTACTTAACAACCCGCTGGGACGTGTAATTCCCGGATATTTCGAGAGAAGCTCGTGAAACGGTGACGATCCGGAAATGGTTTTGATGCTGGGGGTATCGCATAATGCAACCTGCCCTTTCGAATGAAGTGACGTATTGGCATCTACAAGGCATCTATTTCTCACGTCTATTAACAACCCGTAATATGCGAGAAAGTCGGCTCCAATAATGGCTTTGGTAACGTCGGCAACGACGAAACGCCACGCAAAAGTTCGCCTTAAACCGAGATTAATTAACATATTGAGCGTGCCGAAGGTTGCAATTGTAGTGCCGTTTGCAGCTGTTAGCTGATATTCAGTCTTCACCCGTGGGCGAGGGAGAATTGAATGTGGAACGACACATAAATCGGCGCCGGTGTCAATCAGAAATTTAACATTAGAGTCCAAATCGGTAATAAATAGGCGACTAGAAATTGGGCTAAAAGCGTCGGCCGCCATCAACGACTGCCCTGCTCGTTTTCCGCGTTATGAACAAATGTGCATGGTTTAATGCATCTATTAGCTTTTTCGCCGTAGCGCCAGTGATACCAACACACTGAGCTACGCCTGGCACGGTTCGGTGAATTAGGACGCGAGCGGGACAAAGAACGTGCGCGTGCACGGTTGTGCTTCGCTACTTCAATAGACGCGAGTGATTGCAAAACTGACGCCACTCTTTTCTCTAAACTTTCCACTCTTGCACATATATTATTTAGAACGTTTGACGTACCTGTTGTCGTTTCCGCAATGACGCCAAACTGGCCATACGCTTCTGCTACCGAATCGGCAATCTCAGCTCGCTTTTCCAACGGTAGATCTTTATGCGCTGCGAGTAACGCTTGCATGTGGCTTGGCAAGCGACCAAGCCATAAGGTCTGCAACACGCTCTCCGGGAAGTCTCCGCCGGCAAGATTCTGCAGATGTCGCAGAAATTGTGTTGGCTTGCGATCACCAAGCGGTTCGTTTTCGAGCAGCCGCCGTGTATTCTGCTCTTTGGACGCTCCCATTCGTTTGATTAGCTCCGCCTTCAGAATTTCGTATGACCGTTCTACCTTGGGGCGCAGCAGAACATCGCGTACCTCGACTGCATGCTGCTGATCTAATGCACTGAGCGCGTAATTGAATTTCGTCTGATCGCGTCTTATTCCAGACGCTTCGAAAACGCCTTCAAGCAAAATAAACCACAGCTCCGGATCCGATGCAATGAATGATGGTAGACGTACACCCACTCGGTCGACTCCAATTCCGCCAGAAAATGGTTGTTCGTCTGCTTGTAAACTATGTGACGCCGTTCCTGATGCTTACGCGTCGCTGCTCGGTGAATCAACCATACTTGAATCACGGTTATTCGCAAACAAACAACAAACTCGTTCGGGGTCACCACTATAGAGTATCTATGAGGGAGATGATAAAAACCCAAGTAGTTAATTTAGTACTCTACAAATATATTTATTTATCAATGAAAAATTATAATCTAGACTAGGCGTCTATCTCCGACGACGGCTGATGAGAGAGAGAGTTCTTCTTTCCGCTTCTACGTGAATCTCCCTGAGATTATGGTTCGTCGATTATCGCTGCTGCTGGTGGTAAACATGACGATGCTGCCACACTACAATAAGTCGCAGACAGAGTCCTCTAGAAAGTAAAAAGGGAACATTCCAGAGCCCCAAACCATGAACGTTCACAATAGCTTTCCAGAAGCCAGATCAGGAGGCTTCGAGAACCCGAGACACACGACATGACTATAAATACCGCCGCAAGAGGAGCTGGCAATCAGTTGACAGTGAGTTTTGGTACAATGCGATAGATTGTACTGAGTAGAAAGCGAAAACAGCGGAAAGTAGGTCTGTTTCCGTACTTTCAGCAAACTGCAGCAGTAACAGAATTTGGTAGCTGGCTTCTTTTTGCTGCAAAATTTGGCTTGCAGCAAAAGTACGGAAACGACTTGCTGCGAATCTATTTTAATATATTATAATAGATTCAAGTACGGAAACAGACCTAGTCTGTTCGGTGAAAATTTAGTGTATCCGGGCGCGATTAATTGAAAGCGAAAAAGTGAGTTGTTGTAACGCGAGATTATAATAGTGCGAATATAAAGTGTAAATAATTAATAGTGTTTAGAATAAAAGTGTAATTAGTGTTTTTAAAAGAAACTGTTTTATTTCACGAATGTGAAGAATATCGAACCCACAGAAGGTGTTTAACGGTAGAACACAACAGTATATTCTAAATCGTCACCTGATTTATGAATAGGAACTATCAAGGTATCTCTCAGTTCTGTAGGGAATTCACCTTTTTTTTACTTGTCGTCCGGCATCCAATAAAATAAAGTATTCGATACCAAAAAAGTCGAATTTATTATAATTATAATTTATTAACATTTGAAATTTGAATTAATTTTTTTAATTTGTGGTAAAAACCATTGTTAACTGATCATTGTGAATTTTTTTGTACAGCTCTCGCTGCGAATACAAGAATCGGCCTATCTTTGACAGTGGGAGGAGAAATGGCGTTAAACGTCAAGTGAAGTGTGTTGTATGGTTGTATGTTAGCTGCCTTCTTCCAAACAGTTGCAGGTGTTTTATTAATTTTATTTGTGATCCACTACATTTATTACATAATAAGAGCTTTAACAACCGACAACATGCAAACAGATGACGCCAAGTACATCAAAAAGTAATTTTTTCAGATTCGTTCGCGGATTGATCATAGGTGCTATGTGTGAAAATGTTTTTCATGTTACAGGCGTTGGAAGGGTGGATCCATTGAGCCACATCCGACAGACAAGGCTCTTATTGTCAACTATCAATTGGAAGCAGCAGTATTTGGTGAACCGGAGAACCCCATGCTTGAAGAAAAGAAGGTACACTAAGAAGAACAGATAAACTAGCGAAGAAACTTGCATTGATAATCGCAACATATCGATTTTTCGCCATTTGTTTGTTGTGAGTCACTTGTAGTCAATGACTTCTCAAACGTCTGAACAGCCTTGATTTGAATGAGCGCTTCATGTTTTCGTTTTTGATTATTGAGTGTGATCGTCATGTGCCGAAAGCGCCAATAAACTTACAAATATGTTTTCCAATGTGCGTGGGTTCTATGCAATGTCGT
The DNA here is from genome assembly GCA_963978885.1 of Nemotelus pantherinus. NCBI lineage: Eukaryota > Metazoa > Arthropoda > Insecta > Diptera > Stratiomyidae > Nemotelus > Nemotelus pantherinus. The sequence continues at coordinate 73,412,247 of OZ022265.1, read as the reverse complement.
ACAAATAAAACAAAATAAAATGGAATAAAAACGGACTTATGGGCACATGTTCAGTGCAAGAGAGGTTGAGAATTGGCTAAAGCAACATAAAGTATTTCAAAAGTGTAACTTTAGAAAGGTTTTCTTGCTTATATAAATTTTTTTTAATGACCGGTTCTTAAACCATCTAAGGAACAACAAAAACTAAAGTTTTTTAAGTTTAATGTCTCCAAATCCGAATGACAATAGTCAAAAGCGTCGCATATAATTGCTGAAAATGAGTGAACAATTTTTCTGTGTCGAAGCACTCATCAATGATTCATAAAAATCCACGAAGTTTACTTTATTGCTATTTAAGTTTACTTTAAGCATTATCTGTCGGCACTTAACTTCATTTCCACATATAATTGCCAGTGTGTCCTGCTGTGCCTCCGTAGCCTTTTAAAGTCTGACGATTTGATTAATTGAATTTTTGTAAACGCTTAGTAATCTGTTTATCGTTCTTAGGAATGCCAACGAATTATTCGACTAAAATCATTGAACTCAAAAACAGATCCCGCTGAACTTGCCAAGGAAGTGGTTGAGAAATGTGATCTGATTCACAGAAGCCAATTGTCCGAAGTCGAACAAATAATATACTACTTGAAAAATCGGAAAGACAATTATGGAAGTGGTAAGTAGGGATTTTCAGTCCACAGAGTCGTTCTTTAAGTCTCTTGATAAAAGATATTGCAGACAACAATAGTCAAAGATCGTCGTCTCGAACATCAGGCAAATCAAATACAAACACTCCCGACGCATCGATACGTAATATCGACGAATACGTTGAACTGTTGTATGAAGACTTGCCAGAACGTATAAGAGGATCATCTCTTATCCTGAAAGTCGCTCGCAGTGCAGATAATTTAGAGGAATTGGAGAAAAACGGTGAGCCTCGAAAGTATATAGCTTATTTGAATTGATACTAATGCCTGATTTGATAGAGGCCGTTTTGAGTGCCCTCTCAAGAGTCCTCCGAGAAGACTGGCGGAAGAATATTGAACTATCCACTAACATCATTTATACTTTCTTCTGCTTTTCAACGTATACTAAATTTCATCCTGTGATTGTGCAGTATAAAGTAAGTAATGGCATAACATAAATTAGGATGGATTGACATTTGTTTATTGGAAAGTAGATCGGTTCATTATGCATGGACATAATAGATTTCGAATTAAGGCGCTACGACAATATGAAGAATGAACTCGAAGTACGGAAGAATCCTGAAAGCAGTAGGGAAAAACTGAACAAAGGGTCCAATGAATATTTGGACACAATAATGAACGAGGAAAAACCAAAGGAGGTAAAGTTTGGTCTAATTGCATTATTCCTTTGACTCATCTTTTCTTTTAAACCTTTGAATAGATGGAGCCTCCTCGTCGCCGTATTCCCGAGCTGAAACAAAGGCCAAAGTCTGGTAACTGGTCAAACTATCACAGCGGCATGAGTTCGTCTCTCATTAAAAGTCAAACTCTGAACAATAGTTATCACGAGCAGTTATCACAAGAGGCTTCGTCTGACGGTAAATCGAATAGCTCTGAGTCGCTTAATCGATCGGACCCGAAGGTGAAAAAAGAGGAATACGATCGTTTGAACAAGCAGTTGAAAGTGTTTGCTAAAAAGCAAGAGCAATTGCTACGCGTAGCTTTTTATTTACTGTTGAACGTAGCTGAAAATGTGAAGCTCGAAGAGAAGATGAGAAAGAAAAATATTGTGAAAATGCTTATAAAAGCTCTGGAGAGACAAAACATCGAACTGATCGTTTTGGTGGTGACTTTTCTGAAAAAACTTTCAATTGTTAGAGATAATAAGGACGAAATGTACGCATTGAATGTAATTGAAAAGCTTCCACGTCTGCTGCAGAGTGGTCATCCGGACTTAATTCATGTTGCTTTGAAGTTGATCTTTAATTTGTCGTTTGACGCGGGTTTGCGGTCAAAAATGATTCGCTTTGGATTTCTCCCGAAATTAGTGACATTTTTAAGCGACGAAAAACATCATGGAATCGTAGTGAAGATACTGTATCACATGAGCATGGACGATAAGGTGAGGCTTTATTTATATTATTATAGAATAGTGATTTAGTTAGTTCAAATGTGAATGTGTTAGATTACACTCTACTTTGCCAACTAATCTCTGCAATGAGCGAGGTTGTGCAACGTTTTTCTTTTGGACAGCTATGATCCCCGCTCTGAGTCTGACAGCAATATGGCAGTGTCGAGCTAAGAAGCGACCGAAAAAATAAAAAAGAGCATTATCTATTTATAAATAATTAGAGATGGATTAATACTAATACTTTTTGATATTACCGAATATGAATATATTAACTATGCATCATTATAATGTCTTGACCGACTTAGACATGTCAACTTCGGACCATTTTCCACCTGGCTTGATGCCGCATAAAACGCCTTTCAACTATTACATAATCAAGTAGTTTTTATTTGTTATTTCTGCTCAGTCAGCTCGATTTACGAAAATTACTACGATACCTTTTAATTTCGCATCACATCACTGAATAAAAAGTTCAATAATCTAACAGCAAAACGGTATCAGAAGTAGATTCGACTTCACTTGGTGCTTCATTTGGATTTCTACTTAAAGAATCGACGTGTTTCCCTAGCCGATGCGATATTTCGAAAGCAAACTCCTGTAAATTTAACCGCTTTCTGGCTACTGGTTTTTTAGGTGGAGTGGATAGAAATCAAAATCATTGATGAAATGGCTGCATATTCGGTAATTACACGATAAAATAGAAAACGCTTTAACGCAACCACAGCTACAACTTCCAAATCGTGACACCTATATTTCTGTTAAGCAGCTGTACACTGACGACTAAATTAGAAAACCGGTTCCCATGTTCGTTGGCCAGCTTATTTCAACATGACTCCTGCAAGTCGGAATGAATTTGTTCGGTGTGAGCTTCGTAGTTGTGTTTCGGGTCAAGTTCTAGTATCGGGTCGAAAATATACATTGTTTTCAGTTCATCGAACAATAAACAGTCCTGACTATTCCACTCGAAACGTTTCTTTTTATTCTTTTTCAATAACGATGTTAATGATCTGGCGATATTGGGGAAATGTCGAATTAATTTCCGAAAAAAAACTCCGTTAGTCCCAGAAAATTCGGATGTCTGTCATCGATGATGATGATGATAGCCTGGTGTGGGTCCAGAGGGACCCTAGCACTGCGACCTCCTGGGTAAATTGTGCCTCCTCTGCGTTATGTCCTATAGGATGTCCAGGCTTCTAATGAACCTGGATATGTTCCTTGACGGGACATCTGTGATGTCCCTGATCGAAGGAAGAGCACAGCCAAGCAGCTCGAATCTTCTTCTCGCTAGTGCTGGACAGACTGTGAGCAGATATTCTACCCACTCTGTCGTTTCCCTACAGTATCTGCAGCGGTCGTCTTGCTCCTCACTTATCCAGTGGAGGTACTTTTTGCATGGCAGGTGTCCTGTCAATACTCCGCATGGTGCTCTTATGTCGCTTTTGCAGAGAGCCACTGCTTCTTTTACTCTTTTGTTATCAAAGCCAAGGTATTTTTTGAGTGTGTTAAACACTCAATGTTAAGCTAGTAGTCTTCGATATTTTTCTTGCTCCATGTTTTAATTTCCTTTTCCGTATCTGCCTTTGTAAAACCCCAGTACGGAGAAAGACCTATCAAGGGCATGTTTGCTCCTTTTTTGGCTCTGGTATCAGCTTCCTCGTTTCCTCGGTGCCCCTCATGGCCGGGGATCCATATCAACTCGAGGCTGTTTTGTGCCCCTATTTCATTTACGGTCTCTCTCACCTCTAGTAGAATAGCCGAATTTATTTAATCGCGATTTATAGCCATGAGCGCCGCTTGACTATCCGATAGGATCTTAATTCTGACCCTTTTAGTCTTCCTTATTTTTATTGTTTATGTGGCTCTTAGTATGGCAGATAGCTTTGCTTGATAGATCGTGGCCTCTTTTGAGTGAGGGAAATGCATTTTGCACTTAGGACCTACGATCCCTGCTCCTACTCCACAATCCATCTTTGAACCATCCGTATCCCACATTTGCGCTCCTATGTACAAGGGAGGTGGTCCATCCTTCCATTTGTCCCTTGAAGGAACTGTGACCTTGAACCTCTTCTCGAATGCTGCCTCAGTTTTTATTTAGTCGCTGAGGTTTAACATTTCCATAATGGGCCTGACGTCCTCCAGGATTTTAAGGTGGCCTTTAAGGTCACCAAATTTATACCTGTAGGCCTATTGTAGGCTAACGGCTTGTTTAGCTGCTTCCTCCTGAATTTTTAGGTGTAGCGGTTCAAGTATTAGAAAGGCTTCCATTCCTGCTGTTGGGGTGGAGCTCATTGCTCCTGTAATCAGCAGGCAGGTCATCCTTTGAAGCTTGTTGAGCCTATTAATAGCTGCTTTTGTATGGTTTTCTTCCCCCACACTGCAGCTCCATATAGGAGGGTAGGTCTCACCGTTTGTTTATATGCTCATAGAGTATGCCTTGAAGATAGTCCCCAATTGCGTCCAAGCATTTGTTTTGTCGCCCAGAGTACCTTAGTGGCCTTCATTGTTGTTTTGTTTAGATGATTGTCCCAGGTGAGTTTCCTATCTAGGTGTATTCCTAGATGTTTTACCTCTTCCTGCAGACATACGACTGTGCCCCTAGTATTTATTTATTTATATTTTTCTTTTTCTGGTGAATGGTATTATCCTAGTTTTCTGAGGATTAATGGATAGACCCTCTTTTTCGCGACATTGGGTTGTTTCATTTAAGACTTTGTGCATTCTGGACCTCACGGTATCTATGTGTATTATTATCGTGATGTCATCCGCGTAGCCGAGAGCAGTTAGACCCTTACTATTGAGGGTCACGAGAAGGTCATCAACTATTAGGGACCATAGCAGGGGGGATAATACCCCTCCCTGTGGACATCCCCTCCTAGTGTCCGCCACTCTCCCCCAGCTCCGCAATCACACTTCGATTCCTTAGTATTTTGCTCTCCCATTTCACTACTTCTTGAGGAGCTTCCCTCCTCTGGAGAGCGACGTATAGCGAGTCATGTCTTGCATTGTCAAAGGCTCTTTCTATGTCCATGAAGGCACATAGTGCAATTTCCTTGCATTCGAATGCCTTTTCTATTATTTGTATCAGCTTATGTGTAGCTGATATAGTTGATTTGCCCACAATATTGGTATATAACACAATATTGGTCTCCACAATATTGGTATATAACTGAGTTGCAAGTTCACTTTAAATATGTGTACCAGAATGGTTTTAGTTTCCCTGTCGCTCTTTGTAGCAGATTTGGGTAAATACCGTCTGGTCCTGGTGATTGAAAGGGTTCGAAGGAGTTTTTCGCCCATTCAACTCCTTCAGAGGAGGTGAGTGACGTATCTGATCAGGAATATCCTCTTCTTCCTCAGCCTCATTGCTGATTTCGCACCCTGGAAAGTATGTTCTCAGCAGCACTTCCAGTGTATCGTCAAAGGTGGTCGTCATCCCTCCATCTGAAGTTCTTAGTAGTCCTATATGCCCTTGGTTGCCTTTGGACAGAGCTTTCTGCATCCTGGCAGTCTCTGGGATTCTATTGAGAAGGCACTCCAGGCCTTCCTTTTCGATTTCCTTAGCTCTTTGCTGTATTCTGAGAGTTTCTTTTTATAGGCCTCCCAGCTTTATGTAATTTTAGCTCGGTTGAAGCCCGTTCTTGCGGCTCTTCTAAGTTTTTCTAACTCCCTATTCCACCATGGCACCCTCGTTTTGGGCACCCACCACTGGTTTTCTCAGGGCAGCTATCGTGGTATGACTCGAGGATTATTCTGGTGGCCTTGTCCACATTGTCCTCCAGTTCTGTCTACGTACTGAAATTCGGGTGCAGGTCGTAAAGTCCCGCTGTAAGGCTATTTTGATAGCCTTCCCAGTCCGTACACTTTGTTTGCCTGTACTTTACCCCTTTTACAATATATATTTTCCTAGTTCGAAGTTTATATGCCTATGATCAAAGAAAGAAGCGACTTCTAGGACATTCCACTTCTTCACTAAATGCACTGCATTGTTTGACACCTCTTGCCTGTTAGCTGTCAGGAAAGTTGGCGTCTTGCCCCTATGTGCTACAGAAAAATTGTTGTTCAGGAGGAAGTCTAAGAGTAACTCACCTCTAGTGTTGATGTCACTACTCCCCCATGCTGTGTGATGAGCGTTCGCATCGCATCCAATAATCAGCATTTTGTTCTTCCTTCTGCAGTGGGTAACGAGTGCTTCGATATTATTACTTGGGACTTGATCCTCATCCCCTGGGAAGTATGCTGAGGCAAATACCGCCTCCACTATTCCTTCTTCGATGGGGACCTGTACTTGGACCGCCACTGTGTCCCTATTGGTGTATTCTCGAATCAGAAGAAAGTTAATATTTGTGTTAATTATTATCGCCGCCCTCGGGTTTCCTTCCCCTGCGGCCATTTATTCGGCCTCTATTTACCCAGGGCTCTTATAATAGCCCCAACTTATAGGTGCCCAAGGCAAACCTGCTGCTTACATCCGCCGAGGCAGCTTTGGCATGATGCAGGTTCACCTGTAGAAACCTCATTCCCTTTTTTCGGTTGGTTGGGAGCCGCTTGGGCCTGGTGTTCCATGCCGGTTCCACTGCCCTCCGTATTGGTGGTTGGAGTGACCACAGTCTCTGGTGTTTTCTCGCCTGGCTTTTTGACGTTCAAATTAACTTGCCCAAACCGGAAGCTAATGTTGCCGTCTCCGTCTGCTATTTTGGTAGCAGAGGCCTGATCCGCCGCTACTAGTAGCATGGCGAACTTGCCTTTATTTTCTCTGAAGGGGGCTCTCCAGGACTTAACGTTGAGATCATCATTCTGGCGTTATACGAAAGCCAGGATCCTCTCCGTAGGCAGGTCCGCTGCATTTGCGAAGTAGCTAACAAGGGTCTTAGGGTTAGGAATCAGGGATTTCTCCGTGGCCCATAGGTTGGCCCCTTCCCACGGCCTTATATTCTGGGCCTCCGCTCTTATCCACTCCGCCGTTGGTTTGTCCTTGCAGTGGAGGGACACGTAACCTACTTTGTATGTGATGCTGAGGAAGTGAGGGGCAACGCCTCTTTCTATCTCGGCCAGTATCCGCTTCTCCACAGCATTTTGTATTTTATCCATTTGGTCAGTCATGAGAAGTCCCTGGGGAAAATCTTTCATCATGACCGCCATTTTCACACCCTGCAAGGTTTCGTTGTAGGTTACTTGTCGTTGCCTTTTGCTGGGTTCAGAGTTTTTTGGGGCCACATCGATATCCCTTATTTTCTTTGGCTGTCTATCTTCAGGAGTGCCATCCTTGGGTCTACGCCTTTTCCTATTGGCCTCTGGCGCCTTTGTTAGGAGGGCCTTTTCCCTAGCCTCTTCTGTAGACATGCCTTTTCGTATGAAGAACTTCATGCGCTTTGTGGCTGCACCGCTCATGTTCTTCTTTTTTGGAGTATCTTTTGATGACTCCTGCAAATTCATGTTAAGTGCTTCCATACTGCGCGAAAGGTCCTCCGCGATTTGTAATGAGGATCTGCCGTCAGAAGTAGAGGGGGAGGCTGCGGTAGCCTCTGCTGCCTTTGCTTCTTCCGGTCTGCCTCTCTCTTTTTGTGAAGCTGGCTGGGATATTTGGTTCTTGCCTTGTCCACCTTTGTTTTTTGGTGTGGAGCTATGTTTCACTCTCCTCTTGCTTTGGCCCTTCTTGTGTCTTTGTTGTTTGGGATCATCCTAGGATTTGGGCCTCATCTGTTCTCTTAATTCCTTTGAGGATTCACTAGGGAGCACTGGAGCTCCACTAATGGAAGGCTCTGGGGCCTTTAGATTGGGGGCATTTAAGGTAGCCCCCTCCTTTTTTGCTTTGGTTCCTTCAATTTTTGGTCAGCAAAAAAGTCAGCAAAAAATGAATGATTTCGAGGAGAGAATTCGTTAAATGCCTCTCTATCCTCATAAGTAAACTCGGTTTCTGGGATTCTTGGCCACAATTCGTCCACAGGCATTGCGACCCGGCATTCTCCTGCTTCAATAATTCATCCGGTAAGACATAAAGATTGCGTTCTGTTGAAAATTTATCAGTCATTAACCTTGATGGCGTTGCTTACGTTACCACAAAGCTTGCACCTCCAGTTGCGTGCGTAGCAGTGATAGCCAATGAATCCCGAATTAACAATCTATTGGTTCCCAAGTCAATAAATGCATCTACTTAAGATCGTTCACTCTAACAGAGCTAGCAATGTTTTGTAATGATTTATGATACGCCGCAGGAGGTTCCGATGTCACTTAGTTTATGTTTCTGTTTGAAGCTTGGCATCATTCAGTGTTGCGTATGTGTTATTAGTCTGTCGAGTGAACAACTATTTAGCATGTTGCACATCTCTGTTTACGTTGTAACATAGGGTATTCGATCGACCGGTGTCTCTGCTTGGTTCCAACTGCGTCGTCGATGCTGTTGTCGATTTCGGTGGATCCGGTGGATTCGCGGAACCTCAACCGAACCTGGATTCGAACTAAGGCCCCATACACAAAAACCCAGTGCTCTAATCACTAGTCTAGTATCATCTTAGGCTAATATATCCTCAAAATATTTACGGCATAGCTCACAAGCACCTTTCCTGTATTCTTTTATATTAAGGCTACGAAGGGCGTTTCCGAATTCACGTCTTCGTCCTCATCTTCAGCTTGTTATGTGATTTTGTGACGTCAGCAGAGGAGCTAAGCTATTCTAATGCCTCAAATACATATTGGCCCAATATGTTGGCCCAGCATATTGGCCAAAAATCCACTCAGGATGGGAGTGAGCCCAACATCAGCCCAGCTCGCACCAAGGGGGTGTACACATATTGGCCATAACCTCTTTTGGTCTTGCTTGGGCCAATATGTATTTCCTGTATAATAGTTTGAAGCAGACCAAGACGAGGTGTCCGATATCTATGGCTTTGCTTCGTAACGTTGCCTCAAAGTACCACCAAGCCGACGAAAGTTCAAATCAGAACGTGACTTCGTCAACTGTTATACAGGGGAGCAATGACAAGGCGTAGATAACTGAATTCGGACAGGCTTGACTTGATTTGACGTCACATTCTGTTATAACAAGCTGAAGGCAAAGACGTCAATTCGGAAAGGCCCTAAGTGTTGATTCGACGGATACACAACACATAGCGTCTCTGTTCAAGGAACTTATTCACCCCAATTTTAAAAAACCACCCTTGCCGCATATAGCTATGATCGTAGCAAGCCAGCATCCGACGGATGTAGACAAAATGGTGCTTGGCTAATGCAGATGCGGGCCTTCTCGGCCGTTTCTTGAACACCCCGCTCTGGGTGCAACTAATTCTCTTTCTCTGCCTCGATGATGGTTATCCATCACACTTTTCGCTGACTCTCTTCTAGACTTCGGTTCAGTCAAGATACCCTGCCATCCTGAATTGTCAAAATCGCTACAAACGTCGTTCGTTAAATGATAGAAACTGTGCTTTCCCTCACTGCGTACTTCTACATATATAATCTGCTCAGTTGTATACGAAAAGAGACGCTTTGAAATAAATTTTATCAGTTGGAGAAATATCTTTTAGGCATAACTTTATGCAAAAGGTGCATTTTTGGTACCGGCAAGAATTTTGAAATGCCGGTTAAATATGCATTTCCGCTATGTTGTAGTTTTTTTTCATATCGATGTAAAGATCCAAATGAAATGATATTGCACTACCAGCTCGAAATTTAAAAAAATGGATAACAGCCCTTTTGTTTTTGATTGATACATATTAAGATTTTAATAACGCCTAATTTGTCCTGATGTTAGTAATATCTTAACGAATATGAATATATTATCTCTAAAAATTCTTTATAAATAATAAACAATGAAAAGAAGACCCCATTGCGTATAATTTCCGATCCGAATCATTTTATTTTAAGAAAAACCAAAATATCGTATAACACAAATTTATTTATTTATTTAACTGATAGCCTTACCATTATTCTCCTTTTAGGTGAAATCCATATTTACATACACCGAATGCATTCCACTTGTAACTGACTGCCTGCTATTAAATCTCAATAAGAAAGTCGACTTGGATTTAATTGCTCTTTGTATCAATCTAGCATTAAACAAGCGTAATGCACAAATTATGGTCGAACGCAACCGTCTTCATAATTTAATGGAACGTGCGTTCCGATACGAGGATGCGCATTTGATGAAAATGATTCGAAATATCTCGCAACATGAGAACTTACGAAGTCACTTTATAGACTTTGTCGGTGACCTTTCGAAAATCATTACGATATGCGACGATGAAGATTTTGTAGTGGAATGTATTGGTATACTGGGGAATTTGTCGCTGCCTGATCTGGACTACTCACAAATATTGCAAAAGTTTGATTTGATTCCATGGATCCGCACCGTTCTTGTGCCCGGAAAACGACGTGATGACTTGGTCCTGGACACTGTTGTTTTTTTGGGGACGTGTGCTTGCGACGAGTCCTGCGCTATGGTTTTGTGTAAGGCCGATGTAATATTGTCTCTAATAGAGCTGTTGAAAGCCAAGCAAGAGGACGATGAAATTGTTTTGCAAATAATTTTTGTGTTCCAACAAATCTTACGGAACGAAAGCACACGAAACTATATGATCAAAGAGACAGGTAAGAATAATTGTTTTCCTTATGAGCAAACGAGGCTTGATTATTTTGTTGGTTCAGAGTCGCCAGCCTATTTGATTGATTTGATGCATGACAAGAATCCGGAAATACGGAAAGTTTGCGACTATTGTCTGGACATTATTGCACTCACAGATTCGGACTGGGCTTCTCGTATAAAGGTAACTGGGCTATTATTGTACGCATGACAAAATTCGTAGAAAGACTAAAGAGTTTTTATGGTGATTTTTCTCGAAAGACGATCTGTAACATTAGAATAAAGTCTACATCTACCGAAATTATAACATCGCATTAAAACTTCCAAATTATAATGATCAATAGGAATGCATGACATTACATACCTAATAAATTGTACTAATTTCAAAAGTGTGAGTTTGACAAAGATTTTGATGCTACGTGTTCTCCTCTCTTTGATGATAGCTGGAGAAATTCAGAAATCATAATGCACAATGGCTGAATATGGTTGAATCGCAGCAAGACCAAGATAATGGCCAGGACTATGGTGCATTAGACGATGACGACGGCGAACTACCGCCATATCTAACGTCAGACTATTTGGATCAATACGACCTTCACAATTACGAGGAAGATATCGAAAATAGAGTAGGGAGTCCCGGATCTTCGAATTGTAGCCGGCCTGTAAGTAGGTAAGTTGTAAAATTCATTTTGTAGGCTTGACATGGTAAAATATATTTGTCTTTTGCTCTTGAAAGCTATCGTCACAGTCAGGATTTCGATGAACTTGAAGCGATGACATCAAGCTCAAAATCTCAGCAATCGATACCAGGGGATAATTATCTAAGTAAACTTAATAAAACACTCGAAAGCGGAAAAATCACAGATGATTTACTAATTACCTGAAAAAATATAATATTTGATGTTGAAAATTAGAAAATCAGGATGGTGCTTGATTGATTCTAGTAGATGAAAAATTCATTACGTTTCGAACTGACTCGATTTCTCTATACCCTATTTACATAATAATCTTTGCATTTACAAATAAATAAATGAAATCAGATATTCGCTTTTAGATTTTAAACCACTTTATTTGCTGAATATTAATGTGTTTTGTACAAGCAAAATTAGCGTATGTGTGTATCAAATTGAAGTTAATATATTGAAGCGCCATCCCTATTAATGTCATTAATAAGTTGCTATCGCACATATTTGGGAAATTTTTCTGAACTTAATGGTAGAATAACACAAAGAGCACATGTTAAATGTTTTTGTTCTAGTCTGTTTTCATGTGATATTTTCTTTTTGATGAGGATGAATAAAATAGTTTATTTTGATGAGAATGCAGCGTAAACATTTTCTAAATTTTGCATTAATTATACATGTATACATATTTAGATTTTTGCATAGCTTTAGCTATATATTTATTATATGTTTTGTCTAATTTCCATTTCATAATTGTTTAGTTAACTGGAAGATTAAAGACGATAATGTGTTAGAAAATTTGTTTGTTTTTTCTTTGGTATTTTCAAAAATATTGATGAATTTAACCCAGTGTATGAATTTGTCTCCATTGTTGTTTTCAATTAGATACTTGAACATGTGTGCATATTCTCCGAAACAGAACGAGGCATAACGCGATTGGCTACTATTTTTATTTGCCTTTATTCTAGGCTATGGGCAATTATTGTTCGCTTTGACTGAACGTGAAGATGATCGATGACTAAAACAGCCCACAGACACGAAGATCTGGTCGTCGACTGGATCTCAATTGATTTGCCACAGACACAGAATGTAATCGCAACTTGAATTGCAATCTCATTTGAACGTTGTTTTCGTTGAGGCAACACACGCTTTGGAATGGGTGCTTTCAGGTCATTTCCGTTGTAAGAAAACGGAGGACATACATTGTAAGCATTGTTGGCAAATGATGTTTTACGTAAAGTAATTTCGAACAGGTACATATGCTCGGGTATATGAGGTATTTGTACTTTCTGCTTGAGGCATCTGTAGCTTGGTCATAGATCCTTCTAAATAATTTTTAATTGGCGGTCATCATAACCAGGCAGTAATTGTTCGTATTAGGGGTGTATTAGCTCATTTTCGAAGAACATTATAAATTTGTATGTATCATGAGCTGGCAGCAATTGTGCCTTAATAGGGCTTAAAATTATGCTTCACGTAAAGTTATTTCAACCAGGTATGTACGGGTATCTAGGTATTTGTACTTTCTGGTTCAGACCCATGTATCCCTCTAAATACTTTTTTAATTGAATTTTAATTGGCGGTCATCATAGGCGGGCAGCACTGAAAATGAACTAAATATGCGTTGCTGCCAAATGTTTAAAGATATTATCGTTCCACATCTATTCTTTTCGTTCATAAATATTTCCTGAAATATATAAAACATTAACGGGATCATGAGGTATGCTAACTGACTCTTGTTGAGCATATTCAAACACAATTCAGTCCGCTAAACCAATGATTTCGAATTATGTTACCATTACGTTACACTAAATTCAAATGAGATCTCCATTCTAGTCTCAAAATCACAACAGACACAGAAACTTGGTCGTCGACCAGTAGCTCCACCCACCAAATATAAAAAAAAAATATTTACTGCAACCGTTGCAGAGACTAAAAATGCAACCTGAGAATAGCCCACAGACAGAGAATTTCGTTGCAGATATCGCATATTGCAGATCTAGTTGTCGACGAGATCTCTCGTCTGTGGGCCGCTTAAGTCTGACTAAGTGATTAAGTGTTTAGGTACTGGGAGTAAACCGAGTAGATTTACTAGCGTACAAACGCACAGAAAGGTATTGCATATGCTCTGAGTCGGATGGAATAAGATCTCTAGAACACGCACTTATGCGAACCCTACAGCTTTAGGAACAACGTTTTAGGGCAAGCAACAAAGGTTCCCGGACGGCGAGACTGATAGGTCTTCTAGACCCATAGATCAGTTGTGCCACATAACATATTTTAAGGAAAAACTGCACTCAAAGCAAAAGGAGAGTTACCTTACCGATCCACAAGCTCTAATAGCTTCTGAAGTAATTGGGCACCGACAGGTGAGCAAGCACTACTGGGTAGATTCTGACCCGGTTCATCGTCGTCTGCAGATTAACTTTTTTTAAGCAAGTGAAACCCTTACATAAACCGCGGTTTTGGGATCAAGGTACCTTTTGAAGACACAAAAAACAACAACTATTGATTTGGCTTGAAGCAGATGCATGCAATTTGAGTTATTATATTTACTCTTGAATACGATACACTCGATTTATTTAACTTCAGCAGAATACGGATTATTATTACAGCAGTTAAATTGAAGTTAAACTATAAGCTGCGCTTGTGAAATTTATATACTGAACACGATATTTGTAGACGCATTGAAGTTAAATAATGATTTTCGGCAGATTTAAAAAAGAATTGCCATTGAAGTTAGCAGATTAAATTGGAATTGTTTTTGCGGGATGATTAAAATTGAACAACTTTTTTTATTAACATTAAAAATTTTAATCTACATTGAAAATTCTATTTTGACAAAGTGGTTTCGAAAGTATGCACTGCTTCTCATCAGACACCAGCACACAGTGCATACTTGACTGGCGTGGCCACTTACAGGTGGAAATCATTACATTTTTATTTATGCTAGTTGTGACAAATTTTAACATCTCCGACTTATATCCATGGATATAATTTTACTTAGTAAAGGTAATTGAATTTGATCACGGTTCCCTTCTTGTCTATAAATCAGCATAGACAACATATATCATTTCTACAGCATCGAAGCCGAGCATATTGAAACGGGAAACTCGATCGTTTTGCGGAATCAGCCTCCGAAAGCAGAATCAAATTGGAATTGTTTTAATACATTTTTTTGTAATATTTTAATATTTAAATTTTCCTGTATAAGTGATATTTGACATTCTGTTGCCACGTGTTTTATTCGGAGGACATAAAGAAATTTTGTTGATCTCCTACATGTTTTTGATCTTCATTTCTCTCAAAGAAGGAAAAGACTTTATAAAATTATTGTTAATAATTTATTTTGTGTTAATGAATTGGCTTTGATTATGAAGTGATACTGGGAATATGCTTATTTTGGTGTATTTGAAAAGAAAACATTGAAATCCATTATGCGAGTTATGTCGAAAGTGAAATTGCTAACTCATTAGTGATAGCTTGGTACCCGATGTTAAAAAATGGATATTATCATGCACCTGTGTGTGCGTGGTGGGACTGAAATTCAAGATCCCTAGCATTTTCCCTAGCAAATTCATGTACTTAAAGCTCTATGATAGGGAAAAGGAATGCTTCAATCTCTTGATAAATGACTTTGTGAAATTGATTTGATGCTCGCGGATGCTAGGCCTTTCAAATAAAAGTGCTCTTTAGAGTTATCCTTATTTGACCGAAGGATCGACCAAGTCCACGTCTATTTTGTCGTGTGTATTTTGTAAGGTCTATTATACGTATAATTTTTGTAAGGTCTACTATTTAAGAAGCTACTGGGGTTAGGCTTGCAAAGAAGTATGAGCGAAGAAACTGCTTCTTTCTTCCAGTAAAGGTATTTGTTCAAGAAGTGAAGGACTGGACACCCATTCACATCGCGACCCTGCCAAACAAAGTTTGCTCTGTTAAAACAGCCACATCTGTGCAGCTCCTCCGAACCCAGCAAGGAGACCACATAATGGTACTTCATATCTGAGGTTTTAATGCCAGCCTTCGCAAATTGACCCTCTACTTGACAAAACCACGAAGCTGGCTCTTGTTGTCAGAACGCGGGGGTTTGACCGATGCCGCACTTATTTGTGGGCAGGGCGACACGCCTGAGTGCTCAATGGCTGCCTCTCTGTCAATGGGCATCTAAAAAATTGATTACGCGACGGAACGAAACGAATCGCGGCAGAGGATAGGGTGGCTGAGAAGTGTGTATGTATATATAGTGGAGTATTGTATATTATATACTAGGATTATAAATGTTAATTTTTACACCGGATACGACCGGTCTTCTGCAACTGGTGGTTGTTTGGGCAATATTTTTCATATATTCGATAAGTTATGTGGTGTGCAACTTGAATAATTGATGTGCGTAATATTGGAGTCTTCTTTTGCAATCTTGTCAGCGAAATAAGATAGCCGTGAACTTAGCTGCTTGAAGTTCGTTTAAAATACCAGCGTACAAGATGTGTGATTTATTTTATTGGACTTGCGGCTGGTTTGAGCTCTCCAATGCCAGGCCATTTAAATAAATGATACCGTGAGATTATCGTATCGAAGAAAGATCATATGCTGTATGAACATAGCAAAGATGTCGGCTATCGTGAAAGCCATTAAACAGCAGCTACATAAAAATCGTCACAGTGAGATTACTGCCGCAGCACCGCAAAACCAGATAAATTTTCACGATATCGATACTTTTTTGAGTTTTGCTGTTAAATTGTACCTACTGGTTGTTTGAATTTTGGATTGAAAGTTCTTAGTCGATAGATTTCTTCATAATGTTGTCACTGCCGTTCGAATTTATTGTTGCGTAGCTTTTGTTTTCCTAGCGATCGTTGTCGGCCAAGGATTTAAATCGATTCGCAATGTATTCAAACAACACGACCTTCAACTGCAGGTTCGTTTTTCTTTTTTCGCTGTTCGTCGATTCGACTGCTCCAGTTGTGGTCACTAATTTTTAGTTAAGATTAATTTTATACATTAAGATTAATTGTATATATTATCCAAATTATTACAAAATTTAAAGAGAATTAATCTCAATCGTCTCAATCCAATCTCAAACTCCAAACTAATTTAATTATTTTTCACAACAAAAATAATGTTTTCTTAGGCTACTTGCATATGTTAATTTCGATGTGGGGTGTGGTGTAAAGTGTTTGTGGAGAGTTGTGGATTGTATGAGGATAGATGTGTATTTATAGCTGCGTTTTATTTTCATGCACAGTGGAGTAGGTATCCGGCATGCATAAAAAACGATCCGGAGTAGCATGCGAGTTTATTTCAATCCTACTTGGTTAGCAGCAGTTTGTTTGTCAGATATTTGTCAGTTCGAAATTCAAAATTCAAACTTCAAAATAATAAATGTCTACCTAGAAAATTAGAATCACGTGAATTTCTTCTCTTAAAACGTAATCGAAGAATATTCCGATTCATAAGATGAGAATTATGTTGACAGCATTGATTTTTTTAATCATATTCATCCGATTCAATGTTTCCTGGCTGCTAGATTGACAGGTCAATTTTGGGGAGTTTATCACTGCAGCCAATTGTTTCAGCTGACATGAATTATTGACACAGAGTGCACGAGTACGAACTCCAATGATTTGATAAGTGTTCGTACTCTGGATGTTGCTGTTGTTTCGCGTGCAAACTGCTATCCTGCACTACTCCGAATGAAAAAAACCCACCTTATGTAAGTGTATCCACAGCTTCAAATTTAGCTCTGCAATGCTGTGGGTTTCCTTGAGGAATTATTGCTAGGTGTTTTTGCTCACGGTTTTACATCCAAAGCCATAAAATCAGGCTTCTTCTAAGTAATAGAACTTTTAATTACACTAAAAGACAGTGAACCTAGTTCACAACCTAATTGCGTCTGGTGAAGAGATAAGATTACAAAAACGTAAAATTTTTCGCGCTAGCAAATAGTATTTGCCACGTGGAGCTCACAAAAAACAATAACTATCAAATACCAAACACGGTTTTAATAAATTACATATTTTTATAATATATTGTTATTACCTTTTCCAATTTGATTATATTTGCTAAATGAGATTGTAGTTATTTATGAATGTGAAGTTCATAAGGAAATTATCGCTGAAATATACTACTCAGTACGAGTTTCCATCAGTTCCTATTATTGCTTCACAGTCATTCTTCGATTAGAGTTAATTGATTTCACACCGTTTTCTAATCGCGATTATCTGTTTTGTGTTTTATGGTTTGGTCCATGGATCAAGTACTAAAGGTTGCCACATGAGCGTGACCACACCTACTTATGACGAAATAAGATGCAAACACGCCTAGAAATTATCCAGAAATAACTGGTTTTTAGGTGAATGAAGAGTACTGTTTTCGGTTGTGTCCAAATGTTTCTGTTAATGAGTTTATTGGATGTTGCAAGTCTAGGCAGACGGGCACTTAAATTGCTGATCTGAAATGGAGCAATTGAAACTGCTTGAAGTGTATGCTGCCTCTTTTATGCTGTAATTCATAAAATTTGAGCACAAATGGAGGAAGATCGACGTGAAAATTATTGAAATAGATGACTTTTTACAAAGAAATTATTATAATTTTGCATAGTTGAATGAGCTCACAGCTCATTCAAGGATTAATGACTAAAGCTAAAGTATCATTAAGCGATATTTAAATGAATTTTAATTTAGTAATTGAACGGTGTTTATTTAGAATTAGCAAATGATAGACAGCACTTAAATGATCATTTATGGCAAATGATCAATTAGGCAGCGCTGTGTCTACTATTTTAAAGTCCGGTACATAAATTCAGTAGATTTCATTAGGTAAATTAGTTTAATGTAACATTAGCATTTGTTGAGAATTTTAATTGATATATGCCATAAGTGTTATACTTGAATTTTATGTTTAGAAGTAGGCGATGCAAATCTTATACAATGAAAAGAAAAATTCAATAAAATTCAGACACTCGACTATTTTTCCCTGATTCGCCGGTCTCCGGTACGTGACGAAATAAGATGCAGCGCCGAACAGCGAAAACCTATTGTCGTAATCTTATTTCCTTGATTCATGGGTTTGGTCCATTCACTTCTGTAATTGAAAAGTTATCGTTTAAAAGTTCATTTGAAAGAGGAAACAATGTACAAATGTAATGCACATATTAATTCTTACCCAATGTTGTTTGGTTGAAAGGTTAAACCAAAATATCCTCCCGTTTTAATTGCGGCCCGCTTTTGAGCTTTAAATTCAGTTAGAGCTAAAAGTTTAGTTCAGCTGAATCTCCGGAAGGAAAGGAAAGTTTACACTACTTACACTACTTTTCAACCAAAATCAATTTCTGACTTCGGAGTTTCAACGTTAGCTTATCGCTGCATTTCATAGTTTTGGCATTTGATGATATTTTCGAACAATCGACCATCAATTACAGTCACGAATTGTTGGAATAACCATGCACGCCTTTATCGACGATCATCGCTGTTTAATTCGCGCATGTTAGTTACTGATTTCTTATCTTCGAGGGGTTGTTTAAGTAATGCCTACACTTTTTCTACACTGTTTAGCTTAATATCTATTCTATTCTTATCTTTCAAACCTACAAAAAACAATTTTTTTCAAAATTTCAGGCATTGATCCATCTAAATTTTTCAACTTTCAGTTATTAAATATTTACTTCCTTACTCAAATGTGTTTACATACCTGACTTTCAGTTGACTTATCTGTGAGTAGGCATGTGAGCGAAATAAATTTTCTTAGACGATTATAGTACAGACGATCTAAATGTGGGACAAAACGATAAAGAAGTTTCTTACTCCGGCTGTAAATTGACCCGACATATAATTTTTACACACATTTTTTAGTTTCTGGATGGAAATGCAAAATTCTTTTTGATCCTACGGAAACAATTGGCAAAGCATTGTGGGCACCCGTGTGTTCTTCTCAAAAAGTATAAAAGTATGTCAAATAAATTAGTTAGTTTCGAATGTTGGTTGTTGCTGCTTCGAGAGGGTCGTCGACAGGTTTTGTAGAGGAAGGCATGTAACAGGGCTTGAGCCTGTTAATTGAAACATTGACTGATTTTTTTCTAATGTCAAGAGTGTAATAGCTAGTATGTCTGGCAAGGACTTTTGAAGGACCGCCATATGGTGGAAGAAGTGGTGAACGAACAGAATCGACTCTGAAGAAGACGTGAGAGCGAAAATCGAGTTGCTTGAAGATGAATATTTTCGGTGTTAAGTGGTGTTTTGCGTCAGCCGGGCATAGTTTTGCCATAATTGATGAAAGTACGGAGGCAAAGTCGGTTTGGATAATCTTCTTAGGAATTTCATGAAGAAAATCGCTACGAAGACGCAGATTTTCTCCGTAAAGGAGTTGTACCGGTGACGCTGCGAATTCTTCTTCAATTAGATATCTTAATCCCAGAAGAATTAGGAGCATTGTTCTGGTCCAGGACGCATTGTTGCATGATAGCCGATTTTCGTGTACGCTCACATTTTCACAGGAAACTGTTGGCCTGTGGGTGGTACACTGTCGAACGATTGCGTTGGAAGCCAAAAGTCGACCAAACTCAGTGGAGAGTGCTGTTTCAATTTGTCTGCCCTAGTCAGTGGCAAAGTATTACGGAACTCCGAATCAAGCGATCCAGGTGCTCAGTTAAGCGAGAGCACCGTCATTGCTAGTAATGCATTCCAAAGGAATTGCTTCATGCCAATTATAATAATTTTTGCACAATCTGATTTCTAAATGTCATTTTCAAACTAGTTCGGACTATTACGTCTGATCAAATTTTTGCTCAGCCTGTTTGTGTCAATGATTATTTTACTGACTTTTATATGACATGGTAAAACTGTAAAGCTATATTTTCATAATAGCACATAGTTCATTCATTTCAATTCACAATTTTTCCCCTTATAATAAATTAATAATTTATTTCATTCATTAAATATTAACACTAACATGTTCACATAATTGTAAAAAATTAAATAGGATTCAAATAATACTTTTTACAAACTCATCGTTTTCATTTCAATGGCACTTTTTCCCACCTCGATCCTCTGACACTACTTCAACGTCTTCCCTACACCTAGGCACGTACAGTGTCACACACGTGCACTCCCATATATGCTGCGGATATCGATCGAGCCGGGTCCATTTCTTAGTTTTGATGTCGTAGCATTCAATTGAAGAAGAAGCCCGATCCAACATAGAGTCCGAGTGTAATCCGCCAATTATGTAAATCATTTCATTTAACACTACAACTCCCGCATGGTATTTTGGTGTGGGTATGGGCGTTTCCACCGACCAGGTGTTCGTCGCAATATCATAAACGTCTATTGTCGAGGCGAGTCGTCGATTGACAGTCGTCGGATCCTCGTACCATCCGCCACACAAGTATATTTTCTCACCAAGAGGTATCATTATGTGGTCTGTGCGTGGTACTAAAAGCGGCGCCAATTCATCCCAACATTGTTTGTCCGTATCGTAGCGCCACATCGACGATAACACAATATTTTTATCCAGACCTCCTACAAGTGAGTAAATAAACATGTTGCATACATCAAACAGATTTTTTCCCCAGAAATATAAATATTTTTTTATCAAAAAGTAAATGTAATTTCTAATTCAACAGAAGCTTCGAACAGTCAACAGATATTCAATAAAATATTCACTATGTATTCTTCACTGATGTGCTGAAAATATATTTCAAGCAGTTATGCTATGACAGTTGGAAAATATGATTTTAGCACCTCTAAATAGATATACGAATTATAAGAAGGTCTTGAGAGACAAAATATGCAATAACAAATAAGTATACATACATACAATCCAGTCCAAATAATCTTCTACTAAGTTAGGAGAGCTTTAGATATTTTGGGCGTTATAGGAACTGTTTTGTTATGTAAGTCTATCAAGGATTAGATAAGAGTGCAGGTAAGACTTCAGCAAACTAAAGATCTAGTTAGTTTAGTTTACAGTTAACTAGTTATGAGGCACATTTAATACTAATTAAGTTGAGTAACTAGATGAAGAAATTTCTATATTAGTAAATAAGAAAACTTCAACAGCTTTACAAACTGGTCAATAATGCTGCGTCCATAAGCACTATTAGTCAGTCAAGAAAATAAAAAGTAGAACGGAACCATGCGAGATAGTTGGGGAAGTTACACATTAAGCTACGCAAATAAGGTATAACGTAAACAGGCACAAATATTTTTAAATTGAATGCATTCTGCGTACTAACCTGAAATGTAAATGTAGGAACTATGCACTGTGCCAGCATGCTGGGAACGATTTTCAGGCAATGCAGGGATATATTCCCATAAATCGGTTTTCACATTGTATCGCTCGCAATTGGACAGTGGCACATCTGGATGCCATGAGTCCTCTCCATCACTCAGTTCACTGGCACCACAGATCGCGTACAAGTAGTTGCCCACGGCATTTAATGAAAACCTGCAACGATCTTGTTGCATTGGTGCAATCGTGTTCCATTTGTTTTTCGTCGCACAATATCGGAATCCAAATGGATGGATGTACTCGCGCAAACACACATCATAGCAGCCGCCCACTATGTACAAATCATTTCCCAAAACAGTCGATCCAAAGTTGCATTGCTCAACGTGTGGTATAACGGTTAGACCAAACCATTTTTTTCTGCTGGGCAGGTAATACGTTATTTTGTTTGTAATGCCATTAGCACCAAATCCACCAACTTTAATTATGGCCTTTTCCATACCCCGAGAGTTTACAAGGATTTTATCCCTGGCAGTTAAGAAGGGCGTCGTGTTAGCTTCATCCGTCAAATATTTTCTCTCACTGGGGGTTAATCTGATCAGTGAATGGTACTGTTTGTGTTGGGCTTCGCTAGATTCGTTTATAATCCGCTCCAGATCCTCAGGTAGGATCTCTATAAAGCGGATTTGATCAAATAATTTACGTGCTACAGCTAAACTAACATCCTGCGTCGATACCCATTTCAAAACTATTTGCAGGACTTTTACTTCGCTGCAGTCAACTGGGTAGTCACAGCTCAGAATATATTCGAATTGTTCCCATGTTAGTCGGTTCAGTTCTTTCGTACGTGAGAATTCTTCAAGGCGGGAACATATGAACTTGTACGTCTTTTTCTTCAATGTCTCCAATGAGTATAGTTCTGCTATGGTGGCTATGTCTACACAGTTCTCCAAATCTATTTGAGTTTCCAAGTAGTTGGCACAAGCATTTACTATTGGCTCAACCTGTACGTAACTTGCTGCGGATAGTATGTCCTGAACATTTCCACGATTCAGTTCCAATTGGCACGTATACGCAAAGTTAATGAAAAGTTCTAGACCTTGGGCGGTAACTCCATTCAAGCGTATTTCACTTTGAGTGGCTTCCTTCATGGGTTCCGTAAACATTGCTTTGAAATATTCACTGCAGGCTGCTAACACTGAGCGATGCGCCTACAAAGAAAGATAATGTTATAAAAATATACTTTAAACGTGTTTATGTAATATTAATTGATTAGACTTTTAAGTTGGTATACATTTTCAGCATAATTGAATGATAAAGCATACATGGTACTTGTTTTTAATGTGTACCAATTGTTTCCCAGCTTTTTGTAATTTAGCAAATGCTAGAAAAATAGAGAGATTAAGAGAGAGATTAAAACCAAAATTAATACTAATTGAAAATTGTTAAAGATGTTAAGGCTCCTTACGATAGCACAGCCAGAGCAGAACTGTAATGTCATGAGAGAATTCGGCATCTCAAACAAATTAGCAGGACTGTGTAGGTTAACCATCATAAATAATAAAAATAGCTTGATTACTTTATAGGCCAACCAACATCTTCAATGGGCTCTGGGAAGGGGATAGTCTGGCCTGCCTCCTCTTCAGCTTGGCGTTGGAGAAAGCTATCCGAGACTCTAGTACGTCATCAAGAGGGACTATGGAAATCAAGTCCACCCAGATACTGCCTTGCGAAAATGGTACTGACATACGAAAATTGTATTGACTAAACTTGCTGTACTAGAATCCTTCATACAGACCAAATACTGGGATTACACATAAATAAAAGAAAGTCGAAGTAACTGATGGCATCGTCTGCTAAGGAAGCTCCTAGAGTTGATCAACCAATCAGGGTAATGGAGCATGAATTCGAAATGAGGCAGTCCTTGAAATACTTTAGGTAAAAATTAGCAGTTGATAACAATATATAAGAAGTAATACGCGGGTGTATGCTCAAATTCAACGAACCCGACTACGGTCTATCGAAGCTCTTTAACTCTTGAAATTTAGCCAGAAGTTCGAAAAAACTGGTATACAAGACCATGGCCTTGTTGTTAGTCATGTATGGACATCTATCCGAGACTTGGGTGCCAGTAAAACCCACTCGGACGTCTTAGTCGCGTTCGAGAGGGAAGTTTTATGGATAATTATTGGCCCCGTATGCGAGGAGGTATCATTGGGAAGACGCTATAAATATGCGCTGCACGCAATCTACCAATAACCACAAAGATGAAGCTAGAACTATTTCGGTGGGCTGGGCACCTAGCTCGTATGAGTGAAAAAGAGCATGCTCGGAAAACACTTTGGGGCAGATTTTATCGCAAACCACATGGCGCTGAAGGAATGGCTCTGGTCAAGGCACTCAGAGCATAGGGGACATCGGCACAAGATTTGGTACAGAGACTTGTTTGGAGAGGCCAGGAGCGAACCCCTGTTGTAGTGCCGATGATGTGCCGAATTCGGACCAACAAGGATGTAAATTATCAGTCAAAACACATATGCTGATCCAAATTTAAGGGTGATCCTAAACGAGAGGGCCCTCATATTGCTGCAATTTTCATCTTACGAGGCAGCATAGAACCGCTAAGGTTAATATCATACATCTGCTATTACACCATATCCTGCCTTTAATAATTAGACATATTCAATGTCTACATTATGTCTACGGTGACGAGTGAAGCTGTCCTATGGTGACTAGTAGTGAAATATGGCAATCAAAATAATATTTAATTTACCAAGTCCAACACTAACTACAACGGTATACGCAGAATCTGGAGGAACATATTGATATGGAAAAAGCGAAGCTTGCTTTCAAACTAGTGAAAAGCCAATTAAAGTCAGTGATCTCTCGGCAAACTGTAAGAGATTTAAAAAAATATTTGTATGAGCAATTATCAGAATTTAATTATACAACCTCCACGGACCGAACGCCGAATCAACAATCCACTACAGAAATTGTTTTAATTTTTTAATATGATGAATAGATAGAACAGTATACTGGATTTTAAGTGCCACTTAAAACATTTCATTATCGTGCCAAAGACAACACATGCAATATAATCGTTAAAATATGGTTCGAAGCCAGGTTTGGACGAGGGGCCGCGCACCGATGTTTGTATTCACTTAGCTCTGACTAGGTATCTGAGCTAATTAAGGGTAACAAGAGTCATGGAACTAACGACTCTAGACTCGTAAGTATATTCATGGTAACTTTGTGAATGAAGCTTTTTATCAGCTTCCACCTATAGACACTTTACTTTTACCTGAGCGTACAAACGGTGGCGTGCGAGTAAATAGCCGATTGCTTTTTTGAAATGATTTCTCTCACCTTTCTTCTTGGCCCTCTCTACTCGCCATTCCGCGGCGGTGCGTTTAATCTGAATAAATGGAGTGAAAAGTTTAAGACGCGGATATAAGCGCGAAACACACTCTGTAAGACAAAATAATCATGGCAACTTTTATATTTCAAGTGTCAAATGGTAGCATAGGTCACGGGGGCGTCATCCGGTGTTGGTTACCGAAGAAGCAATTGAAATCCCGAGAAATGCCTGCTGGAAACAACATCTACAGCTCTTCGACCTCCCCGAAGATGTGATTTTACAATTTCACATCGGGTGGCTGCCGGGAGCCTTCATGACATTTCAGATCATGAATGTTGCCAACGAAGGAGGGTGAGGGCGAGTTTCCCGCGCCTTAAATTGGGAACGTTAACCAGACTGGCCCTCGAAGTTGGGGGTTGGGCAATGAGCCAATAAACCGTTCCCGTAAAACTTGACTTATTCAGGAACCTGATACTTCGCCTCCGATACTTGGATTGGATCAACGGAAACGACCACGCAAACGAAATATGGACTACTCTATTGGAACCTGGAACGTGCGAACCATGTACAAACCGGGGGCCATCAAAGCCTTCCTGGAACAGGTCACTCACTACAAAATAAATATTCTCGCTGTCGCTGTAGGAAACGAAACTGTTTGGTGCCGAGATTATGGACATGAGATCGTACACAATCTTCAAAAGCGGGAAGTCATCAGGAAGTCACGAATTTGGAGTGGCCTTCATCGTGGACAAAAAAATGAAACCGCTAATAATCGACTTCAAGCCTGTCAACGAAAGATTGTGTGCGATCCGCATTCGTGCAAAGTTTTTTAACGTTTGGCTCATTAACATTCATGCCCCTACTGAAGATAAGGAGGAGGCAGTGAAAGATAATTTTTATAACCTTCTGGAAAGGCTATATGATTCTCTGCCATCAAATGATGTGAAAATCCTGCTGGGCGACTTCAACGCAAAGATTGGAAAGGAGGAAACACACCGCGGAACCACCGGCCAATTTAGTCTTCACGACCTGTGCAACGACAATGGACAACAACTGGTCGACTTTGCGAGTAGCAGAAATCTTGTCGTAAGCTCCACGTGTTTTCCGCATCGTGACATCCATAAAAGGACATGGGCATCCCCCGACGGCCACACCTTTAATCAGATTGATCATATTCTGATTCAGAAAAGGTGGGCCTCCAGTATTTTAGATGTGCGAACCTTCCGTGGAGCCAACTGCGACTCCGACCACTACTTAGTCAAGACTCGATATCGATGTCGAGTACCACTGTCGTATGAAGCCACAGCAAGTTCAAGACGCAAGTTTGATGTCGACAAGCTTCGAAACAAGACGATGGAAGCCGAGTATACATCTGCTCTGGAAATGGAACTAGCTTCCACGCCTAATACCACGACTATCAACGATGTTTGGACTACTATCAAAAGCGCAGTGAACGCAGCAGCCGAAAAAGTAGTGGGATATACAGCCGGGCAACGCAGAAATGAATGGTTCGACGAGGAATGTCAAGCCGCGTTGGATGAAAAGAATGCGGCCTACAAAATCCCCATTGAACGACCGAATAAAGCCAAGAAAGATAAATATGACGATCTTCGGAGAGTAGCTAATAGAATAATTAGACGTAAGAAACGAAAGCATTTTGACACTATGCTGAATAACATGAATGACAACTTTATGACTAACAACACTCGACAAGCGTACAAAGTAGTGCGACACTTAAAACAAGGCTTTAAACCACGAACTAGCCTATGTAGGGCTGCCGATGGAAGCATCATAAGTGGCTCAGAACAGGTCAAGGAAAGACGGGCGTCCTATTTCCAGCAATTACTGAACGGAAATGTCCTCGCACCCGACGAATCGCCATCATTAATTGCACACACCTTGACAGTCCTACACTAGATGAAGTCCGACAGGCCATGGACCGCTTGAAACCCAACAAAGCACCGTGCATCGATGGTATCCCCGCGGAGCTCCTGAAGACAGGCGGGATTTCCGTTTTAAGGGCAATCCATGGATTGGTGACAGGCATCTGGCAACAAGAAACGATGCTGGATGAGTGACGAAAAAGCGTTATATGTCCCATTCACAAGAAAGGAGATAAACTGCTATGCGAAAACTACAGGGGCATATCACTATTTTGTTCGTCGTACAAGCTCTTGACAAAAAATTTACAGTTAAGAATTTCCCATCACGCTGAGAAAATTCTTGGTGAATATCAAGGTGATTTCAGACGTGGAAGATCGACAACTGACCAAATATTTACGGTCAAACAAATTTTGGAAAAATGCTGGGAATTCAACATTGATGTCCATCAAATATTCGTCGACTTCAAACAAGCGTACGACAGTATCAACCGAACTGCATTATATAACATCATGCTGCAGTTCGGAATCCCAGCAAAGTTGCTACGACTGGTGAAAATGACCATGACCGACTCCACGTCACAAGTGCTGATTCAGAATAATATGACCAACTCGTTTTCGACGAATACAGGGCTAAAACAAGGGGATGGATTAGCTCCGGTACTCGTTAACTTAGCGCTTGAGTAAGTCATCAGAAAAATCCCCGTTGACACGAGAGGAATTCTATTATTTAAGTCGACGCAGCTAGTAGCTTACGCTGATGACATCAACATTATGTCACGTTCGTTCAAAAACGCCAAGGAAGTATTTGTAGCTCTAGACGAAACCGCCAAGGAAGTTGGTTTCAAATTAACGAACAAAAAACTAAAGTGATGACTCAATCAAGGAAAAGGACGCCAATAAGACCAAACATAACGATAGGGGACTATAACCTTGAAAACGTAGACAACTTCGTGTACCTAGGGACGAACCTCTCGAAGGATGCGAATGAGCTTGACGAAATCAAACGACGGATTCAATTAGCCAATAAGAAATTCTTTTCGATGCTTCCCACTTTGAAATCTCGATGCGTACACAGGAATACGAAGCTTCGCATCTATAAAACAATTATTAGACCTGTGCTATGCTACGGAAGCGAAACCTGGATGCTGACCCATGCATCTGAAAAAACCTTGAATACGTTTGAGAGAAGGGTATTGCGAAGGATCCTCGGTCCAATACGGGAAGAAGATGGATGGCGAATCCGATACAACAACGAGCTATATACCATATATTACGAGCCGGAAGTCTCTACCGTCATACGACTCCAAAAACTACAATGAGCTGGCCACATCGAACGAATGAGCGACAATCGAATCCCCAAACGATCTCCCAAGGGGCGAGCGAGCGGAGCCAGGGCAGTCGGTAAGCCACGCAAGCGCTGGGAGGATTCTATAGATGCTGAAACCAGGTCACTTTTAGGAGCACCGAACTGGAGGACGCGGTCACTGAACCGAGACGAATGGAGGCGAAGTATTAAGGAGGCTAAGGCTCGATTTGGGCTGTAGTGCCCCGATGATGAACTTTTATATTTCTCATGAAACGTGCACCACGTTCGAGGTAGAGTACAAAGTTTGTTTTTTTTAATGTGGTATTCCCAGTAGGCCTAATCCACATTTGTTTTTGTTTGCAAAATGCTTATTTTTTAATAAATTATTAAGAATTTGTTAATTATTTTCTTTTTGGTTTACAGTTAACAGGAGTTATTAAATTTCAATAATTATTCCTCTTCGGACTCCATTTCTATGTTTATGTTCTCCTCTTCATCATCTTCTTGTTCTTCTGTTGTCTCCTGTATTTTCATAGATTCAGTCAGGAAACAAGGTGGATCTAAATAATCAGTAGAGTCGTAATCATTGGTGCTATTCATTTCGGGTGATAAATTTAAGCACGCCTGATCATAACAATTGCAATTACATGAAATTGTATTTAGCTAAATTTCTGGAGCAGTTGGAAGCGGAGTTTCAATTGGCTCCAAAATGGTATCACTGAACTTCCATCCCTAATCTGCAGGAATGAGCATTCTGCCTAGCCATATTTGAACTTGCTAATAGATCCGATTTAAATGTTTCCGAGCAGCACTAGATGTTGGCGCAAGAATAGATAGTTGAACAGATTTTTTCAGCTCTGCAGATCTCATAAAAGATCTTATATAATTCTCCAGTATTTCGTTGGCTGTCAGAATCCAGAAAAGGAGAGACATATTCCCTCCTTATGGCGTTCCGGTTCCGACTATTCTCTCTGCTTTGGCCTCCAAAAAGGTGGCCTCAATCTGCCTATTTTTGAGCAAGTCCGATGCCCAGGTCGTCAGGGTTTTATTCACCCCATATCGAACCAAGCCATCGATGATACTCATAGCAGTGACATTATTGAAGGCCCCCTCAATGTCTAAGAAGGCTGCCGACAACTTTGTGAAATGCCGTTTTTACTGATTTGCGCGCTAGATACGCGTGTTGATCGACACAGATTCTCGCGACATCAATCGAGCTCTTGATGTGTAGATCAACATGCCTCTCTAGTGTTTTGAGCAGATACGATGTTAAGCTAATTGGTCTAAAGTCATTCACGTAATGATGATTCAACCTACCAGGTTTCGGAATGAACACAACCCTAGCTTTTTTCCATTGCTTCGGTACTACGCCGAGGCGGAGACATGCGGTAAAAATACACTGCAAGATAAGGATGATGGTCCTGTCAGCTTTTTGAAGCATGATGGGCGATATCTCATCAATCCCTGTAGCTTTGTAAGGTCGGAATGTTCCTATGGTCCACTCAATAATGACCTCATCTACCACTTCCTGTATGAGCTGCTCGGACGGCCGGTGGTTTACTCGAAAAATGTCCTCGCGCGGTGCCGTGTAAGCCGATTCCTGGAAGTGAGTTTTCAGTAGCTTGTCCAGACATTCTTTCGAGTCATCCATCCAATCTCCGTTATCCGTTCGCAAAAACGTAGGTACGCTGGGAGTTAGGCTTAGGACCTTCCTGATTCTAGCAGCCTCTGTACTCATCTTCTTTTTGAATGGCGACAGCTCTTGCTTGTATCGATCCCAGTCTTCAACGTTTCCGGACCGCCTTGCGTTGTTAAACACCTTTCGTGTGCGACGTCTAGCCTCTGTAAGTTGACCATTCTACCATAAGGTAGCGTTTTCCTTACGGGCTTTTCCGAGCACACGTCTTTGAAATCTGACACTAAGATTCCTGTTAATCGGTTTACCTGCTCGTTAAGTCGTCCTGGACTCGTAAGATTCTTGGCGTCTAGTGCTTTGAGGTGTCTATTTGTTTTCTTTGAGTAAATATCCTATTGTGCTGTTCTCGGGTTCCGTACTTTTTTGGGTGAGACAACAGCACTACCGATATTCCAGCATAACCACTGGTGGTCCGGAAATCGACGGCAGGTTAGAAACTTGCCAGCTATGGATACTTTCTATTATACTTGGAGTTGCCAGGGTAATATCAATTACCTCAGCCCTGTTCCTAGTAATAACTGTAGGTTTGTTACCTATGTTGAGAATGTTGAGGTTGGTTGACGTTAGAAATTCTAGTAAACACCTGCCTCTCTCGTTTATGTTGGTGCTTCCTCATTTTTCGTGGTGAGCAGTTGCGTCACAGCCAATGACAGCATCAGTTGTCAGGCCGCTTCTGCCAATCTTCTGTCCGGGTGTGATGGGATCCATGTCGTATGGCAGATAGCCCGAAAACAGGCACCGCTGCGTGCCGCTACCAGCGATCTTCTTCTCCCAACACACAGTGTTTGTATCCCCATCACAAAGCTGCGGTATCAAGATTGCATTCACCTCTTTTTTGGCGACCATACAAGTCCTTGTCTTGTTCCTACCTGTAAGCTGGAACACACTGAAACTCGCACCGAATCCACAAACCGCATTCTTATACAGAAGCGGTTTCTGTATTAGCGCGATGTCAGTGTGCCCCCGACTGAGGTGCCGAAGCAGATTGGCCATCGCCGCTCTACTGTGGTGCAGATTTGCTTGGACCACCCGCACTTCAGCTTCCCTTAGTCACCTTTTCCGCTTCAACCTTCATGGTGATCCTCTTCAGATCCTCTTCGACGTCCAAGGCCTCTAAAATTGCTGGCTTTTTCTTACGTTCTTCGTATATATTTACCAACATTTCCTCCTGTATTCATTTATTTGTCTACTCAGTATGCAATATTTTAGAATACGCGTGCCAAATCTGGTCTCCGCGCTTTCAGTATTTATCTGACGATATTGAATCTGTTCGCTGCTTTTGAAATTCAATATCCCCTATTGCCCCTACTTCTCTCGTCTTTCTATCGTATGTCCTCGTTGGAATCACGGAGATTGTTCCTCGATGAGTGTTTTCTTTTCAAACTTGGCCAATGCATTTTTTGGTCAGATCTTGGTTCCCAGATAACCAGACGCGAATCTAGTCGTCCAAGTCGTTCATCTGAGGTTTTCTCTGTTCCGTTTTCACGTACGGAAGTCTATATCGATTCGCCTTTGTTGTGTCTACCCAGAACGCACAATGCCCTTAAGCTTGGTCCTCTCCCGCATTCTTTTTCACAATTCAAGGATATATTGAGAATGTTACCTTGACTTGTTCTTGACCTTAGTTCTAATTTTAGTTTTCAAATTATTCAATTATTCTTGTTATTTCTTTTTCATTTTTGTTTAATTTTTTTTTTTTGCTTTCTTGTCGCTGTAATTGGAGTTATATCTGTAGCGCAAGGGATAAATAAATAAATAACCCTCTGTTGGCCTGTACTTGATCCACGGACTCCCGATCAATTCCTAGCATAAGAACCAACTTTGCTGCACCAGTTAGATCGGGCTTCACCGATTGGTTGCTCAGTTTGACAGCCTGGAATAATCTCCAGCTTGAAACTTTTAGATCAGGGTTCTGTCTCTTCAACAAAGACATAAGCATTTGAGTGGGGCACCGCAACCTTAGCTGTTATTAACCTGGGCACGGATGTCTCCTCCACCACGTCTAAACCTGGATGGTCTTCGCAAATTTTCAGGACGGTAGAACGAAGCCACTCCGCCGTGCTCTTACAGTTCTGCTATGTGTAGGGATTCCAATCTCGAACCATTTTTTCAATCCCGGGATTACGGGATTAAAAAATCTCAAATCCCGGGATTCGAGATTCAAAATATAACACAACAAAATAAGTCAAGTTTCTAATTATATTATGATTATATATTATATTATAGATTATATTATGTGCCATCATTTCAAAACTACAACAATAAGTAAGCTCAAAACTGTATAAAAAATATGTTACTGAATAATTACTAATTTATTTAATTGATGCAAATAAAAACAATAATTTTAATTATCCAAGACGTTGACAGTACGAAGACAGATATTTAAAATTACAACTATTACAAATTACAACAACAAATCACGACAAAAAATCACAACAATAGATCACAACTCTTAACATATAAAAAACTCAACACCTAAAAATTCTGCCAAAGTTCATTGGTTTTTTCGGAAGTAACATTGAAACAAAAGCAAAGTATCCAAAGTATCGTCTCCAAGCCTACTTCTAAATTTATTCCCGATGTTGGACGCCGCGGAAACGGTCGAGAAATATTTGTAAGCCTGCTCCAAACTATGCGAGTGCTACCACTTTAGAATGGGTTCATTTCTTTTGCAATGGTTTCAATTAGATTAGTTTCTTGCGGCATTTCATGATTGATTAATTTCACACTTTTGCAGCTCTTCTTGTAGCATCAATTGACGACTACCTTGTTCTGATTCAATATGGGTATCTACCGGGTTCTTTTCATTTTTTTTGGCTACCAAGCAAAGGGTTCAGCATCTAGATCATTGAAGTATATTTGTTTAAATATTTGCGTTGCTTGGTTTCCAAAATAGAGATTCTATTTCACTTGGTAAATTTTTGCTGGCACAATGTAGATTCTGGGGATGGCTGAGCATACCAGATAGCTCAGTACATGGACGCTCTTTTATTCGGTCCAATATTGCAATTTTGCAAGAATGGACTGTTTTTTTCCTAGCAGCCTAAATAAAAATCTTGATGAAGTATTAGCAGTGCATAAATTTGCATCTCTGCGACTTAAGGCCTCCACAGTTAATTTTACAAGGAGTAAAACTTCAATAATTTTCTGAATCGAATCAAACTCAGTTCCTTTTAATCGCTCTGGATATTGCAGGCCTATTAATGTATACTATTTTTCAAAATGGAAAACCGTTCGAGCATTGTCAAGAGACTATTTCATCTTGTTTTACAATCCAGTAAATGAGACAGTCAAATGCCTTGCTCGGATTTGACATAGTTTTGAAGATCGTTATTATTTGTCGTTGGAGCCTTTTTAAAATATAAAACTACCTTACGAACTTTCTTTATATATGCGCGGATGTCCTTCGCCAGATCTAGCGTGTCTTGCAGGCGACCGGGTTCAACGTAGTAAGCTGATTCAGGAGCGTCCAAATCTTCGTGGTCGTCGTCCAGACTATCAGCTGCTTCATAAACTCTTTAATCTGGAATGGACTTCTTATTATAGAGAACATCGCAAACTGCCAAGTGGATGCTATGCGCTAAATAAATATGTTGCTCTGTATCAACTAGTCGCATTTCATTTGACCCATCAGTTATGATGGTAACAATGTATTTTAATAAAGAGCATCAAACTCAGCACAACGCTCTATTAATATATCTAGGTAGTTTGCAGCTGT
Source organism: Nemotelus pantherinus (assembly GCA_963978885.1). Classification (NCBI taxonomy): domain Eukaryota; kingdom Metazoa; phylum Arthropoda; class Insecta; order Diptera; family Stratiomyidae; genus Nemotelus; species Nemotelus pantherinus. Next base: position 73,378,728 of record OZ022265.1, on the reverse strand, counting down.
TATTGATATCCTTACTCGCACCAAGCTCCAGTAAGAATTCACTAAGTAGATAATATTTGTGTAGCGCCTATTTGTAGTCGAGGTCCACTCACCAAACGTCAAACTGAACCGTTCACCTGAGATACTAGCCTGTCTTATCTCATTTTTTATTATTTTTTGTATCCTGCTTGCATAGCCCAGAACCTTTTTTTTTTGTTATTGAGGATTTTGGTAAATCTGTGTATGCATTCGCTAGTATTAATTTCCTCAAATCATTCGAAGTAACAAATGCACTAAATGCGAAACAGTCCATATTTATTTATTTACAAACCCCTTTTTATTCTCTTGTTAACTGTTACATCAGTTTGTTTTGCTCTATTCTTTACGCATTTTGATGTGAACCTGCATGCTAATTGCTTTCTCATATATATGGATTCTATTTGCTCTTTTCGAGTCTTGCCGTAATTTGATTGCCGATTATACTTGACTCCCGGCCCCGGAATCCAAGCCAATTTCTGATCCCGAAAATCCCGGGATTAATAAACATCAATCCCGGGATTTTCGGGACCAGAAATTGGCCGGGATCCCGGGATTGGATTCCCTAGCTATGTGGCTTAGCTACCGCTTCCTTCCCGATGACCTGCGAGCCCTTCAGCTTGCCGCCTCTGTTGTTGGTCACAGCTCTGCTAGAAGCCGACTCCACCGCCGCTTCCGTTGAACTGGCCAACGGTTCGTTAGACCTGCCGCCAGACTGTTGGGTAGCTGCTGTGCTGAGGGGTACCGCTACTTCAATCTGACTCACCGCAGATCCCGGAGCGGGTTCTCCATCCAGCTTCAAGACCCGCAATCTCTAGATCGCCTGACCCTGTGCTGTTTCGCCTCGCGTCGTTGCTGATCGCATCACTTTTGAACTCCTTTGAAAGGGGTCCTGCTCTATTGACTTCCCTCCAGTATTACTGGCGGGAAGTTTGATTTGATTTTTGTTGTCTTCTTTTTTAGTTGTCGTCTTTCAGGTTTGGCTTTCGCGTTCTCGGACCACAACAGAGGTAATTGCCAGCATTCTCCTCGAGCTACACCCCGCCCCGTAGGAACAACGTATTGTTCCGATCGTCCTTCTTCCTCTTGACATCGCGAGGCCGACTCCCCCACGATCTTCCGAGGGTTCCGTAGGCTTAGACAGTACGCTGAACCTGCGAACCTTGATGCCGAGGCAGCCAAAGTATCTCCGCTAGTCGAACAGTTTGCTACTCTGTAGACCGCGGTTCGCCAGGTTCCAGAGCCGGGCAAAGTGAAGTTTTGGATCCAGAACTCCGCAGGTGAACTTTCACCTCAGTCACCAGAACAGGCGCATCCCCTGGCCTCCGTGTCTCCCCCGCGGAGAGAAACAAGGGTGCCACTCTGCCGGTTACGGGCGAGGCCTCCGCTTACACAGCCCACACAACTGGTGGCTGTACGGGCGTGCAGCGTGCGTAACACTAACTTAAAAAAAACCGTAATAAAAACGCGGTATTTCATTACTTTTTAACTCTTAAGGCTCGTATCCACCAGAGCTCGCGCATTGCTCGCGCTCAGATTTGACGTCATCGATGCTTGCACACGAGCTGAACGCGCTCTACATCTGCAACGTCCACATCAAGTACGCAAACAGAAAAGTAGCTTTCGTGCTAGCGCTTTTAGTGTGGACATTTACCATGCGCGCGTTCTGTACGCGCACTGCTTTTTTGCTTTCCGATCAGAATTTTTACAACAGTACATCCAAAAAAAACTTTCGTGAATGTGCAAAATGGATTTTGATGAAGACAAAGTTCTTATTCGTGCAGAATCCTACATAATATTGTCTAAATTTTCAAAAAATAAAAATATCCACGATGAAAGCCTCGCTTCTACATCCTCTTTATTTCTACCCCATCACTTCGCATAATTTTTCCGATTTTCCCAAAAAAAAATCTTTTTTTTTTCGTTTAGAAGCAATATTAAGAAATGAAGTGCCATTCCATTGAAATGTTGTTATATCTTTTCATCAATACTGCTTTACAAAAGCATAATCAACTAAAACGAACCTACTGGAATTTTAAAACGTTAATATTTAATTTTTAGAAGCAGGCTTGCAGGTGGACTATTTATAACGACTTCATGAAAGCTTTTGATAAGGTAGATTTTTTTTTGTCTTACTGTAGAAATTATCCTCTTACAATTTCCACCAGCGATGTGTTAACTGGATTGCCTCTTACTGGTTTCATACATTCAAATCGTATTTTTTCGCGGTACGCTACCATGGGAATTCACCATGATGTGTTTCCTAGGAGAACTACCTGAGACTGGTTCTGTTTGTTTTCCATATTAAAGATTTGCCGTTGGTGATGAAAAACTCATCTATATTATTGTATGCAAATGATGCCGAAACCTTCAAAAACGTAAACAATTTACCAACTTGTCTTGATCTTCAATCTGACCTATATAATCTCTTAAACTGATGCAACAAACCGCTGAATCAACATTGACTAGCGTTCGGCCATATCGGTCACGCGAACAGCAGCTTCACTAAAATCTGAATACTCTTTGCGAAGTACAGCCTTAGCACATCCAGATTAAAAGAAGTACTCGATTTAGTAGTTCTGAATAGCTCATAATCATTTCAAAGCTCATTGGGTTGTTCAGAAAGTAAGTTTAACGATATCAGCACTGCTCTTGGTGAGATGGTAGAACTATGAAATTTTAGGGACGTGACGAGAGAACTATTCTGATCAGTTTCGTGGGTTAATTGTGTAGTGTTTTAAAACATTTTAGCATGCAATTTCCGATGAACTTTCCTTCCAGAATATTTGCAGAATCAGAGTCTCAGGTTATAAAATAAAATGGGTGGCATGACATTAATTAGAATCGATTCAGTAGCTTTGATTCATTCTCCGTAACAGGATTTAGATAGGTATATTTTCCAAGCTACTATTTACCTATAAACTCCCTGGTTTCTAAATTGATGGAGAAGTTACGACCAGTTTGATATGAAACAATTGATATTCAGGCCACTGGCCGCTGCAGATTTAGCCGAAATTCTAATTCAGGTCACTAGCCGCTTTTAGAAAGGTTTTTATTCAAATAAAACAAAATAAATGTTTTCTAAAAAAAATAGCTAAAAAGACCCATCAGCTTTCAAATTATGCACACTGGGAAACTTTTGTGCAGACACAATTCTAGATTTTTTTGCAATAACCAGATAATCAATGTCCATAAATTTACTTTCGCGTAATCTAAATTCTGATTTATTTTATAATCTGCGGGTTTTACGCTCAGCGATAAGTGGCAATAGACTTGTGAGTAATACGAAAGCCAGTTTGATTTCTTGTGGTATCTTATTGTCTTCGTTTCGCAATTCAGTACGAGGTCACTCGACCATTTATCAACTAACTTCAAATAAATATCGTCACCTGTGGTTTGTGGGTAGATAGCAGATAGTATTACCTCGACATTTAGCAAATGGCCAAAAGAGAAACACAAAGCCGAAATCGACATCTGGATACGAGATGGTCTAGCTTGGTCCAGCATAGAAACAATCTCGAGGTTACGCGTATGCAAGGTACTTACCTTAAACGATTCGCCCTGTGCCACCAGAGTTATATCCACCAGCTTCTCCTCACGCCGCAACGCATCGAGGCCAGCTAATAAAACTCTAGAGTGCGCCAACGACTCGAAGTGTGTATTTGTATTTTGCAAAGTGATCGTCCACTCAAGGCTGTTGCCCGTCATCACGTCTGGTGTCTTGGCGGTTTTCAGTTGCTATAAATAAAATGTTCTGCGAACTGGTATTCGCCGTTCCCGAGAACAGCTATTTGTCACAACTCATAAACCGATTTTTTACACTGCCTGGTTATTCGGAAATAATATTGGCACAATGTGCTTCTTTGCTACTAGATTCAGCTCTACTTTCTATTTGTTTGACTTTACTGATTGGTGTGTCAATTATCACCCCACTTCACGTGCTCGAATATCAACGAGCTCCATAAACTCACTGTATCGAATTAGAATTTTCAGGTGCTCTATTCCTTATGTTTTAAATGGCGACCGGATCACAAATTGCACAAGAACCACACAAATTACCGAATAAAACTCTTTATTTCACCCGTGGCAATATACAGAAAAGAAATAAATCACAGCTACTTTGCGCTCACCTAGGTGAACTGTCAGGTTCGGATTCAGGTGACGTTGAGAAGACTAGTTTCCGCCAGGTGAATTTGGACAGCGGGAAAGAACGAGAGCGGAAAAACAAGCAAGTAGGAGAATTTGAAAGAGTGACTCCCCTTCTCCTCTGCAATGATTACAAAAGTAAACAAACTGCACTACCGACTAAACTATGTTCCATACAGGTTCCATATTCGTAGCGTGCGTTCGCACTGCGCGAAACTGTTTCTCGAAACAGCGTTCAGACGATGTTTCACGAAACTGTTTGCTCAGCCATTGCGCGCAACGTAGGTGTGAAACAGACGAGCCATTAGTGTGGGTGAAACAAATACGCCCATCACTTTTGTTAGTAGTACCTCCAAGTATTGCTCCCACATTTGCTGTAATGATATTTATATATTGAAAAATAAAGGAAAAAAGAAAAAAAAAGGAAGTCCAATAACGAATATCTTTTCTACATATTGATCACCCAGATGCAATTTTCCTAATTTGTTTCGCATGAAACAAATATGCCCGTTCACACTACGCGAAACAATTGCACCGTCCCTTTGATGCGCGCACAAAAACCGACAACGACGCGATCACGTTCACATGACCCGAAAAAGGTGCGGGAAGTAGTTTCGAGCAGTGTGAACACACGCAATGCCTCCTAGAAGTACGGGCCGTAATGCAGAATGATGACGTCAGAGCAGTAGCCCAAAATGTCGCGAAAAACACACATAGTCTTATGGGACGTCCGCGGGAAAATGTCAATTGTACGGGTTGTGTTGAAGTGAGTAAAGGCTGGTACTGAGTTCGAGTTCACGTGAAATTTTGACATTTCCCCATTATCAGACCATTCTTTCGAGCGAAAATTTTGACAACAGAGAAAAGCAGAGATACTGCTCATTGTTGACGGATAAAATGTCAAGAATTTCAATTTTCGATCGATTTTCTTATTGGAAAGTCATTTGCACTACTCAATTTTCAAATTCAAACACTAAATGTCACTTTTTCGCTCGAAAGAATGAACTGCACAAACTAAATTGGCGTGAAATGATTGACAACATGTTTCAGTGCCATCTACGTTTTCAACGCGAAAGCAACTTCAAAGCAACTTTTCATGCTAAGAACACAGTACCAAACTTGCTTATTTTCAAGCTAAATTTTCACCGAAACAGATTTCACGTGAAATTTTGTATGAAAATTTCACGTGAAATCGAACTCAGTACTATGCTTTAATGGGGAAATGTCAAAATTTCACGTGAACTCGAACTCAGTACCAGCCTTTAGCTAAAAAACCGCAAGTGAAATCTCGGTGTGTGTCGGCACTGCCTGGTGGAAATGTCAAATTCCCTACCGCCATGACGTCACAGCGAGAACGATTACGTAGCCTGACGGCCCGTACTTCTTGGAGGCATTGACGCACGCATTAGGTTTCTTCGCGCAATGCCTTCTAGATGTACGGGCCGTAATGCAGAATGATGACGTCAGAGCATCGGGACAAATGTCGCGAAAAACACACGTAGTCTTATGGGACGTCTGCGGGAAAATGTTAATTGTACGGGTTGTGTTAAAGTGAGTGAATTGAAAACAAAGTGGTATACGCGGAACAGTGCTAGTGAACAGCTAAAACACAAATTAATGCGGTGCGTGCGGTATAGTTGAAAAAATTCGCTACGAAATGTTTATGGGTTGTTGTTAGGTTATGTGATGCTTCGTGTCGATTTGCTTTCGCGGTACAATTAATTGGTACAAAATGCAACTTATGACTAAATATTAGTATTATAACGCGTCCACGCACAAAAAACTAACATTTTATTCATATTTGAACCAAAAAACTGCAAGTGAAATCTCCGTGTACATCGGCACTGCCTCGTGGAAATGTCAAAACTCCCCGAATAACTGACGTCATAGCTAAAACAATTACGTACTTCTAGGAGGCATTGATTTAACACACTGGTACTACTCACACTTCATTCAGTTAGCGAACGACGAACAAGCGATATACCAATAGAAGCTTAAATTGAGGACTTAGTCCCTTGATTACTCTTTTGGTCATTGCGTATGACATGCACACAGTTTGTGCTCATTCGTTTTTTTCATTCGTTTCCTCTCTTGTCTGGGGCTAGTTCAACTTAGCCCGGCCCACATTGCATGTGGAGCAGAATATCGAAAAAGAATATGAAAAGAGCATCGCGCGCATATTGCACAAGCGAAGTAAGTTCTCTTGAGTTGAATAATACATACAAATTTGTGAATGAAAAGGAAATACAAATTTCGAAAGAGACGAGACATGAATGGATTTTAAAAATAGTTCGTGAGCGAAGTATTTTGATAATTTGTTTCGCTAAAATGAAATTTTATAGTTTGTAATAATTGAAATAGAGATTGGTTTCTTTACATTTTGGAATGAAAAAGGATGATGGGGCTAAGCCCCACTAGCCTCATACGTAGAGCCGCCACTGCTTCGTTAAGTTTCGTTCATTTCGGGCCACTTATGCGGCCTACGATTGGAACCGTACATAGCCCTAATCAAAAATGAGCCTGCGAACGCTGCGAACATAACCGTCTGTCAAAATCGACCGGTTTTAGAGCAAAATAGGCACTTTTTAACATACGCAAACAAGAGTGAACATTAGTGCCCATACAGCGCATGAGCGAACGTATGTCAAGTCGTATCTCATCATCACTTTACGTACGGACAGCTCATAGAAAAAATTGAACAAAAGGTTACTTAATGAGCATGCCACTTTTCTGGCTGTTCGGAAAGTTATGTTTGGGTGCAACATATGCTTTGCGTGGCTTAACTCGGCGCATATGCGCACGTACGGATGCAGACTCATCACTGGTTGGACCTATTAACAGGAGTTGAGTTGACTTGTGTAAATCTGCACTGTCAGGCGAGTTTGTAGGTTATGTTGGGTTATGGTATTGAATCCAGAAGTTGAGTCTGAGTCGGTGTGTGTCCGTGAGTAAGGATTCTAAAATTTCGGTACACAACTCGTCGTAATTAAAAAACTCGCCATAACCAAACAATTCGTGTGAAATTCATCTTGTTTCCGCAATGCGTTTAACTAATAAACTATACGCTCAACATCTTGGCTGGTGGTTTAAGCAGCAATGGAAACGTCAGGGACAGAGGGTTCCAATCGACACCGGTGCTCAAGCGCATCTAGAAAAGTTAGGAATAAAGGTAATAGATGCGGTGGAACTCGTTAAACAATGGAAAATTGAGAGGTAATTTACATTCATATAACCGGCATTAGTATCGTCGTTTTGCTTCTTCTGACAGCGAACGCATCGAGCACCCGGAACTTGAGCCGCCTGTAGTAGAAGTTAAAGAAAAAGAACCAGCATATGTTCTTAGCGATGAAAATGTGTTGCTAGAAGGTGCTAAGCAGGCGCAAGTGCTTTTAAAAACCATAGAAGTAGATGGGTTTCCGGCGAATTTCGAAGAAAAATTGGGCAAGATAAAGCTTGCTACAAATACTGACAGGAACGTTCAAAATGCAGTTCTTTCTTCCCATCTTTTCGATAGTGTGCAAAAGAAAACTGCAATAGTGAAAATTCCGGAAAGACCAGCATTTGTCACACCACGGAATTACGGAATACCTGATGATCGTAAGAAGTGAGTATAAAATAGTTGCTAAGAGAGCACTTAACAATTTAGTTGGCTGCTGGTATGAAAATGGATACTATTTGTATATATCGTCGCTGTTAAATCAAACCGGCATATCTGCAAAAATTGAGTTTTTGAGTTTTTGGTATCAAAAAATTCTTCTTTTCCCCGTCTATTTTTATGTCGCCCCGGCATGTCGTATAGTTGAATACAAATCCGTCTAATGGTGCTGTGCCGGTATGCATTTACGAGGAAACAGCCCACACGCGAAAACTTTAAAGGGCTCTGGTGAAAAATATGCATATTGCAGATATGCCGGTTTGATTTTACAGCGACGATATATTCTAGGCTCTACTCGTAGAAGGGTATATTATTACAATGAAATAATCGTCTTAGCATTGACCTTTCGTCGTCTCCTCTCAGACCTTGTCTTTCTGCAGATGTGTAGCGGTTTTATAATGAGATGAGATTTGTCAGAGCATCTCAACTGAACCGAAGTTCAGGGTAGCGCCTGCCAAGTGATTTGATGGCCGAACCATCAATAGGGCAAAAAAAATTGATGGCCCCTGGAGAAGGGTGTCCTAGAAACGGCTGTGGGGGCACCTATTTTTACCCAATCCCGATGGATGCTGCAGCTTTATGCGGCTGGGGTTGGTCAAGAAAATGCAGGCCTGATCTGTTCTAAAAAAAAATGGAGGTCGCTATTTGTGTTTCATTCGTCATATACACACAGTAGCCGCAATATACAAAAAAGGGAAGTAGGCTTTTCCCCGTAAAGTGCCAGGAATATCTATCAGATATAGGCTGACGAACAGACCCAGCCAAGCATGGCAAAGCGCGCAGCTAGTGAAAAGGGGAACTTCAAACAAAATAAGTAATCCTACATTGGGGAATAATTGCTTCCATCCAACAGGCGATAGACCAGAGGCAAGCAGCCTTAAGCCCCTTATTGTTTTGGACCACTAACCTCTTATGGTGTTTGGGGTCACGCCACCTACTGACTCTAATGCAAAAAAAGTGGCCACATCACCTCGTAACTTTTCACCTATCATTTGCATATCACCATCCTCGGCACTATAACCGGGGTCCGTTCCTGGGTAGAATTCTGGAACTCGGTCCGAGTGGTCGTTTTCGAGTTCTGTCGAACTCGTCTCGAAAACGATTTGCGATTACGAAACTCGATCGAGTCACAAATGATGAAGTACTAGACGATTCTTGTACAATACTGAACGAATGATTCCAAATCTGACATATCTGGGATTACGGAAGGGGTAAGGGTTTCAGCGTGAGAATAACACTTTTTTTAACGATTTTTTTTAGAAATATGGATTGAGCAAATTTATTTAATTATCATTTCATATCGTTTTTATTATCATTTCAATAACATTGTGTAATTTTTTATGCGAAAATATCAACAAACAAACCGGTGACAAACGTTTATCAAGAACGTCTTTGGAAAAAGACGATTTGCGGTGTTCATTGTATATCAGCTGAAAATTATCGGAAATCAAAGAACATTAAAATTTAGTCAAAGAATTATCAAATCCTCCCCCAACGATCTCTTATCTCTATTTTTCATTTTTAAATTTTTGGTGGTCATTCGAAGGGAAAATTGCTATTTTTCACGCAAAATTTGGCCTTTTTCTAGGTGGAAAACCCCCTTAATGTAAAAAAAAAATTATAAAACTTATAGTTGGAGAGAAGTATTTTACATGTAGAACGTTTGTGCCAAGTTTCCAATGAACCCGTAATGTGGTTTTTAAATGGCAGTGAACACGAACTTTTAAAAAGTGGTATTGAGAAAATGACTACTAAACTCCGAGCTGTGCGAGCTACAATGATAGAGGAGATGGGACTTAGTATTCAATAACTTCGAAAGTTTTGCTCTGATTGACTTCCAATTTTGGGACTATATTCTTTAAATGTTTAACCCTTACCCCCCGTTTAATTCGAGAGTCACGTGCTAGTAAACGTTTTGGATTTTAAATCCATGCTACGGAGGTTCAAATCATGACTTATTAACGTGGAGAATGAGTAAAGAAAAATTTTTTCCCGGGACAGATTCGACATTGATGAGGAATTCGTGGCTTTTATGGAAATTATAAAGTGTAATGAACTGTTTGAATTGTTATTCCTCTTAATAAAATTTTAAGTAAATAAAAAAATAAAAACAGTTATAAAAAACATAACTTTTTTCAAATTCAGTCATTTCAGCCGATTTGCGTCAATTTCACCCCTGATAAAATTATGCTCAAGCCTTGAAGATTCGAGCGTTTGATGTACATATAATGTACATCAAACGCTTATATAATGTACATCAAACGCAAATACTTAATAGCTGTATATCTTAGAAATATGTATACTAACATTGTAAACAAGCAACCTCTTCAAAAAAAAAGAAGTTACCAAAGAAAACCTTTTGAATTGATCAACTCGAACACTAAATATCAAACGACTAAAAATTATTTGTTTCGAGTTGTGAAGTTCGAATTCCGTTTCCTACTCGAAACTAGTACATTTTTCATCTTCGAGTGCAGTTCAGCTCGTAACGAGTTTGGTAATCGCGAATTCGTTTCTTACTCGAAAATGTCACTCGATTCGGGTTTCATAATTCCACCCGGTCTCCTTCAACAAATTTTACTATCGCTCCCGATAGCGAGCCGATGTCTTCCAATTAGGCACCCCTAAGCACCGATCTGCCGTAAAATCTACCGAAAAGGGTTTCACAAGCAGGTTCTTCTCCGCTTATATGAGCTAGGTGCCCTGCCAACCGGAGTCTACTGAGCTTTACCTTTGTAATTATTTAGGGGAATTTACACATGCGTCCATGGTTTTTAGAATGCGGGAGTGAAGTGGAAGAGAACGGGTACGTTTATGTGTACTTTCTTTTCACTCTCGCCTTCTAATGGATCGCATGCACTCATGTGTAAAATCCCTTTATCAGCTTCTAAGTAGATAGCGTACAACTCATGGTTGTGGCGTCTCCGGAATCGCCCTTCTTCACATATGGGGCCAACGATTCTCCGCATGACTTTCCTCTCGAACGCAGCTAAGAGGTCAGAGTGCCTTTTGCAGAGCAACCAAGTCTCGGATCCATACGTGAATACTGGCAAGACATGGTCTTGTACAGCAGAGGCTTTGATGTTCGGATTATTTGCATATCATTGAACGATATTCCCGTGTCGGTTTTGCACGGAACACTACTCGGAAGTTCTTGGTTACACAATGATGCGACAATATATTAAATCTACCTGATTTACCATACATTTGTCTTGGCTTTTGGCATTCTATTGTGAATTTTCTTGTGGCTGAATCCCACCCATGGCAGGGAACGTATGTTTTAATGAACTGTCATTCGAATTTTGTCCTAAAAGCGTGAACATTTGACACGAAAGGAGAAAGTGAACAAAGGAAAAAGAAAAAAATTGATGCATGTTCGTTTAACCCCTTAACATTTTAACAAAAATTCATCGTCCTTATAAATTTGAATATATCCCGCTCAAACTCTAAATCACTTGGGCCAGTGCGAACGGCTCACCTATTTTCGTTGTCAACTCGAAATCGATCTGGAGTAGGAGTATAATGCGAACGTACTGTAAGTGGTAAACTTAACTTTTATATTAAAAGACGTAGGCGATGTTATTCATTCAGCTCTCTCCTGACAGTCATTGAACACAGCAATTGCCATGCTAGAAGATCCCATTTCCAGAGACAATATTGTGAAAATGATAAGGGAACTCTTACTCCAAAACAATGAGCTGAAGTTCAAGATGACATGGGTTGGTTCCTGGTCATTAAAAAATCACACTAATCTGCAAAGGTTACCCCATAACTATTACTTTGAGTATTAGTAAGGTATCAGCACTAATTTTAGATGATGCAAAAAGAGTATGGTACTCTGAATTAGATGTCTTCACAATTATCCGTGAATAGACACAGATCTGGCGTTAAAAAAAAAATGCCTGGTTCAACTCAATTAAAATGAAACGTAAGAGCATTAAATGTAGAGATGGGTTTATACTAATATTTCGTGATATTGCTTAATACGAATATATTAGTTACACGATATTATAATATCTTAACTAATATTAATATATTACTAATATTTGGTTTTCATAATTTCTCGTTGTACGGTATTATGTGTGTATTTTGATTTCATGGCCATAAATGAAAGAGTTATTTGAGTTTTTCAACGAGTTCAACTAGAATCGGTACCAAAAAGATATTATGCATCTGCCACCCCTTCAATTGTAATAGTAATAATTCGAATAGTGAAAGTTTTCCATTACTCAAAAACATCAATTTCTATTCGCTTACTTCTACACTTTCGTTTCGTTCCCACTAGTAACGCAGCCCATGCACTTCAATATGCTCATCACATTGGAACATTCACTTCACCTATAGTGTAGCTAAACAAGTTGAATACCAAAATATCTATTCCGTGAGCTATTTCATACTACAAATTGTCCGCTCTTAATTGTTTTAACATATGAGAAGAACGATCAATTTTCTTCTATTATCATTTTAAATTCCAAACAAATGCATCCCACTGTGAAAATGCCTATTTATTATCACCTTAATATATCTCCACCAACTAATATTCAACAAACATATTCAAATTTTTAGTTCAAGAAAAATCGCGAATGCAAAAACGGCTCTCCCTTAGGCTCGTTTCACACATATGAGGTTCCATTCGATTCGGTTCGTTTTCGGTCGCTGCCGACAAGTGTGAAACGATAATTTGGTTTCTATTCGGTGCGTAATAGAAACCGTATAGAACCGAATACTTCCTGAGCACGAATAGGTTTCATCAGGTTTCTATTAGGTGTGAATTCGTGTCCAGGGAACAGAAAACAATCAAGGCGTTCACACATGCACGGTTTAGTTTCGGTTTCAACCTGATTGGATCATTTGAATTTTTTTAATTTAAAAATTTTCAGTTTGGATCTCTTAATTTGAAATATTTAGACGTTTTATCCAGTTAGTTTAGTCAGTTTTAGTTAGTTATATTTTTACCTCCATTTTTTTGAAATTATCAGTCGCAGTTTTTCTGATAAAATGAGCGATTTATAAGATGTTGATGTGGATTGGCTGATTTGTTCTGTGCAATCTAAAGTAGCGCTGTATGAAGATAAATTTAAAACGCAAGAGGCATGGAAAAACGATTGTGTGGAAATTTTCGAAGACTTTTATGAATTTTACGCAAAGTTGAGGACGAAAACACAAAACCTAATATGAACCGTGTAAGAACCGTGTAAGAATCGTGTATGTGTGAAGGGATTTCGTTCGGTTCGGTTTGGTTTGTTTTCGGTTACAACCGAAAACGAACCGAACCGAATAGAACCTCATATGTGTGAAACAAGCCTAAATAGTTAATGAATATAATCGTTAACATCACTAAAATGATATATTCAGTAACACCAAACAATAGTTCGAATATTTTTCCTGCTCAGAATTCATTATTTGCCTTTTTCATCCATTGCATCTTAAATCTCGTCATTTAAATTTGCATGAATATACATAATTGCATGGATGTACCTCATTCGCACCCTCTTAGCGACCCTAATTATCTTCTTGTTTTATCAGTCAAGCGCTTTTTAGAAATGAGTCCATGCGTCCACGCGTCCATGAGATCTAGCGTGTTTTCCTTACACGAGTCAATTCGATTTTGTTTATATAGGCGGCTCTAAAGCGAACGAGGTGGAGTATGTTGATTCATGTACAATAGATTTTATAATGATTTCTTTGGCTCAGTGGCATGTGTGGATGATTCGTTGATGATCATTTAAGTATATGTTTTGTGGATGATTATTTTATTATATGATGATGTGGATAATATTTTTTTTTGCATCCTTACGTGCATGACAATTACGAAAAAATTTGAATGCATATGAATATCTAGACACAAACATGTATATGTAGATATATATAGTCGTACGGATAAATATATACAATTTTCTGTTACCAATATATTTGTAGGGAACAAAAAAAACATCATTATTAGCGTGTAAAATCCATCCACTTATCGCCTTAGCCCCGCCTTCCAAAAACTGGATTTGAGTTGACTTGACTCGTGAAATTTAAAAACGCATGGACGCATGTCTAAAAAGGGCTTCAAAGGTTAGCACCCCACACACTGTCAGTTAACCTTGAGGCCGTTGTCTTATAGCATCTACAGACGACGAACATGTTCGTCAACTTGGCGAGCGAACACGTGCAATTGTTTTTGTACGCAGGTAAGCACTTACCCTTATCTCAGGTTCGTAAATATGTGCGCGAACTTTGAAATTCAGTGCAAACTGATGCGCAATGTACTAATGTTCGGCATTTGGTGCGAACGTCTGTATCGAAGTTTTAAAACATGTTTTCGCACCAAGTTGACGAACATGTTCGTCGTCTATAGAGGCTATTCTACGATTATCGTAGGGCTAACATCTCACACCACCAGACATTTACCTACCGACTGCCTGCAGGCCGATGTAGTAACCGCAGTTGTGTGCCTGAAGACGCTACACACTGTGTAGCTCATCCCTGCAGGCTAACACCACAGCGTAATAACAACCAGCGTACCAACTTATTCCACTTTCCCAAAAAAAAAACACTTTGACCTTGAAATTGCGCCTCCATTTACGCAATGCATTATCTGTCAAAGCAGCCTGAGATTATGTTGGTATATTTTGCAAGAGTGGGCCGTATGTGAGCAGCGAAAAATCTAGCTTGAGTATGTAGTTGCCGAATTGTATATTGCATCTCTTTCTGTTCCATGCTATTTCTTCCAACTTTCCAGACTGACCAACAATACAATCTCAGGTTAGATCACTGGATTTTTGGGCCGTATACATATACGGAGTTGGTACGCTGGTTAGGAACTAAGTTCTTACGCTGTGCTAATACCGTAGATTTTAGCTTGCAGGACGTGTACTGACACAAAACTGCTCGAGCAGAGGGCCCCACACATTTCAGTTTTTAACAAAATGCGTCGTCGTAAATGTTGCGCTTTGTACTTGTTATCAGTACTTTGTGAAGACAAACCAGACAAACAAACAATACCAAAATGATGGTATGTATGAAACATACCATCATTTTGGTATTGTTCCCGATTTAGAGTTTTTTACTTTTTTCAACTCCTTCCTAAACGAACTTCGCAAATTGTTGATCTTTTTTTACCGTATCTACAGTCGCACAAAGAACAGTTTTTTTTTGTAAAATTCCAACAAAACACCGTACGCTTCATCATTTAGTCTTTTGTTTGAATACGTACCATCTTTAACTTTCCACAGACATGAATATTGACGATACAACTCAATAAACGCGGTAATAAAAGAGGGTTTGTTGTCCATGGCTTCGTTCAGTCCAAAAGTACTTGATGAAAACAATGCAAAAAGTCTAGCGCATCAGAACCGCTAGAAAACTAATTTTCGAAGAAATATTCTTTGAGTGACAAAAAATGTGGAAAGACGTAATACACTTTTTTGTAGAATCATATCAACCATTCCTTATCCAAAGCAACAAAACTCAACTATAACACAAATTATGAAAATGTTCAGTGCTGGCAACACTTTCCGAACGAAGCAGCAATAAGTTTACCACAACAAGCTCATACTCAATTCAACTTATCCTTTGAATTTCATTCTCATCGCAGGATACATACCAAATCTGCTTCACGTTAAGTTAAACCCAACCAGTAAATTTCGTTTTGATTGAATCACTGCGCTGGAAGTTATACGGGTGAAAAGAATTTTAGGTTTACCACCCTCAAAACTTTTCAAATTTTTAAAGCGTTAATATTTGTTGCTAATTTTCATTGCAGGATCATTTCCATTTCCAAATCTAATGACATAATCGCTCAGTAAAGAAATTAAACAAAATTACAAAAATGGTCATAGCTGGCAGCTCTTTCATGATTTTTGTACGAAATTTCTACGACATTTGGTTCACATTAAGGTCCATTTACTGCGTGAACTTCGTTTTGATTTCTACACTGGACCGGAAGTTATAGGGAAAAAAGCTTTATTTTGCTGAGCAAATTTGTAATATTTAGGAGACAAAAATCACCATAGCTGGCAACTCTATTCTAATTTTTCAGCCAAATTTTCATCAAATGTTACCTAAGGTAAGATCCAAGTACTGTATGAATCTTGTCAAAATCTGATGGCTGAATCGAAAGTTATAGGCCAAAAGCCGGTTTTTTTTCTCAGTGATTTTTCAAGATGGTACCACTGCCACAGCGTTGCCCGCATTTAAAAATCACTTCTATCAGACCTGGTCCCAGCTAATACCAACATATCCTGTAAATTTCACTATGATCGGATAATCCGGTCGTCAGTTTTCGTGAACAGAACTTTCGAGAGCTGAAAATAGAGGTAATTTGGTGATGGGTTGCCGTTCTTGTGCAAATCGGAATTTTGAAAATTTCAATTTGACATGATGGACAAAGGTTAAAGTTTATCAATGATTTGAATTTTTTGTCAAAAATCAAAAATTTTTGAGGAAGGTCAATGATTTGAAGGTTTTTTTTCAGGAGCCTGCCGCAGCTACAGGGTTACCTGCACGATCTTGAAAATCACCGTGTGCTAAATTTTAGTCAACATCAATATGCTCTGCAAATTTCACGATGATCCATTGTTTTTCTTAGAAGTAATGACAAATCAAAATTTGAAAAAAAAACACACGGCTCTAAATTTCCAACATTTTAACATAAACAAGCTTAAAACATAATAAGTTTTCATTCCCAATTATTTATTTTAACAAAAATTTACACTGCTTAGAAATATAGGAGTACCTGAAAATTCACTAAAACGCTCGCCGCCGCCAAAAGGTTAGGTACTAATGAATTTGAAAGTGCAAGTACACACGCCTGCAGGCCGACTGACAGTGAGTGGTGGAATGAGCTTGAGGCATTGATTGAACAGATTCATGTCTGTTGACTGAACTGTCGTTAGATCTTTACCTTTTACCTGGCACACACCTACAGTCCACTTCAACTGCAGTCCGCGATCATCAGGTGAACTCATGTGTGTTTGGGCAGTTTCGATGGCCTGATAGACCAATGTCTGCAGTTAATCTGACAGTGTGTGGGACGCTTTAGTACAGTCGAAGCATGGTCACATTAAATTAACGGCGGCATCTCAGTGATTAGTTTTGTAGAAAGGACCAACACTGGGAATACATTTTATGACATTGGATTGCCACTAATAGGAAACGAATCGACCCAACGCAATGAAAAAACCAGATAATAATAATAATACATATTCAAATTTTTTACTGTAGTAATGTTTATTATTATTCAAATCTCATTTAACAGAAAAATCCAATTATGAAACGAGATACAAAAAATAATCAAAAAAATCATTAATATAAAGCAAAACAGGAATAAAAATAATAAAATAATAAAAACAAAAATTGAAGAAGAAAGTAAAGAGAAGAATGCATAATAAAAATAACTAAGAGACTACGTTATCGTATCAATAACATGTTTTTTAAAAGAAAGAAAAGACATGGACAAAGAACCAAACTGATGCTCATCATGGCTTCTAAGTATCCTAGGTATAGGTGAGTAAAAATACACAAGAGTACGCGCAAAAGGAGTAAGGAAAAGCGACTGAGTTCTAACCGGGCGATCAGACACACGTAAGAAATGACACACGCGAATGTTGGAAGAGAGTAAGCCATGATAAAGCTTATAAAGAAGACATTCATCAAGGAATACTCTGCGGGTACTCAGCAAATGGAGATTTAAGAAAAGCAGACGGTCATCATAAGGACGATAAGCAACATTAAACTTGAACAAAAGGCAGCGAGTAAACTTACGCTGAACGGATTCAACAGCATTAGACAGGTACACGAAACGAGGAGACCACACTTGGGAGCAATATTCAACAGTGCTACGAACAAGAGAAATAAAAAGGCGAACACAAGTGTTGATATTGGTTGCAAAGCGAGAGCAGCGCAGTACAAAACCAGCTACTTTTGACGACTTAGGAACCACAAAAGAAACATGCAGATCAAATTTTAACTTCGGATCAAAGATGATGCCGAGGTCTTTATGTTGATCTACATGCTTCAAAAGACTATCACACAAAAAATACTCAAAGGAAATGGGATTAGGCTTATTGGAAAAAGACATAACAAAACACTTGGAAACATTAAGATCAAGGAAGTTCACAGAGCACCAATCACTTAAAACAAAGAGATCCGACTGTAGCTTACAACAATCATTTTGTGAAGCGACAGCACGGAAAATTTTTAGATCATCAGCATACAACAGAGAGTTAGACTGAAAGTTACAAGGAAGGTCATTGATAAACAATGTGAAAAGGAGGGGACCAAGGATGGAACCTTGGGGAACACCAGAAGTAGGAAAGAAAGGGGAGGAAGAACAACCATTAAACACAACACGGCAGACGCGATCATGGATGTAGGAAGAAAGCCAAGATGCAAGGGAACTGGGAACATCAAAATGACAGATCTTATCTAAAAGCACTGTGTGATTTACCCTGTCAAATGCTTTCGCGAAGTCAGTGTGAATCACATCAGCTTGAAGACCATTGTCCAAAGTACACGCAACAAAGTTAGTGAATTCCACTAAATTCGTAGTCGTTGAACGTCCCTTGATGAAACCATGCTGCTCTGGAGAAAATAAATGACTAAAAGCACCATGATTTCTGTCATGAACAATCCGCTCAAGCAACTTCGGAAAACAGGACAGGACGGATATAGGACGGTAGTTGGCCACATTGCCAATGTCTCCCGATTTTAAAATCGGAAAAACATTGGCAGCCTTCCAGGTAGAAGGAAAAACACTAACAGACAAACTCAAATTAAATAATATAGACAAAGGTACACATAAGGAAGATGCAAGAGACTTAACAAACACATTAGGAATGCCATCCGGGCCGCTGCTTGCTGAGTGATCCAACGAGGATATTAGAATTTCAACCTCCAGAGGATTGGTCATCGCAAAATTATCCTGAGAAAACACAGCCGCAGCAGAACTCCCTGAAGCAAAATTAGGAGAGGAAAATAAAGAAGCAAAGAACTTAGCAAATAAATCACAAGTTTCTTGAGGGATAGAAGCCGTAGTTTCCTCAAGAAAAAAAGTGTCAGGAAACCGGTTGCTAGTTTTAAGGGAACGGACATTCGACCAAAATGGTTTCGAGTTATCTGAGGAAAGACTAGCTTCAATATGGGCGAAATAACCACGTTTCGCTTCTTCAACAGTCCTTTTAGCCACTGCTCGCAGAGACCGATAACGCTGAAACACCTCGGCAGATGAACTGCGAAGAAATTCATTACGGGCCTTATCTTTCTCGCACAAAGCTTTGGATACTGCGACAGAAAACCAAGGAGGACAAGCACCACGACGAGAACGAGACACAGGAGTAAATCGAGAAACAATGGAATTAAGGAGAGAGTAAAAAGAAGAAACAGCTTCATTTATATCAAGCCCACGAAAAAAAGCAAACCAATTGATAGGGAGGAGTTCGGCAGCAATAAGTTCATAATCTGCCCTAAAAAAGTTGAAAGACGGCACAACTATGCTTTTGGTGCGTGGACTATTCGGTAAACAAAAATCAATGGAAAGGGGGGATGATGAGGGTCAAGATCAACGTAAGGAAAGGATGATGCGGAAATAGATAGATTAGAAGAAGGTAAATTAGAAAAAATAAGGTCCAACAAACGATTATTGTTATTAGGAATGTAATTAAATTGGGATAAGGAACAAAACAAAAGAAATGATGAGAGGGAAATTGAAAGTGCATTGGTAGAGGAGATGATTAAAGACGAGAGGTCCCATTGAATAGAAGGCAAATTGAAGTCACCACAAACAACAATAGGAGAATGAGGATAGTAAGACATAATAAAATCAGACAGCTCACTATAAAAACATTCATACGTGGAGAGAGATGCACTACAAGGCACATATACCGATACAAGTAATAAACAAACATTATGTGATAGGGAAATACGGACAGCAACGCACTCAACAGGATGAGACACCACGAAGCTAGCACAAAGTGAACTAGACAGAGATTTACGAACGGCAATTAAGACTCCACCACCGTCTGCTTTATTCGTTAAATCACGATTGCGATCATGTCTGAAAACATTATGCAGGGGAAAGAACTCATCACTAAAGAGATCCGTTGAAAGCCAAGTTTCAGTCAAACAGACGAAATCATCGAAAGCAATTATAGAGGCTAGCCTGATTTGTACTAATTTGGTTCTTAGTCCACGAACGTTCTGGTAATAGAGTTTAAAACGTTGATTTTTAGGTAAACAAGAACTGATTACACTGGCTGGACCCGGGCCGGAGTTTTGCGAAAATTTCCTCGCTGACGGGGCTCAAATTCCTTAACCAAAACTCCCGAAGGCCAGAAATCATGGCGCCCAATCGCGCTAAGTTCCATCGGAAGCGTAAGCAAGAATGATCCCACAATACGGCTGCTGTCCGAATCCTTTGTTAGTTTCTTGCAAGAAACGTTGACATCTCTTCCCATCTTCCGAGACATGTACAACTTCAGGAGAGGAGGAGGAGAGGAGGAGATACCACTCTAATGAGACCATTAGAAACGTCATCATTGGCACTACTAGGTCTACTAGGTTGTAGTGCGAGACCAGGAGATGGCACAGAGGACGCCATTGGAGAATGGCATTGCAGTTGTTGTGGAATAAGCTGCTGCGGCGGTAGATGTTGTCCTTTTTGCAGAGGCGGCAGTTGAAGAAGTTCCAGAGAATGCTGTTACTGAAGTAGTGGCTGGGCACTATGGCTTTGTAGTTGATTTTGATTTTGAGTGCCCTGCTTGTGCTGTTGTTGTTCCAGAGAATGCTGTTGCTGAAGTAGTGGCTGGGCAGCACTATGGCTTTGTAGTTGACTTTGATTTTGATTGCCCTGCTTGTGCTGTTGTTGAAGCAATTGCTGCTGTTCGCGTTGACCACGAGTTAAAATAGGCGAAAAATTACCTTCTGCTCTGCATCCGCCACTGAAGCCAGAGAGCTTAACAGTTTAGCGGCAGATTCGAGCCTGCCACGCAAAGCATTGAATTCGACCTGAATAGAGTCCACCACCCGTTTAGCAGACCGCAGTCGATCAACAAAAGTAACCATTGAATTAGATTTGCACTTCGAACAAAACCAATATACTCCGGATGACGACGATTGAACCGCTTCAGCAACATGTGCGTGCATTCCAATAATACTTAATCTATTATAATATATTATAATAGATTAATTATTATAATATAATAGATTCGCAGCAAGTCGTTTTTGTACACTTGCTGCTAAAAAGCCAGCTACTAAAAAAATGTTGCTGCAGTACGCGAACAGACCTAATATCTACATAATTAAATCACCGTCGGCTACCATTGATGCTTAATGGTCGCCAAACTTTTGCTGAAAATATTCTCAATCTTCAGTTTAGAAAGATGCCTGCATCCGAAAACTATTCTCCGTTTCGAATCATAGGATTTGCGAATTACTCCATTAATTGCATTACTTCATTAATTGCATTACTTCACTCAAAAACAAGATCAGTTTATTCATTCACCCAAACATACGTACGAACATACATATATCGACAAAACTTACCTCCAAATCAACTCATCAAACTAGCCTGATTCGCATTCGCGCTCATAAATATATCATTATATGAGCGATCATACACTATCCTAGCCATAAAATTGACCAGGTATGCGAAATTGTAACAAAGATCCTGTCAATCGTTAAATAACTTAACGTGACATTCATTAGCATCACTAATACGATATATTCACTAATACCTCAACTAATGCCTTAACAACATTAACTAATGCCTTAACTAATGTCAAATATTAGTTTGGCTCTGTTATAAATATTTGTATTGCTTTCGCACATACGAGGCATTTGAGGTGGGATATTAAGTACTGGTGGAACAGTTCTTGGGGAATTTCAGCAACAGGTCGTAACAGTGAGAGCCAAATACTAGGTTCCCAGTAACAGTGACAAGAATATCGGCTCATCCCTACGCAAAGTTAATCTCATGTCAGAGGTTATAAACGATGTTTGGTTCATTCTTGCTGCTGGATATTCACTTTTTCGTGTTCAAATATCGAACGCAGTTGTCAGAATTTTAATTTTCCTTTACAGCATTCAGATGTTTGATCAGCTACTTCAGTAGGCCATTTTAAAGAGGGATCTGTCTTTGCAAACACCAAAGAAATTCGATACTAGATGATAAATAAAAATAAAAAGCGGCAAGATCTATTTTTCTGCATAAATTATTTTTTATTTTACATTTACTGTTTAATATTTTACTTTTTCTTCGTTAGCAGAATAAAAAATTTAGATCAATTAGACTTTAGAAAATAATAACTGATTTATCGTGGAAACCAGATAGCCTTAACACTAATCATTACCGGTGCAATATTTGCAAAGTTTCACCAATATGTTGTTGAGTGCGTATTGTATTTTCATGCAGAATATACTGAAATCATTCAGATTTAACGAACAGCTCAAAAACAAACTAAATCTAAAACGTGAATATGTTTTTTGGCTATTGCAAACTCGAAGGTAATTAAAACTGATTGAGTTATTTAACGTTACATTATGGATTATCAATAGCCACTATTCTGATACTCGGACTCGGTTGGTTCCTAAGTCACGGTAACTGAGGAACAGTGCTAGAATTTGTATGAGATATATCCTTGTTAATTGGTCCAGCGTTCGCCCTTCAGCCGCTGCTTTTGGTTTTGCGTTCGGGATCCCTCGCTGCCTTGCATAATTTTCTTCCATAATCCGGGCTCTGCATAGAAGATCCTTCCTGAAGAAAATAAGTGTTCATTTCAAAATAATCCAAATAACAATAGTTTAAAGCTATATTACAAAAATATAGAAACAAATTAAATCATCCCATCCAATTGACGAAGGCTAATTATGTTAAAAATTTTTACAAACTCCGAAAACGATGGGATGAAAGTCTGGATAGCTATAAATCTAGCGAAAGGCCGAAAAAAGTCACTAAGCCACATATCTAATATAAAAACGGACACTGGATAGGCAAGGATAGTGTAGAGCCAATAGCGAATATTTTCAACCCACACTTTTTCAACATCGGGAAAAGCAGGGCACAAAAAATTACCAATACAACACATTTTCTTCTCACGACTAGTGAATCAGCACATGAAGTCATTATAACCATTGAGAATATGAAAGGCCAGGATTCGATAACATCACGGTACAATGCCTCAAAAAAATTTAAATTTATATTAGAAAACCACTATCATATTTAGCCTCGCTTAGTTTTAAATGCGGAATTTTTCCTCAAATTTCTAAAACCACAGTCGTAGCACCAATTCACAAGTGCAATGGCAAATTATATGTTAATAACTACCACCCAATTTCTTTACTGTCTAACATATCCAAGTTTATAGAGAAACTCGCAAAGAAAACGTTTTGTAGTGACTACGAATTGATTTGAAAGATAATGCACTGTTCTAAATTTGTAACATAATAGTAGGCAGTGAGTAAAGTGACAGAAGAAAATAATTTGTAGGCATTGGGTCAAGATTAAAAATACGAAAAATAAAAAATTGAAATAATAAAAAGTCAAGATATTAATAATACGTTTTTTCATTTATAATATCGGACTCATACCTACAGTTCAATGACCATTTTAAATATGCATAATTTCATCAACGAAAATCGAGATGGCTTCAGATCTGGGTTTATAAAAGCTTTGGAGAAAAGCAAACCTTTAGCTGTATTTCTTCATTTAGTGAAATCTTTTGATTCTATACCACACAAAATGATTGTTGACAAGCTTTGCAAACCTAATTTCGATTTAAAGTAGATTTTATGGACTGAAAACTATTTGCGACATCGTAAAAAATCTGTTCGAATTTCTGGAAAGCAAAGAAGCTTTGAATACGGGATTCCACAAGGGTCTAAACCAGGCCCTATTCTTTTTTTTTATCTATGCAAATTATATCTTTGCGCAACATATTTAATGACATTTAATATCTTTTGCTGATGATACAGTGCTTTTGATGAATGAAAACAACTGGAATAAGGTAAAAGTAAATATAGAATATAGTCTTTGTTTGCTAAAGGAGTAGCTAATTAATAATTCCTTTACCTTAAATGTGCAAAAAACACAGTACGTAGCTTTTGCTTCCACTCCACGTAGGCTATCAGAAGGACTGGATGTAATGATTCAGTCGATGGGCTGTACAGTTGGCTGCCTTTGGCGTCCATTGCAGAGCATTATGCAACTAAATATTTGGGTGTAATCATAGACTAACATTTAAAGTGGAATTTTTATATTGAAAATGCTGTAAACAAATTAAGCAAAATAATGCTACATGCTTCGAGTCTCGTTCTTTCTTGAGCAAGCAAACAATTTGAATGTTCTGCTTTGCCATGATGCATTCTATTACTGGAAAATATGGAATTGTTGCATGGGGTTGTGCATCACAAAACGCTTTACACCCTTTAAAAGTAATGCAGAAGCGTATACTCAAAATCCTACTTCATAAGCCCAAACACTTTAGCAATGAACAACTTCTTACTACAATCAATATTTTAACAGTGAAGCAAGTCAATCAATTATGTGCCGTGATACAAACCTTTAAAGAAGCCGGGAAAGTCAAAACTAATACAAATCGATTGAGAGAGGTGGTATCGAAGAATTTTTGTTACTTTCAAACCGCACGACGCTATTAGATCAGAGCCATTATACATATATGGGAATTACACTTTTTAATAACTTACCAATGTCCATCAAGATAGCAAATAATTTAGAAATGTTCAAAAGAAAACTGGAAGAATTTTACTACGCGAGCTAAACATATTCTCTTTCTCTCTCACTCACTCTCACTCTCCCTCTCTCTCTCACTCTCACTCTCCCTCTCTCTCTCTCTCTCTCTCTCTTTCTCTCTTTCTCTCTCTCTTTCACTCTCTCTTTCACACACTATTCGTAATTTTTGGCTTATTTCTTGGTCTTGAAAGAATAACATCCTCCATAATCTTACTAACTGTTTGTATTTAGTGAAGTAGCTTCATTTTCTAGCTTAATTTATAGTTTTAGATATTAAAATTATTGTTTCCTTTTTATTATTTCCACTTTTTACAAGACTTGTGCGTGTTTTATTGTATTGTGTCATATGTAACGTATATTTTCTTTTTTTCGGTGTGTTTTTTCCTAGTAATTTTTGGTCCTTAGACTTTAGATATCATTTATTTAAGAAAAACTGATTGATTTTGCATAATTTTGTTCTTAAAATTATAAATTTTGATTTGGAATGAACTAGCATAATTCGATTTTTTTCGAATGCTTTGTAACACTTGAAATGAACATTTATTTACAACTCTTTACTCCCAATACAAGGTATTCTACCTTAAAATGAAGAATAGTGCATTAATGTTGAATTGTAAACCTGTAATGAACTGTAAAGGCACTGAAATAAAGCAATATATATATATATATATATATATATATATATATATATATATATATATATATATATATATATATATATATATATATATATATATATATATATATATATATATATATATATATATATATATATATATATATATATATATATATATATATATATTCAGTCATGAACAAAAGTCTACGTACCCCCAATATCTGAGCATTTCTCTCAGTTTCTATAATCCTAATTCTAAGCATTCACAGCAAAAACATGTATTCACTTAATTTAAGCATAAATATAAGTAAATATTTGAACTATTTCTATCGAAGCAATAACAAGAGGGATATAAATGAAATCTTCACACCCGAAATGAAGCAAAAGTCTACGTACAGCTTAACGTGTGTTTGAATAATTTTCATTGCGCATGTTTTCATTGAATGGTGATATTTGTATTAAATTCAAGAGCTGACGGCGCGATGAAAAGTAATTGGCAATTTGTTTAAAGTGATCATGGCTCCGATTAGGAAAGAAATCTCTGATGACGTTAGAAAATTAAATGTGAGCCTTAGAAAAGAAGGGCGATCTTATCGTGAAATTAGTGAAATAGTCAAAAAACCGCGGTCAAGTGTTCAAACTGTAATTTTAAATTACCAGAGGACAAAATCATTTCAAAACAAACCCAGGAGTGGAAGACCGCGAAAGCTGACTGGCCGTGAAGAGAGAAGGGTCCTCGCAGAAATACAAAATAATCCTCGTACGTCGTCAAAATTACTAGCTGAAGGCATCAAGGACGTTAAGAGCAAACACTTACACCTTATAACTGGGCGCAGAGTGCTCCACCGCAACGACTTTTTTAGCAGGACACCTCGGAAAAGACCATTCATTTGTAATACAAATGAAGGTAAACGACTCGAATATGCAAAACTCCATCAAAGCAAGCAGGAAAATTTTTGGAATAGCGTCTTGTTTAGCGACGAAAGCAAGTTTAATAGTTTCGGACATGACGGTAGGCAGCGAGTATGGAGAAAACCAAACGAAGGCCTCAAAAAGTAAAATTTAATTAGTACGGTAAAGCATGGGGGTGGAAGTGTTCTTGTTTGGGGATGCATGTTGGCGGCGGGGGTGGGGAATTTAGTTGTTTTTGACGGTATTATGGATCGTGCTAAATATTAAGACATACTTAAAGCTAATTTAATACAATCAGCGCAAAAATTGGGACTAGGGCCGTCTTGGGTCTTCCAAAAAGACAATGACCCCAAACATATAGCGTAGATTGTGAAAGAGTGGTTGATTTTTAATATCCCCAAACAACTTCATTCCCTACCCCAATCTCCGGACTTAAACCCAATCGAACATTTATGGGATCATTTGAAGCGCCAACTTCAAAACCATAAAATTTCAAACAGATTCGACCTAATTTCCGTTCTTCATGAAGAATGGGACAAAGTTACACCAGAAATTACAAAAAATCTAGTGGATTCAATGCCAAGCCGATTGAAAACTGTGATTTCCTCCGAAGGAGGCCCTACCAATCACTAGTTTTTAAGACAACTAATGTTAAATGTGACTGTACGTAGACTTTTGTTCTTTTTTATTGTATGAATTTTATTATTTTTGTTTTATGTTAATTTGCACTAAATGAATATATATATTTTGGACGTGATATGAAATAATTTTATAATTTTCATTATTCCTTATAATTTTTGTTGACATCAGGCGTTCAGTTCAATATTTTTCATGAAAATTGCAGGGGTACGTAGACTTAAGTTCATGACTGTATATATATATATATATATATATATATATATATATATATATATATATATATATATATATATATATATATATATATATATATATATTTATATATATATATATATATATATATTTATATATATATATATATATATATATACCTATATATATATATATATATATATATATATATATATATATATATACCTATATATATATATATATATATATATATATATATATATATATATATATATATATACCTATATATATATATATATATATATATATATATACCTATATATATATATACATATATACATATATATACATATATATATATATATATATATATATATATATATATATATATATATATATATATATACATATATATATATATATATATATACATATATATATATACATATATATATATATATATATATATATATATATATATATATATATATATATATATATATATACATATATACATATATATACATATATATATATACATATATATATATACATATATATATATATATATATATATATATATATATATATATATATATATATATATATATATATATATATATATATATATATATGTATATATATATATATATATATATATATATATACATACATATATATATGTATATATATATATATATATATATATATATATATATATATATATATATATATATATATATATATATATATATATATATATATATATATATATATATATATACATATATATATATATATATATATATATATATATATATATACATATATATATATATATATATATGTATATATATATATATATATATATATATATATATATATATATATATATATATATATATATATATATATATATATATATATACATATATATATATATGTATATATATATATATATATATATATATATATATATATATATATATATATATATATATCTATATATATATATATATATATATATATATATATATATATATATATATATATATATAAATTTCATATCTGGGGACGTTTTGTCTGATCTTCAAGCTTAATAATCCGAAGACAAAGTCGAGTTGCTGCTTCTTTGGAGTGTTATTCTTTGGAAAGTTTGGTGAATAAGATAGACAGATTAGAGGGTCTGTTGGAGTGTGTTCTCGAATAGTTTTATTTAAACCTGGTATGCTGATCTGAAAAGTGGAAAGGTCTTTCGAAGAAGCATAACATGCTTCTCCTTTAAACTTCTCGCACCAAGTTGTTGCAACTCCGTCGGAGAAATAAAGACATCCCCAGAAATTGCTGCTCTACACTGATTCCTTCAACTTGTTTGTAGATCATTGTTGCGTTGTCGAAAAATTCCATTTTGGGCCTGCTCCTTTCTCCGCCGTCTGTGCAACGGCCAAAATTGCTGTTGGAGGGTAGCATAGTGGCGGTGCGAAGAGCGTTTTAGCTGCTCACTTAACATTCGAATGGCTGCCATCGCTGGTACCGGCATCAAGTTGGACATCAGTTATAACTATTAATTAACTAACGAACACTGTCTATAAAGAAAAACAATGCATTTATTTTTGCTCTTTCAATAATTACAGCGAATTCTGCAGCTGGTGCTGCGGTTTTTTTATGCATAATAATTATAAAAGCTTTCCTGGAGGTGAGTGGCTGCTCGGTGAAAAGCTCCGAAGTAAAAGCTTTCCCAATCGTCGTCTGATGGTATTTTGTGACATTGTAATATTATCTTAAGTTACAGTTAATTATTTGGAGAACACATTTTTTACTAGATTAAAAGCAGTTTATATTTCTTATGCATTATTTTATATTACCTTTCAGCCATCTTCTGATATCTAAGTTAATACTCGAATGTGAAAAATTGCATGGCCGTTCACTGGCACTCCAGCGTCGCCTCATCAATGACTTGAAATGTCACGTGCATTTGAATAAAGAAAACGAGCGGTTTCAATTGAATTTTAATATAGACACAATGATCACTTCCAAGCGCCCACTACAACCTGTCAGCGAAAATTTTGACTCTGATCTGCCAGATATTTTTCCGTTGAAAAGTACAATCTCTATCCCACGTACAACGCAGTACAGAAAACAAACTGATTTCCGTAAGTTCCCAATAACAGTATGTAAGCTAAGATAATGAAACGTAGTGTCTTTTGTAGCTGTCAAGCAAAGTGTCTCTTACGCCAATCCACATACCATTTTTATTCACTTTTCACCACTTGTTGTGAGAAACTTGCATGAAACTCCAGTGACAGATAGCCAATTTCAGGCTAGAAATATGACGAAGGCTTTTAGTGTGGCCTTTGCAAGAGCAAAACAACTTTATGGGGTAAATAATATAAAAATAATAAAAAAAATTAAAAATGGTTTAAAAATGGTTTAAATTTTCAGGATAATGCTGAAAAGCTGGAAACCCCAATCGTCGTGCAATCGGTTCAGACAGATGGGAAACTATTCCACTTTGGAATATTTCAGCTGAACACATTGAACTTGGATGGACGGGACGGTGTAAAGAATTATTGGATGCAGAAACCTACAACGGAACTCTTTCATGAATGCAAATATGATCTGGGACGACCAATATTGAAAGGTTACAACACTGAAGTGATTAAATATATGAATATGTTTTATGGTAATAACTAAATGAATGGCGTAGATTTTAGTAAAAAGTAATTTAATAATATTGAATTTGTAGCTAAATAGGCAATATTTTATTGATTTAAATATCGTAATCCGACCTCTAAAAACTGGAACGATTCTTTTTTGACGTACCTTAAAAATTAAACACGCTAGAAGAATTCTGGTGATAATATTTGATATTTTAACTCAGAACCATTAAAAACTTCATCGCTTTAGTTAAGTGCTTTGTCAAAAAACTCTGGTTTGACATGTTCAACTTTTTTTGAGGGAGGCTGTTTCAAGTTTCTGATTTTCTCATCGATCGATTTTTGAGATTCTTCCATAATTGGTTCCCAATATTCCGACAAAAATTGTATGTTAGTATCTTCCATCTTTGGTAGGTCATTGAGTTTTAAATCTGGTCCCAAAATTATTGACATTTGATCGAAGACATCTAGTAAAGCATTTGCTTGGTGCAAAAGGTCGGCGACAGCGCGTTGCTGTCCGTCAGACCAAGTAATATTTTTCTTTTTAATACAGGGTTTTCGTGCGGATAAGGGTGATAATTTCATATTGGAAAGCTTGCTTCCAATCACTATGTCATGGGATGAATTCCACGGTCGACCTGTTTCCGTGGCGATACGTCGTGGATGAGTAGATAGTTCTTCATCATCGGAAATATCGAATTGCCATGATGCTACTGTAGATTTCCATAGTTTAGGGAATATATCAGCTGTTAATGTTTTTGCCATTTTGTTAGAGTCCGATAGCGAATCGTCAGATACTTCATCTTCGGTTAAGTCCTTGGATATTTTAAAACATTTTTGCGTGAGCTGCTGGTCAATTTCTCTTAGAGCTTTTCTTTGTTGTATGAGTTTTTGCTCTCCTTCTGTCAGCTTTAAATCGATATGTTCTCTTTTCCTTCCTCCTTGCTGATCATTATAGGCTTGGAAAAAATGGTGTGTTATGCGAGGTGTGGCTGTTTGGGTTGATGCGTTCGAGGATGGTCTAGCGTCGGTCATTTGTGCGATAGAATGAGTTAGAAGAACTGAAAAATGTAGATTTATATCATTAGTGTAGAATATTTATAGAAAAGATATATAATATTTATTTGAGTATTATAATAACTATTTCACAAATGCATATTTTAGAGGATCCGTTGCAACCATAATTTCACTGGTGAAATTTGTACAAACAACGAGTATAATATTAAGTATATGAGGAAGTATAAGTATATAAATAGTATAAATACATATAATATATATATATATATATATATATATATATATATATATATATAAATATATATATATATATATATATATATATATATATATATATATATATATATATATATATAAATATATATATATATATATATATATATATATATATATATATATATATATATAAATATATATATATATATATATATATATATATATATATATATATATATATATATATATATATATTAGAGATGAGGCGTATATACTGGAACAGGTATATGGAACAGGTATTTTTTTGGAACAGCCAGTACCTAGTACGAATATCAAAAATACTAGGTACGAGTATTTTTGTGGACTACACATGTAATCAAGAATTTACACAATAAATTTCGTCCATTTAATTCATTTCAATCAAACAGTGACGTAATAGTATCCTAATATTAATATAAACTCGTATTTCATACTTGCAAGTGCTTTCATACTCACGAATATCTCGTACGCAAGACGAAAATATTTGCAAGTACGAAAATACTCGATACGAGTATATAATCGTATAGTTCCAAAATATTCGAATACGAAAATAACGTATCGTTCCAAAATATTCGATACACGTATATACTCGTATCGAGTATTTTGGAATTTGGAAGTATTTTCGTATCGCATATTTTTGTATAGAGTATTTTCGTGCTTGCGAGTATTTTGGGACTTTAGGTTTAGGTTTTTAGGGCAAAAGTAGCTGAAATCGGACAAAATCGGCTAATTTTGGGTTAGTGTGGTTTGGGACATAACGAGCCAAGACCTATTGCTGTGATACAAAAATTTCGGTTTTGTAGGGGAGTAAGGAGTTTTTTGGCCATAGTTTGGCAAAAACTGCCTTTACAGCGCTTGCGATGATTGAAAGTGATCGGCAGTGGCGGCTCGTCAGGGTGGGCCAGGCGGGCCGGGCCCACCCTGACGAGCCGCCACTGGTGATCGGGGAGTTCAATAGTGATATTTTAAGGGCGAACAAATTTTTTTATAGGGGAAATTAGGCAAAACGTCCATTTTTTCCAAAAAAAATTTTTTTTGGTCTAGCATGAATTTGAGGATCTTTCTGATTTTTGCCATACGAATATGGGAACAAGCGGCCTAGTTTCTAAGATACGGTAAAATGGAATCCGCCGGGAAAACTGAAAGTTACACTAAAAATGTTTAGATCCTTTTTGGTTAGCCAGTTGGCTTCAGATGGCAACAAGATCAGTTGGTCCTATCATAGTAAATTTTTCGACACTGGCAGTTTGAACGAATACAGGAGGTTTTTTGTGCATATATTAAAATGAAAATCAAATTAAATTGATTGAATTTGCTTGTTTTCCCTTAGATGGCTCCTAGATTGGAGAAACACTTGCCAAATAAGTGGCCGACCATTGGATAGTTACGGACAAGCTGCACGGACTAATGGCTCGTATCCTTTCATGGCCAACTGCACCATCACCATTCTAGCCTGGGAACTTTGTCTCTGGTGGATGAGGGAGGGCATATCATACCGTTTCATTACATCACTGCAAATCGCATGTACTTGAGTGTATATATGTACATACTTCAAAAAATACTAGCTAGTATTTTTGGAACAGGTATTTGGAACAGGTATTTTTTTGTACTCGTATTCGGAATACCTAGTATGTAAAAATCCGAGTACGACCCAACTCTAATATATATATATATATATATATATATATATATATTTATATATATATATATATATATATATATTTATATATATATATATATATATATATATATATATAAATATATATATATATATATATATATATATATATATATATATATATATATATATATATATATATAAATATACAGTATATATTTCTTATAATGACGTTGAAGGGACCAGTGAAATTCCGTCGTTACAACCGTAGGTCGCTATATCCAAACACAATAATAATACTAAAATATGTACATATATGTACTTTTTATTTATGATAGAAAAGAGAAAGGTAATTGAGTACAGCAGAAATGATACATACTAAAGAATGGACACAACAACTTAACTTAGCCAGATTTAATTTAATTTTAAGAAAAAAAATCTGTCATCTTTGTTTTTGTGATTTTCTGTTTTCTAAAAAGTGTTTTTCAATTACTTTCTCCAAATGTAGTAAAACGAAATCTTTTTTAGCCTATTTTAAATCCTCATTAAATGTGAAAAAATGTACCGTTTGAATCGCTGAAAAAGCTTCTTTAGAGGTAGGCGGTTGGAAATCGATAGTTGGGCTCATTTCCTCTTCGTCGTTGTTTATACCCGACTCAAAATCTGGATTTGAGAGAGCTAAAATTTCCTCTATCGTCATCTCCGCCGTTTCAAGTTCTTCATCAATGCTTGGAAAATGTTCCCAACATTCTTGTGATGCAAAGTCATCTACAGCCAAAGTGCAGACCCATTGAGCCAAAGGTAGATTATCCTCAACTTCATTTTGATCATTTTGTAGTCGTCTCCATCCGTTAGGGGTAGTGAATCATCTTGATCAAAAGAGTTTTCTGTTGCGATTAAATAAAGTCCTGCATGTGCAAAACAATTGGTTATTGTGCTTTGAGAAACACGATCCAAAGCATTTGAAATCGGAAAAATGGCTTCAAGGATATACATTTTTTAGGCACACCATTTTCGTCGATGTCTTTTAAAAGTTTCATAACTAAAAGTTTTCTAAAATGTGTTTTCAGTGCCTTGATTACGCCCTGATCCAATCGTTGGAGAACTGCCGTAGTATTTGGAGGAAGAAAGACTAATTTTATTGCTTTTAAGTTTTGAATATTCGGGTGAGCGGGACAGTTGTCTAATAGCAATAATATTTTCTTTTTTGTCGAATCAGCTTATTGTCCCATCGCAAAATAATTTTTTTCAAATAAGGCTGATGTCATCCAGGCTCTTGGGTTATTTTCATATTCGACAGGTAGTGATTTAACATTTTTAAAACATCGAAGCCGTTTAGCTTTGCCAATAACCACTAGTTTGAATTTTGCCGAGCCAGTCATATTTGCTGCTACAAGAACAGTCACTCTTTCTTTAGAAAGTCCAACAACAACACACTTTTCTCCTTTAAACTTCATTGTTTTATCAGGCATCATTCTAAAAAACAAACCGGTTTCATCTGTGTTGAATATCTCTTGGTCTTTATATCCTTTTCTTAAATCTGGCCATACTGTTGTTATCCAATCGTTATACATCCCTTCCCGTACATCTGCCGCTTCTCCACTTATTTTGCCAAAAATAATGTTGTGCCTGTGTCTAAACCTTTGGATCCATCCCACTGTGCATTTAAAATCTTTTAATCCAAGTTGTCTTGCAAAATCGTCCGCGTTTGCTTGTAAAATAGGACCGCTGATGGGAATATTGCGACTTCTTTGAATTTTGAACCATTCAAATAAAGCGTCGTCTACTCTAGATTGGTTACAAGACCTAACCTTTTTTTAATTTTAATGATTTAGAGTTATTTTCATATACACTCTGTATTTTATCGCGGTTTTTCCACATCGTGGAAATTGTTGAATATGCCACCTGAGATGAAATAACATGATATAACTGCATATTTATTTAGAACTTACATCAAATTCTTTGGCAATGCAGACATTTGACTCTCCAGTTTCCAGACGCCAAAGAATTGTTGCTTTTTCAGCGATTGTGAACGCTTTTCTTTTCGCCATGTCGACCTTCGTTAAGCTGTTTAAATATTGGACCTTTTATATGAAACTAAGAAATCAACTTCCACTAAATAAAACACTGAACTGACTGTATATGTTCTGTCGCGTTTGTTTTCATAGCCTGATGATTTCCTTTATTCGATGATTCCTTGGAGTAATCTTAGCGGAATGACACACGTGTCGGTTTCGACCGAAGCGGTTTCCGAAAGCAAAAACAATTCTATGGCATTTTCAGAGGCGGCTCGCACCGCTATGTATGTCATCACAATACTCAACTAATTATCGACGGTTGTACTTTCGAGAAACGCTTCGGGCGAAACCGACACGTGTGTCATCGCGCTTATTGTATTCGCGAGTCCGTCGTTATTGGGCTCAAATTTAACCAGTTCATCTTTCAATTGTCCGTCGCTATATAAGCTTCGTCGTAATTCCGATGTCGTTATAAACGACAGTCTTATATACAAAAGTGCTTTTGCCGGCCGGGATTTTTGAAATTCGTCGTAAAAGCCGATGTGTCGTTATATCCGATGTCGTTATAAATGATATATATGTATGTATATATAAATATATATATATATATATATATATATATATATATATATATATATATATATATATATATATATGCATCGTTTATAACGACATCGGCTATAACGACATATCATATATTTATATAAATAGAATAAATATAAATATATATAAATATAAATATATATAAATATAAATATATATACATAAACATATATATATATATATATATATATATATATATATATATATATATATATATATATATATATATATATATATATTTATATATATATTTATAAATATACATAAATATATATATATATTTGGAGTATTCTACTTCGACTCCACTAGAGCGATCGCGTGATTATAAAAAGATTCGTCTTGGTCTTCGTACGTCTTTATTCAATGGCGTTTTCACTAGAACTAAAACTTAACCCAATTGTACAAGGTACTAAAAAATGTAAAAAAGTTCTAAATAACTAGATGGCGTTAAAGCCTTCAAAATTAATTCAATATTAATTATTTTTATTTTAAGTTTGTTTTTATGCTGCCACAGTACTCCCCTGCCAGACGAAGGTACCACTAGCGAAGCCGGTTTGAGATACGTACGCTCTTTCTGTGTTGAGCTACCTTCGTCGATGTCGTAGGTGTTACTGATCCCGTGGCTGTCATCTGGTTGTCGACGTTTGCTGAGTCTGGTT
Source organism: Nemotelus pantherinus (assembly GCA_963978885.1). Classification (NCBI taxonomy): domain Eukaryota; kingdom Metazoa; phylum Arthropoda; class Insecta; order Diptera; family Stratiomyidae; genus Nemotelus; species Nemotelus pantherinus. Next base: position 73,342,991 of record OZ022265.1, on the reverse strand, counting down.
CGGTGTAAGCAGGTTTAAGTCGATCGATCGAAATATTAACCTTTCGGTGGTTGACTTGAATGGTGTAGTACTTTGGGTTGCGCTTAACCACAAGGTACGGGCCCTCATAAGGCCGTGATAGTGATGCTTTGATTTGGTCACTTCTAACAAAAACATGTGTGCACGATAGCAGCGATTTATGGACGAAAGCTGCTCGTTGCGAGTGCCAAGCACTATCGGTTGGTCGTAGTTTTCGCATTGTTTGTCGCAATTGATTGATCAGCTCGTTTTGTGTGTGTTTGTTATTGTTGTCATCATCACTGAAAAATTCTCCCGGAATTCGAAGAGTTGAACCATAAACGAGCTCAGCAGCTGATGCGTTCAAGTCTTCTTTAAATGCAGTTCGGAGCCCAAGCAAAATTGTAGGCAGGTATTCGACCCAGTGCTCCGGCTCATGACAAAGAATGGCTGCCTTCATCGTGCGGTGGAATCGCTCAATCATTCCGTTCGATTGAGGATGATACGGTGTTGTGCGGAGATGAGTCGTCCCAAGCATGCGGAGCATTTCGTTAAACAACATCGACTCAAACTGCCTGCCCTGGTCGGTGGTTATACGTTTCGGCACGCCGAACCGAGAGACCCAGCCTCCAATGAAAGCCTTGGCTACGGTTGACGCCAACATATCCGGAATCGGTAGCGCTTCTGGCCATCGAGTAAAGCGATCGATAATGGTGAGACAATACCGAAAGCCATGACATAATGGAAATGGTCCTACAATATCCATGTTCACATGATTAAATCTTTCGGTCGGTGGTATGAACTTTACCGATGCCGATTTCGTGTGACGCGATACTTTCGCTCGCTGACACTGGATGCAAGCTTTGACGTACGTTGCGCAGTCTTTACGAATTCCAGGCCAAACGAATCTGTCCGTCATCAATTTGGTGGTCGCGCGTGCGCTTGTGTGTGCTAGGCAATGAATATTCGCAATTAGTGATTTCCTAAAAGGTTTCGTCACAAATGGTCGAATACGATCGGTGGAGCAGTCACAAATTAAAGTTTTTTTGGTACCAGGAACGAGTATTTTCTTAAGCACTAAGCTGCTGGTTCCACTAGACGTCTCGGACAAAGCGAGTTGAAGCTCTTCGTCGGATTTTTGATCATCCGCCAGCTTTTCAAAATCCAAAGGTGTGCCAATCGATTGAATTCGTGAAAGCAAGTCAGCTGTGGCATTAGCTGCTCCGCGTACGTGCCGTATGTCCGTGGTGAACTGACTAATAAAGTCCAGCTGCCGAGCTTGTCGAGGAGCGGCCTTATCCCCTTTCTGCATGAACGCAAACGTCAGCGGTTTGTGATCAGTGTATATGTGACACTGTCGACCTTCTAGCATGTACCGAAATTGCTTTACCCCAAGAAACATAGCCAACAGTTCTCTGTCGTACGTACTATAACGCTGCTGAGTAGAAGTGAGCTTCTTTGAGTAAAATGCCAGCGGCTCGATTTCTCCATCAACAATTTGATGCAATGCCGCACCAACTGCAGTGTCAGAAGCGTCAACGTACAGCGTTAACTCTGCGTTGTGAGCCGGATGCGCTAGCATTGTCGCCTCTGCTAATGTTTTCTTGCATGATTCGAATGCCTCGATCTTGTCATTGCTCCACGTAAGTGGCGTCCGGTCGTTTTTGATATTTCCTTGAATCATATCAAGAAGCGGAGCTTGAAACTTAATTGCATGGGGAATAAACTTTCGGTAGAAGTTTAGCATGGCCAAAAAGCTTTTTAATTCTCTCACGACTATTGGCAATTTTACGTTTCGAATAGCATCGACTTTTTCGGGAAGTGGGGAGATGCCTTCTGGGGTGATGAGGTGGCCGAGAAACTCAAGTCTGCTTTCGCCGAATTTGCACTTAGCGACATTTATAGCAAGATTATTTGCCTTCAGCCTTTGAAAAACTCGTTTAAGATGCTCGCGATGCTCTTCGTGCGAATTCGATGCTATACATAGGTCATCCATGTACGGAAAAACAAAATCTAAGCCACGAAGCACTTCGTGCATGAGACGCTGCAACGTCTGTGCCGCGTTGCGAAGCCCGAAGGTCATGAAATTAAATTCAAACAACCCGAAGGGAGTTGTTATTGCCGTTTTCGGTATATCGGCGGGGTGTATAGGCACCTGATGAAAGGCACGCTGCAGGTCAATTTTAGAAAAGACTTTCTT